>WETZ01000050.1:0-239628 GCA_011034095.1 Fusarium cf. aywerte
GGGTACACTGGATGGAGTACCCTCGGTGGATATGGCCCGTTGGCATCGCGCTACGGCCTAGGAGTTGATCAAATTCTCGGTGCTAAAATTGTCAACGCTAAAGGAGAAATCCAGACCGCCAATGAAGAGTTGCTCGTCGGCATTCGCGGCGGTGGTGGATCGCTGGGCATTATTGTCGAGCTGACGATCAAGGTTTACCCCCTCGACAAGGTTCGTGTTATCAAATATGAGGAATTAGATGATGTTTGCTAATTGGGTGATGCCTAGATCCTTATATCTACCATTGTGTATGAATCGAGTAACTTGGAAGCTGCTATCACGGCTTATACCCAGTACTATGAGAAGCTGCTTGAAGCTCAACAGCTCCCGATATACCTTGAGCTACAGCCAGTCATCATGCAGATGCCTACCTTAGGGGTTGTATTTGGGGCGATGGCCACCTGGCACGGAGAGAGCAAAGACGAGGGACGTGCCTGGATCAAAAGGTTTGCAAGTGCAGNGGGCGATGGCCACCTGGCACGGAGAGAGCAAAGACGAGGGACGTGCCTGGATCAAAAGGTTTGCAAGTGCAGGTACATGTGTCATGGAAGCTACGCAAGAAAGCACCCTCGCCGAAATGCTTGAGAACAACGAAAAGCTAGTGACCTGGCCCTCATATGGTCGAGTAGTCACTCTCAACGTCAAGCAGCTTACGGCAAAATCGATCGCAGTTCTGGCCAGACATTGTCCGCATGCGCCCGGAGGCAGCTTGATATTTTCATACCATACCTTACGATCTGTTCAAGAACCTGCACTAAGGTCGATTTTCGGAACACAAACGAAGCANCCCGGAGGCAGCTTGATATTTTCATACCATACCTTACGATCTGTTCAAGAACCTGCACTAAGGTCGATTTTCGGAACACAAACGAAGCATCACATGCTTGAGATATACGCCGTCGTCCCAGATAGTAATGTTGCAGAGAAACGCGTCAGATGGGCCGCGCAGGTTAAAGCTGATATTCAGGCCGAGGACGCTGGCAACATTCTGGAGAGCTCATATATCTCCTTCGGCTCTAACGATGATGTGGACACCAAGAAGGTTTATGGGCGCCAATATTCGACCCTGATGGCTCTCAAAAGAAAGTACGATGCCAATAATGTATTTAAACACGCCGTTCCGAGGCTATTGCCAGCAGATGTGCCGGGAGTAATCTTAAACGCTTGATATTTTTTTTCTTATAAAATAAGAATAAACTATTAATCCCTAGTTATTTTAGAACTATAATTCTAAACAGAATTATTAAATAAAGTTATCTTTATATCTATAAATGAGAATGCTATACTTTAGTTTAGAGACATATAAAAGAGCTCCGGCAAACCGGCAAAGAGCAGTCTAACAACCGCCCAGTTTTCACAACAAGGTTTTCCCAATAACTCGGCACATACAAGTCCTATAAAAATCGACCACCATGTCTCATATCCTGCAACCAACTCCTGATTCCATGGGCTTCGGCCTTATGGGTTTAACCTGGCGTCCAAAGCCAATCTCGACCGACCAAGCCATCGAAACTATGAATGCGTTGATTCAGGCTGAACTTGTTCATCCATATATGTAGCCCAGACAAGTAATCGATTGGCGGGGTCAATAATTGCTATTACCCGAAACCTTCCCATAGTCTGGTATCCTTGACCAGTTGAGATGCTACAGTGATATCCTCGCTGAAACCCAAGGTGTCCGCATCACCCGGTGCCTCGATCAAGACGGTAACATCTTTCATGTTTCTGACGGGGTTCGTCTCCTTGAAAGAAGGTAAGATTTATCTGTGTAAATAGTCATCACTACATCGTCGCTGACATTTAAATCAGATTCAACTATGCCGTCAGTTACGTAGAGCGCGAAATTGTTTTGAGGGTGCTCTACAACAGTTTGCAAGACAAGTCGACGATCAAGATGACGCACCGCATCGAGAAGATCGACTACGATGGCAAAGAAGGCATATCTGTGCAATGTCAAAATGGTAATACCTTCGCTGGTGACGTACTCATCGGTTGTTACGGGACGAACAGCCTCGTGCGTCGAGTGATGTGGAACATCTCCGATCTCGACCAGCCCCAAGCGATCCCTGAGATCGAGAGGGACATTGTGAGGGCTGAGTTCCGGTGCCTGTTTGGACTCTGGAGCGAAACAAAAGGCGTCAGTGCGGGCGAAATGGACGTCAACTTCACTACGGGCATCTCAACCATGGTTATTGGCGGCAAGGGTGGGAAGGTATTCTGGTTCATCTTCATCAAGCTGGACAAGATGTATAAGCCACCTAACATTCCCAAGTATTCGCATCAAGATGCGGTGGCATGTGCTGACCAGTATCTGAATTTCAAGATTAAGGATGGGCTGACATTTGGTGACTTGTGGAAGACCAGGACTTCTGTTACCCTTGCAGCGACAGAGGAAGCGCAGTTGAAGAGGTGGTCCTGGGGAAGGATTGCCTGTGTTGGTGACAACGTTCACAAGATGACCCCTCACATGGGTGCCGGTGGTAATGCAGTGATGGAGTCTGCAGCTGCCCTGGCAAATGAGCTTAGGAAGCTAAAGCAGGCTGCACAAAATACCCCAGTCAACCTCGAAACAGTGGAGAAGCATCTATCCATATACCAGAAAGAGCGCCATGATCGCACAAAAGCCGTCTGTGATGCTTCGGCCAAGCTGGCGCGTCTTCAAGCTCTCGAATCAACTCTAGATAGGATTATTGCTTTTTGGGTCCTTCTCATTGCCGGAGACATGCTGGTCGACGTCAATTCCGACATGATTATCGGAGCAGCCAAGCTGGATTACCTTCCCACTCCGAAGCGGTCACTTGATGGCACGATGCCTTTCAATCCAAGTCAGGGGCTTGGCAAAGGCGAGTCAAAATTGAAGAGGGCTCTCATTGGTCTACCATTGCTTGTACTTGGCTTTTCAACGGCAGTGCAGGCCGAATTCCTGAGCAGAGTTTTCTCTGACACGCTATCCTTGATGTTTTCAACACCTGGTGTAGACAGCATCCTTGTCAAAAGGTCATCCTATTTCGATGTTTCTGCTGACACTTCAGCTTTGGATGCGCTGTGCTTTTATATGGATCTTGGTCTAGTTTGTGCAATTGTTTTGTTCGAATCATCCAGAAGGGCCAACGTTTTGACGATCGCTTCTATGTAAGTTTTGTCCTCTGGAGACGTGGTCAACAATTACTAAGCTCAAACATAAGGCCAGCCATAATCCTTTACTGCCTGCAATCATTCAGCGTGGTTCAAATGATGGGATGTTATTGCTATGCCCATTACCTACAGAGTCCCATCGAGAATTTTCGCGCCAAAGATATGAGATTGACAAACAGAGCCTATTCTGGTACAGTTTTGATCACTTTGCTTGCCGCCTACTATCTTCCTCTGGTATTCACATTTTCCCCGCTCTTCAGCTTCGACACTAGAAATGTCTTTGGTCGAATATTCCAGCACTACCCGCTCTCAATCAGTCTGTTACAGAATACTTTCAAACAGGCGTTTCTAGTAGACACTACGAAAGACGATAAGATTGAAGGCCTTGACAGGGATATATCATCAATCAGCCTCACTATCGGTCTAGGGTGGTTGATGCGAGAGCACTTGCTGGCCACGAAAAGTCACAAGGATGCTACAATTGAATCTAGCATCGACCGACAGGTATGACACTGATTTATGGGACGACAAGATGGAACTTCAGGATAATTAGGCAGGTAAGCTTTGTTTGTACCATCTATCTGTACGTTACATGCAAATGTGGTGTAATGCGTTGCAAATTGAAGATATCAAAGATCATGAACATGAGTCATAGTTACAGAAAGTTTTATCGAAATCATGATTCACTTTTAGAGTTGTACAGGTTGTTAATGACACAAGGGAAAGTTGTGAAAGGTAACAAATATCTTTCAATCTAAGTCCTCCTATTCTACCATATCAGGCATTGATAACGTATCTAGCATATTTTAGCCAATAAGGGTAAGTTTTTACTTCAGCTGAAGCTTACTCGCGATTGATGCCTCATATACCTTGACCGCTCCTGTCAGGTAATACAATAGCTTGCTCCGAGTCGGCCGAACCATATAGAAAGCCCGCAGCACAGTTAGACACGGCACTGTCAGACACGGTAATGTCAGATACGGCGCTGCATAGGTATAAAGTATATGATAAGATTATGTGACGGAAGGTAGGATTTGAGACAGTACAGAATTAATTGATTGGCTGCGATAACTAGTTGGTATACACTGTCATATGTTGACGTAATAACGTAGTGTTGGAGTATATTAAAAGAAAACAAAAAGGTAGTTACGCCCCATTGATATCCTAGATTCTTCAGCAGCCTACGAAATCATCAACGCCAAGATGATACGTTTTGTAATAGACGATTGGAGAGCCATGACAACGATGCACGAGGTTCTTTACTACGCCTTGATCGCCGTTATTATTTTGTTGGCGACCTTTGCCTATCGAACTGTTAAGAGAGAAAGGCCTCTTCCTGGCTTTCCTTCGGCCTCAATTGAAGGGAAAGGTCCTCGGGATAGTTGGTTGGTTCATGGGCGCAAACTCGTGGAAGAGGCAGAGGAGAAGGTACCAAGGCTTCAATCTTGTTACGAGCGTTTATGGAGCTAACTTTAAAGTACAGTATGATGGACCGTTCCAGATCATGAGTGGGACGGGTCCGAAGCTCGTTCTCCCAAACAAATATGCGCAAGAACTACGAAACCACCCCGCTTTGAGTTTAAATAAGGCCTTCCTACAGGTTGCTCGTCTGGAAAACAAAATCGAGTTGCAGCAAACGGACAAAGTTTTCAGGACTTTTGCACTGAGTATCACGGGTTTGAGCCATTGCTTCAGGGGACTCGCGATGATGGCATCATCCCAGAAACTGTAAGAACCAAGCTCACACAATCATTGGGTTTGATAACCGAAGGTCTTGTCGAGGAAACAAATCTCTCAATGCGGGATATTTATGGAGACGATCCTACATGGAAGGCTGTGGCGCTCAAGGGTACTATCCTCACCCTTGTTGCGCGCGTGTCTTCCAGAGTTTTTCTTGGAAAGGAGTTGTATAGGAACGAACAATGGCTAGGAATTGCCGAGACCTATGCTGTTGATGCTTTGACTGCTACTTACCTCATGCGAATGGCCCCGAGTTTGCTACGTCCTGTCGTTTACTGGCTCACCCCGCAATGTCGAAGGAGTCGTAAAGCTGTTCAGGACGTACCTAAGCTCATTGACCCAGAGGTTGAGAAGCGCAAATGTCTGGTGGACGAAGCTCTCAAGTCTGGTCGTAAACCAAATAAAATATCTGATGCCATCGGTTGGATGTACCAAGTCGCTGCTGGCCGCCCTGTTGACTTGGTTTGCGCGCAGATGCAACTTTCCCTTGCTGTCGTCCACACGACTACAGATGTTCTTACGCAAGCTATACTCGATCTCTGTGATCGTCCAGAGCTCGTCAAGCTGTTACGACAAGAGGTAATCTCAGTACTGGGCAATGAGGGCTGGACAAAGACGAGCTTCTACAAGCTGAAGCTAATGGACAGCTTCTTCAAAGAGAGTCAGCAATTCACTCCTATAGTTTCGAGTAAGTTGTTCATACCGAAGATGGGCCTAGTCGACGAATTGATTCTAATATGTTGGCAGCGGCTATGAATCGCCTCGTAGAACAAGACATTACGCTTTTCGATGGCACTTTTCTACCGAAAGGTACCCGTATCAATATTCTTACCGACTTCAAGAACCCAGAAAAGTACCCAAACCCGGACGAATTTGATGCATTTAGGTTTCTTACGATGCGAAAAACTCAAGGTAATGATTCTGTTAGTCAGCTAGCTTCTACAAGCCCTGAGCATATTCTTTTCGGCCTCGGTCGAAATGCTTGTCGTAGCAGATTTTTTGCTGTTAATGAGATGAAGATCATCTTATCTCAATTCCTTCTTGGTTATGAATTTTGTCCTGAACAGGGGATTGAGCAACCTAAACCGCTGAGTTTCGAGACGTCAATTAGTGCTAACCCTGCTGTTATGGTTAGAATTCGTCGGAGGGCAGAAACTAAGAGTTAAAGTAGTATAATATTGATGTATAAAATCTCTATAGTTTCCTTTACTTTTACTTATAAGGGAGAGAGAATGAAAAATAAACAGCAAGGAAAAGGAATTTAGGCAGGGGGGAGGTTTCTCCTCTACTACTTATAATGGGGGTATATAATTGTAGGCAGATGCTGCCACTGTTAGTAACTAGTAGTGCAAGTGGCAATCTTAAAGCTAACTCAATTTATAATACTTAACTGCTAGAATTTAAGCTAATTATAAGATATATCTATAAAGGAAGAATCAAGCTCCAAGTAAAGTTCAAGCCAATTATATTCATATTAGGAAAAGATAACTTCCCTGCACCTAGATACGGAATTTCTGCAGTCTGATAAGCCCTGACAATCTACTGCGCCGCAGCCCGCTTTGAGTCGATTTGTATCTATACCGGCCTCGGCCATCTGCTTCGCAATCATGAAAGTGGAATGCGGGGTTCATACAAGAATGATTAGTCAATGACGATGTAGGTCGTTCTTGGTAAAAGGGAGAGAATCCACAGAAGTAATTATAGATAGTAGATAGCCAATAAGTATGCTACAAACAGGCTGCAGGAGGCCTACCAATAATGCGGCACTTTTTCCCCGCTCCCTATCTCGAGAAGCACTTGTAAAAGATGTTCTGATTTACTTTTCTTCCTTTTAATCAGGCCTTTCGCTAAGAATAAGCTAGCAAAGCTTACCAAAACCTTTCATCTTTGGCCAGCTCTTCCTCATGGATTACATTGCAAGCCTCCCGCTAGAGCTTTTCCTCCAGATCATAGAGTATCTCGGGTCGTTGAGAGATCTGAGCTCCCTTACTCGTTGCGCTCGCCATACCTGCTGGCGAGCCTCCCAAAGGCTCTTTAATATTACCTTTGCGGGTGATTGCAAACTCCGACGTCCTGAATTGGTGTTCCAGAAGTTCACTTTCCGCGCTATCAGCCTTGACTCGCACCGTATGATGCAATGGTTAGTCTACCATAAGTTGAGCGGCCGGCTGAATGGGTTAGTCTCCTCCTTCCGCTTCTCATTCCAGTGTCTAATGCTCAGCTAACATGGAGCCTGTCAAGTTTTGTACCTCAACTTAAGCTCAAACATATTACATATCTTCACCTATCTATCATTGGAGATGCTCCGCATGTTGCGAGTCATCTTATCAAGCTTGGGACGGACCTTTGGGAGCCTGGGGAGGGTTACCCAGACCTGACGCCTCTGTGCCTCGCTGTAGCCCAGCCACACAATAAAACCCTCCTTGATTCTGGCCTTCGTATCGCTTCCGGTTACTCGCTACCAAGAGCAGTAGAGTACCTTTTGACCAGAGGAGCTGATCCGAATAGGCTGAGCCGGTTTGGACTGGCTGCTATCCATCTGGCTGCCATGAAAAAGGTTCTGTGGCGCAGCTTTAGAGGAATTTGTTATCTCCTAAATGGGCAAGACGACTCATACACCCGGTGGGAATCAATGTTAAACAGCACTCTCTACCAACTTCTTCGCTATGGAGGGGATCCAAACCTGAAATCGGCGATATCCCGTATGCATCATTGTCAACATGCCTGTTGGCGCTCAGCAGATTGCAGTCACCGCGGGCAAAGAGTCCTTCATTTTGCCTGCAGCAGTGGCAACGAAGACATGGTGAAATTGCTACTCACAAACGGTGCAGATCCAGGGTTATATACTGACGACGGCTATCTCCCTTTATTCTCTGCTTTGAGTCAAGACTACGCCAGTATCGCTATACGCCTGTTACAAGACCATGTTGAGCCAGGGCATCTAGTCATCGTCCATGCGAGTCAGAGTACGACTCTTCATATTGCTTGTCGATTTGCTTTGCCGAATGTGGTGGAGTTCTTGCTAGAGCGCGGCGCTGACCCAGATGTGACGGACTCTCATGGGAAAACACCCCTCCATGAAGTTGTCTGTCAAAATTGCCCGGAGCTGGAAGATCGTGTCATCCAAACTTTACAGCTTCTATCCGACTACGGAGCCTCACCTGATATCGAATCAAAGCAGTCCGTGACGGCTCGCGATATAGGTACCATGTGCCTCTCCCGACGGATCCGTGAGATGTTTACAGTCACCCGCCGTGAGGATGCTCCAATTCCACGCAATCGTCTTAGAGCTTCTAAAATCACAGCGCCTGTTTCGAGGGCTCCAAGTGCTGGTGGAACTCCCATACAACAGTACAATAATCTGACAAAGGTTGACGGTAACGATCCTTTTCCCAGCCTAGGAAACTCTTCAACGGGCCAAGGTGGTTGTGCTAAGTTTAATAAGCCCCAAACTGTGTGGTTTGATAAGCCAATAATCGAACAACTCTTTACTTCCAAACCCTCATCTTTGCGGATGGGCGACAATGCCGCTAGGCAAGTACCGTTGGAAGGAATATCCTTAGCTGAAAAAGTAGATAGCAAGCAAAAAGTGCCAGAGGCTGTGAAGAATGCGCAGGAATCCTTTATCGCGTCGAGTTCTGTAAGCTTCTGGAGTTCGTTTTCCCCACCGTTTCATAAAGACAGCCAACCAGCGCCAGAATTTATTGGCGAGACTAAAAGTCCTCATCACAAGAATCAGAAGAAGAAGAAGTGGGTTGCTTTAGATATTTTATGATGAACCAACGTGAGGCCATCCATAAGAGTTATAATGAGAGGCTTCACAATCTTAGATACAGTCTAGGGGTTGCTTAAAAAACCGCCCCTAAACTCGTCGTATCGTTTTCCGTCATTGTAATCGTAACCATAGCGGCGGCAGGGGCCATCTTGGCCAGAGCAACTGCCTCCTTGAACGGCGATAGCGTTATAAATTGTCACGGTGTACGAAAAAGTCCGATAGGGTAGCTGTAGAAGACATGTTGGTGAGATCTCAGTGTAACCTCTAATTACAGGATTGGAGTGATCGTGTGGCGGGAGGTTCTGATTGACATACGAAAATCAAATCAATCCATGTCAATTAAATCAATTCTACGCCCTGTAATGTAGGGAGATAATTCAAATCTGATTGTATCACTGACTAGTAGTAATTTAGTAAATAGACTTCACCTGCCGTTGTTGTGTTCATCAGTCGTCTCCCACCAGCTGCGTTAAGTTTAGGATTCTTGATATGGTAAAGAGTAGACATCCCTGCAAGCGACAAACTTGAAAGATATCAGTTAGGGAACTTAGACTATAAAGGGAATACGGGAACAGGTAAAAAAGAAAAGGTATAATTGGAGCCGGGACGGATGCCCTACTGTACCAATTACACTGCGTATTAGGTCCTGATACAGGATTTGATGGCCTATGCCCTACTATACGTTAAACTAAAACGCATCGCATTGTTCAGCTTTCGTCCGTGCGAACCTAGACTACTCTGTGACGGTTGGGGTCCCAAATAGGCAAACTAGTCCGTGCTGGTTTATGTTTACAGATGCGTAGGGCATTATGCTGTAGAGTTGATAAGGCCGAGGAAGGGAACCGAGGCGGGATTTGTATTAGATCTCTTATGTACATGATAGATATTCTGCTGATTCCTATACAACTCTAATGTCAAGGCCACAAGCTGTTTCTGCACTGGTGAGTCTCAAGCCCGGCAGTGGTGTGAAGCATTTTCTGTGCGGTTAGCAGTCAAGATGGCTTGACGGAGCCACAACAAGCGGCGAGCAAATGATGCTGACCCAAACTGGTTTCTAGTTCTATCATATCCATGCTCAGACCAGGAATAGTACCTGTAGAACCAAAAGGTGGAGTATCGACCCTCACTGGGATTAGCCATGTCGTTCTTCTTCCAATCATAGCCATGTCAGCTCTCGACTCTAACAGTGGGACCACCAGTGCCCGCCTTCGTACGAAGAATGTAATAATTTGTTAATGCAAAGACAATCTCATGAGGCCCATAGGAGTTATTGAACAATGATGGCCAGAGTATCCCCATCGCACTGATTCCCGTGACATTTTCGCTGTGGACGGTCAGTTGGCGATTCGGCTCCAACTTCAGTGTTCTTGATACTGTCCAGCGCAGGCGAAGCCACTTGGAAACATCGACGATCTCATTCTGAGTCATTTGAGTCATAGAATAAAGGCGAAGACTTCCGATCTGAACCGCCTCCTTCCTTGCATGGTTCTGTGAAGCTTTGGCCGGGATAAGTTTCTGTGAAGTTTTGGCCAGCGAAGTGACGATGCCATGGCCGAATTTCGGAGCACCTGCCTGTGCCATCAAGGCCGCAATCTCCACTCCAAACATAGCTATCTAGATCTTCTTCAGTGCCACAGAAAGACAGCGCCCTTTCAGTATGATCCGAATAGATATAGAGATAGAACCACAGGTCTAACAAATAGCCTGTTGGAATTCTCATCCTCCCCCACGAGTTATTGTCATCCGTCCACAGTAATGAAACAGCCTTAACAAGGAATTAGCCCTTTGCTATATCCTTAAAGACCTTCTCATCCGCGAGCAGAACGATGCCATATATATTGTCTGTCATTGCCCGATCCTCGCGAGCCCGTGGAGTCTTGAGAATCCGCCTCAAACGAGGATTCGGAACTTTATCCACCCTGTGCTCCTGTTTCTTGCAGAATTCCCGAAAACTCCGAGTATCCAGTCCATTAAAGACTGTTGGATCATCGTAAACATTAAGGTCAAAGAGCTCCTTAAGTCGTTGTACATCGTCTTGGTCCACCTCCTCGTTCCCTTCGTAATGTCTGAGCGCTAGTTTCGTTTGATGCTTCAAAGAATATAGTAGATCTTGCCAGTCCTTATCGGATATCTCTCCGTAATAGGTTCGGTAGATGGGAAATCCCCATGGGATATAACCCCTGGAGTTATTGGGATTCTTCCTGCCGCCCGGTTCTAGCTTTTCGCCAATTGGGTCCCATGGGGGTACCCAGGCGCGGTCGATTATTAGTTCAATAACACTAGCCATTCCAAACGACTTGGAATGTGGAAATAAGTTAAGGTGAAGTATTGGGAAAGGTTGGACGGTTGTGACAAAAGCCTGAGATGAAGTAGTAAGTAAAAGGAAAACATTAGTTGACAGGGTGCGACCAACAGATCGGTAGGTGTCGCCAGGTCTTCGCTTAAACCACTATTTCGTTTATATCAATACTTCATCTGTTAGTTAAAATCACTCAATAAGGGATCATCCATAGTTCTGTAGAAGGTTTCTTAACATTCTGTGCTCTTGTTTTTTTTTTTTTTCTTCCCAATCGCTACGACTTTCAATCTTTCACAATGTTGGCGTGACTGAACAACATATCAACGTATTTAGCTGATTGTGGTGTGCTGGAAAGAGAAACGGGGCATCTAACGGAGTAATTGATATCAACTCTAGCGCAGCTTGGCATTTAATCCATGTTGAATTAATTATCTGCCCTTTCCAAGCGGCTCAGAGGTTACTAACTGATGTCAGTAATACTAAATAAATAGCCCCCATATCTGGTTAATGCATGTGTCTGTAACTTTTGCCATTGTGTTATTGGTAGAATCCGTATTCCTATTGACAGATGCATTGATAGAGGGCCGTGATCCAAAAAGGTTCCCTATAGCTTCTATGTTTGGAAATATGATAGATAGAAATAGAAAGTAAGCGGAGCGAAACGGCATTTGCAATCTGTGCACCAAGAAAGGTATCACGAGACTCCATTATTACAACATACTGTGACCATAAAACCGGATCATCGGCGGTAATCGCGGGGTCATGATGAAAAACCGCGGGGTCCGAGTCTTAAGGCGGGGTCCAGTCTGTATTATATGCTGGCGATGATTGACTGAGACACTGGACTGCGCCTGACGTAGATTAGCCGATGATTCCGGAATACGATGTTATGGTCAAGTTATTCAAGCATTTCATACGCAAGGCTTCAATTACTTTCCTGCGACTGTAAGCGATCGTCGTGAGGGTTGCATTTATAGCCATAGCTTTTCTCGTATTTCAACATCAGAGGGATATCAGTACGCTAAAGAAGCACATGACACGGCTGCGTCTTATCAAGTCCCGCTGATCAGCTTTGGTGACGTTACAGCGAAGTGTCGAGAAAAACGATGAAGACAGATGTAATTGCTCAATTCAGTAGGGCTTTGATTAAGATACGAGCTATTGTGGGCTTAGACTCACATGTTACTAGTGCTGATACTTGCAGCTCGTATGCGGTGATAATTCGATTCGACATTCGACTTGCACAGCGGCAGTTCTGGAAACATCACACACTGACAGCCACAATATGACGTAGCCATTTCTCCTTTCGTAAGCTCTTATTTTAGCAACAATGGCATCGAGACAAGAAACCAGTGGTATATTAAAGCCAGCCGCACACCCTCGAAAAACAAACCTTCCAATCTGTCACAAAAAATTCAAACCATAATACCTAATCTCCATTCTATCATCTTCAATACAAACCAACATGCTTTTTACTACCATCCTCGCCACTGCTGCCCTGGCCATGGGCGTCGCCGGCGAGCCTCAAAACGATGAACTACCCTTCAATGTCATCGGGTCTCGCATCTGGAGCTCTCCCGATTGTGGAGGAAATAACAATAAGGGAAACCTCGGCGAATTGACCACACACCGCGACGAGCTTAACAAATGCTTCAAGTTCAGCGACAAGGTCAAATCTGTTAGTCAGACTGACCACGCCCAGGGCTGCAAGCGTGAGTACCTCAACCTCCATATAGAAACGCCGACTGACAAGGGAC
Organism: Fusarium cf. aywerte; assembly: GCA_011034095.1. NCBI lineage: Eukaryota > Fungi > Ascomycota > Sordariomycetes > Hypocreales > Nectriaceae > Fusarium > Fusarium cf. aywerte. The sequence continues at coordinate 12,746 of WETZ01000050.1, forward strand.
TAGTTCTGGTTTACCAAGACGCAAATTGCAGACGTGGAATGAAGAGCCCTAAGGACTTCCAGTGCCTTAAGGCTCCGACTTTCTTTAGCAGCTACAAGACTGTGTGTCAGTAGGGGATACAAGTAAGGTGATTGGGAGACAATATATCGGAATCGAGGCGGATAACAGGACATTCCTTACGGCAGGACATCATATTTGTTTAATGTTAATACACATTGCAGAATGCTTAGAAATAGCGCATTTCATCTTATTCACTATTTGTAGTTCCTGCATATTATATTATGATAGATCATCAGCCTCTCGTGATTGCCCGAAAGTTCTCTTACTTCTGTAGCAGTCTTTCGACCCTAACGAACGGGGATCGAGTATATATCATCCTCAGCTAATACTCATTGTTAAGACAGACTTCAGCACTATAGAGCATTGGAATGGCGCGTACTGCACGATTAGGTATGACACCAGTGAGATTGAGGTACTCACACGACTACGGCACAGTCTTACCAAGAGCGCAGCTGCAGTCGCACATTCGTACTAAAATCAGGAGCGGGTTGACGTTCACCTTGAGCCGTTTTATCTGACCCGAGTATCTTTCATACCCTGAAACAGATATAATGACTCTGCCGCGGTGCTTTTCAAAATGATTCCAAAAAGTTGTGGTGCCCTCGCATAGGGCCACATGGAGCTGTTGCACCTTTCCTCTTGCTAATTAGGCTGGTCGAAGAGTAGATCACGTGTGCAAGTCGTGCAGGGTGTACTTCACTGTATACCATATTGGAAGATATTCATTGAAAACTCAATTATCATCAATGAATCGTGTTTGAGAAGGCCGAAAAATAGACATGGCTCGATTTGACACCACCACTTGCGATAAATATCTTACACGCAGTCACCTATCGAGGATCTATGCCTGGTTAAAGCTACATAATCCTTAATAAATTCTGATTGAACATACTTAAGACTAATCCGAACCTGATCAAAAGCTGAGCCAGATACCAAATTTGATTGAGTAGGTTACAACTGAGGTATTCGTCTCCAACTCCGCTCCGACCTTCTACTTGTAACATGAATTCTGTGCCTTATAAACTATCGCCATGCTCGATAACAGGTAGAATATGAGTCAGTTTTATGTTGTATCCATGACTGCAATGACCCGTAGACCGCTGCTGAATAGTCTTCTCCTAACAGCCGCAAGAAAGCTCTGAGGGACGGGTACCCTCAATGGGAGCCCATTCACCCAAACCTCCCGGACCAGGGAAGCGAACATAACAGCATTCCCCAAGCGTGTCAGTCGTGGGACAGTCCGCCTCTCCATTAGGAAGTTTGCTGACAGGACAACAGAGGTTGTTGACGCACTTCTCATCGCAGGCAGCGTCCAAAGTGCACTCATCGTAGACCAGAACTTGGTCGTCTGATCCCCATCCTGGAGAGGCACAGTCACCGTTGTTCCACGTGAAAGTACAGTACGTGGCCGGATCGCACTGAGCGTTGGGGTCGGAGTTACAGCTCAATTGGATAGCTGATGCGGTTGCCACGATAGAGAAAGACAGGATTATAGCCTTGAGAGTATACATTTTGACAGCTGCTTTATAAAACAAGGTGCTTTGAATGATGGGTTGGATCTAGAGTTGGAGGTTTGATGTCATGGAAAGGTTCAGAGAAGTAGGATGCTTTAGCTACTCTTTATACTTAGAAGCTTAAACATTCGTTAAGGGCTCTACTTGCTGGAAGACGCCAGGAGATCATTACGATCACGATTTATGCAGATCTATCCCCTGGTTGAGTATGGGGAGTAATCCGCTTACCTTTATAAAACAGGTTTTCCTACAAGTCTTGATGGTTGATAATGGTTGGGATTTGGTCAAGATGGCAGAGATCTTCATATTGAACTTTGTCTAGATACAAGACTTCCAGAGCCCGCTTATTAGATATGACTACTGAGGCTTGAAATTAATTGGCGACTCGACTCTGCTAGCATAAGAGACGAAATAGTTTAGCTACTTGTTAAGCTTGCATAGGCTTTTGGGTTATTTATTGCCAATTTCATGAGTTCTAGTTGTAAATCTTTTCAAGCTGGCAAGCAAACTTTCAAACGAATAGATGATGAATCAGCTTTGCTTTTTTAACATAGCCCGCTTGCCTCTTGTCAAGTCTAATCGCCGCTTATCCGCAATTAAACTGGTGGATCCCGACGGCCCGTAGTAAGCTGCCGATCATATGTGCTACGTTCCAAGAGCACCCCATGGGCCACGATGATACAACAAAAGAACTTTTAGAAGCGTCACCCTACAACACGGGCAAGGGCAGATCCAAGTGGAAACAATTAACGAATAAGTCAATTTCCAATACTATACCGAATTCTTTTAATAAATGCTAAGCTAAACTGGCTTCCTCTTATTATTCTCCATCTTCATAAATATTAGGAGCAAAGTATTCGAAATCAATAGACTCCCCAACATTACTTAATATACCCAAGTAAAACCCCGTCTCGTCAGCAGGTGGACCACCTGTAGGATAGAGAAGGTATATGTAAAAATGTGAAACTTTGCTTGTGGGCCGTTGTTCAAAATTGGAGTGATATGAACGTTTGGCACACGAGTAAACTTCTTCTTGAAGTTAAAGCGTGATGGTTGGCCACTGGCATATCTTATAACTCGACCCTTTCCAGCCTCGACTTCTCCATTGCCGCCACGCTGGTTATCCCAGAGTTTACCTGGCTAATGATATTAGCCCAGGGCAATATGTGGTTAGTCGCGTTGTCTGACTAACATTGGGCGCTCATGGTGTGCTTCTTAGGCTATGGTTTGAAGAATGTGAAAGTAGTTCGAAATTTTCAAAATGTATCGAAGGGACAGCAGGCCTTCTTAGATAGATATGTATCTTTCGGCTCGATTCAGTACCTCTCTTCTTACATAAAATCCCGTCTGATTCCCAAATCAGATGCGAGAGCAAGTAACCCCCCTTACATCACTCCTGCACATCCCGCACCTTGATAAACTCCATGTCCTTCGCACCTCCACAAGTAGCTAAGTAGCATCTTTTGAACTGGATATAATTTGCTTTCTGCTTAATACACGCCTCCAGACCTTCCCAGCAACTCTGCCTCCCCAAAGATGTCAATTGGTAACACAATACCTGTAGTTTGCTTTAGGGATAGCTTACGTCTGCGCGAACTGCAACAATTGTGTATGCAATGAATAGAATTGTGGCACTAAGGGAAGTTCTCATTTTAATAGAGTTCGTTCGTATGATGATAGAGTAACATGAGGTTTGGTTTCAAATAGTATGCTAGAGTGTTGTTTGGAGTTTTGATGTGACTGACACAAGGGTCAGATTTTATACTTCTCAATTATGTATGCACCGAGCACTGTGACAAACTCATCAGTATTCAGAAGCTGCAATGATGGAGACCTTTACCAAACACGAAAGGGTATAGAAATTAGTGGATCTGGCGTTGCCTATCATGTCTCATATCATACTTATTAAATACTAAAGCAGAGCATCTTGTCCACACCTCTGCTGGGAATTGTGATGCGCGCAAGCATCTTTCAATAAGGCTCAGCACGCTTATATGCTCAGGGACAATTGTTCGTTCTAATTGTTTCTCAGAATAAAGAACATTCTAGGTAGGTCTTCTGTTATAGGAATAGAGAATATATGGGTATACTGAACCACAATGAGACAAGGCATAGCGAGACATGATAAAGCTACCTCAAAGTCTCTGCACGGCCAGTGACCTACGGGGTACCATAGAAGGACTGGTGCTTTTATGGGTGGTGCTATAGCTTGCTATCCAGTTGGCTGACTTACAATTCGCGCAGTGCCTTTCTTTTCTATAACTGTGTTATAATATCATATTGCTTCTATGCATACTCTTACTTGATTATACACCGCTGTTTGTTTATAGGCCTGTCTTAATAGTTGTGAAGAGGATATTTGGCTATAATTACCAGTTTATATAGATAAATACAGCCTATTCTTATTTAAACCTTATATTAATATCCCTCTAGGGATACATTAAAATTATACTTTAAAAGATATATTATATTATATATACTTTAAGGTATTATAATTAACCCTTTAATATAATAACATTTTTTAAAAAAATATATAAAGCCTATAAAATAATTTCTTAATAAACTTTTAGCTTTCTTTTAATAATATAATAATAAATTTTTAAAAATTAAATTTATTAATTATTAAGACCTTTTATCTTTATTTTATTAAAATATCTTTTTACCTAATAACCGAAAGGTTAAGGCTATATAGTAAATAATATAGCATTTTCTTTATATATAGCAGTTAGCCTTTATACCTTAAGGCAAGTTAAATATAATAACCTTTCTATTAAAGTTCTTATTAATACTATAAATAAAGCTTAATAATAGCTCCTATTTTAATAACCTTATATTTATTTAAATAGATAGCCTTAATTTAAAGATTATAAAAATAAAGTTTCCCCTTTTACTTAATAGAATAGCTACTATTAACCTTTTAATATAAGTATTATTAAAAATAATTATAATAATTATAACTATAAATAATTAAAATATACTAAATTGCATTATATATTATTAATTAAGATAATAATAATAGTATAGGCCAATATAGATTTTAATTCCCTATTAATAAAAACCTTATTAATTAAATTAATAATTANTAAAAATAATTATAATAATTATAACTATAAATAATTAAAATATACTAAATTGCATTATATATTATTAATTAAGATAATAATAATAGTATAGGCCAATATAGATTTTAATTCCCTATTAATAAAAACCTTATTAATTAAATTAATAATTAGATAATTATAAATTAATATAAAGACCTTAAAAATAGTAACCTTATAACTAATAAGTTGCCTTATATAAAGTAGCTATAGCTATAATAGTAAATCGATTTTATAATCTTTAGCCATAATATCCTTTAGAGCTACCTTAATATCTTAATTGCCTTTTATTATTATATTATTATTAAAAAGAAGGCCTTATAAGCTATATATAAAAGGCTTAAAATTTAATTGCTTTTATTAATAAAAAAAGCCTTCTTTAGTAATATTAAGCCTAAAAATAGTCTTAATTTATATTAAGGATNTAATAGTAAATCGATTTTATAATCTTTAGCCATAATATCCTTTAGAGCTACCTTAATATCTTAATTGCCTTTTATTATTATATTATTATTAAAAAGAAGGCCTTATAAGCTATATATAAAAGGCTTAAAATTTAATTGCTTTTATTAATAAAAAAAGCCTTCTTTAGTAATATTAAGCCTAAAAATAGTCTTAATTTATATTAAGGATAGTTTATAGAGTTAAAGTATACTATTCATATAATTAAGCTTTATATATATATATTTAAATAAGCAGACTAAAAAATAGAAAGTTTTAATTATTAGGGATAAATTTAAAATAAAGTTAAGGGGAAAATTACAATTAATAGGGAAATTAAAAGTCTAGGTTATTAGTAATAGTTATATAAATAATTTAAATATAATATAGTTAACTTTATTTAAGGTAAATATAATTGCAATTTTATAAGATATAATAATATAATATAGTAATATAGTAGGCTAATATAGTAATATCTTTATTTTATAAAAGTTATTATAATAATTAAAAAAGTTATTCTATTAGGTAATTATTTTAAGTATTAAAGATATATTTAGCCTTTAGTTAATCTAAAGAGCCTATAGCCTAATAATTGCATTAACTCTGGAAGGATATAGGTGAAGACCTAAGGTCCTTGCTCTATGGAAGACACCTGGTCTTCTAGAACTTGTAAATGCAGCCTATAACTATCTATCTTCGTTTATTTAGGGCAAGGTTCTTGCTCCACTGTCACGGATTAGCCTTGCGCGAACTTTTCTGTCTCTTTATCACACCATTCCCAAAACGCAGCTGCAACACCAGTCCCTCCATCCTCCTTCATCTTCAGACTCAACAAGAGATCCTTCCTAGGATTTGGATGCCATTTGCCCCACGGTACACCATATCGACCACCATCTTCAAGCTTAATCTCTGTGCTAAGCCCAGCCCAAAGCTCAGAATAAGCACCCCGCTTAGGTGGATGAAGTAGCAATCTGACAGGTGCCTTGAGCAGCCACGGAACACGGTCCCAGATATTGGTCATGAGATTGCCTGGATTCTGAGTCACGAACACAATTCCATCTACACGCATACGACGATCGAACTCAGACGCCAGAAACCAATCTCCAGTTTTAGAAATGGCGTAGTTTCGCGCTAGGTCTTTGGATTGTTTGCCTGGCTGAATCTCCTCCAGTGGGACACCTCCCGATGGTGCTGCACTGTCCACTAGGGCCGAGCCCACGAAGACAACTCGTGTCGAAGGCCCCGGGTGGGTACTAGCCGTGTTCTTCAGGGCAGGAAGCAAGAGCTTGGTAAGCAGAAACGGCGCGAGACAGTTGACCCCAAGTTGGGGCTCATACCCTTGAACAGTGAGTTCATCATGAGGTACGTAGCTAATACCCGCGTTATTCCACAAAACATCCAGACGAGTCTCCTGTGCCAGAAAGGCAGAGGCACAAGATGCCACTGAAGCAAGGTCATTGAGATCGAGACTCAGAAATTTCAGATGGCCTTTACTACCAGGGTAGAGGGTTTGAATGTCTTTGATAGTCTGCGTTGCTTTCGTTGCGGAACGGCATGGCAGATACACGGTTCCGCCCTTGGAATAGAGTATTTTGACTAGTTCGAGACCGACTCCATTAGTTCCTCCGGTGACTAGGAACACTCTACCATCCAATGATGGGACGTGTTCCTCGGTGAAGGTAGGTCTTCCCGGGAACAATTGGGTAAAATTGGCACCCATGATTGTGTCGTCAACGGTGTGAGTACAGTTCTGGCGACGTGGAGGCTGGAAAAGAATGATGCTTGGGTTCGTGCTTTTGAGTGCATGGCTTGAATCAAACAGGGCGTAGGTGGTACTTATATTAAAAATTGGATTGGTTTACGCGGACTTATGCAGATTTTCATACAAGCTGTCTGACGATTTGGATTAGTGATTGTCAGAAACAAGGGTGCATGCTTGTCAGAATGCAGCAACACCAATATTGTCCATTTATTAAAAGTTCGATAAGGAGATAACGAACAACAAATCGCAATACATCTAGTTACATTCCGTGACAATAGCTAAAGGCATCTCTCCCCTCTGTGCTCTCCAAAAATTACTCGTCCTCACAATACCCCCATCAATCAGAAACCACCACCGCCGTGCAAACTCCTGACTAACCTCCCAGCTCATCGGATCCCACGGGACCTGGCCCCAAATTCTCAAATTACCACTCTGCATATCAGCAATGAACTCGTCCTCGTTAATAACTGATACAGACTTCAGTAGTTTATCCCGTAGTGAAGCCCACGGCAGCATGTCCAAGTATGGTTTGTGGGGAATGACTTTTTGTAGTTGAGTTGGCGCTATAGCTGTGGGAAGGTCTGTAGTCAGCGCTTTTATGTGAAAGCCTGGTACTGGTTGACAGTCAAGTTGAAGCGACTGAGCAATAACGGAGAGAGCGGCGTAGGCGGTCATGTCTGCTAGGACAATGAAGTGGCTGTCGACCACAGGGTTGAGTGAGGATTGTACATAAAATGGACCCGAGTCAAATGTGTCCACTACAGCCGGGCTCAAGTCATCAGTAGATGATGATTGCGATTGATCTAGAATGGTATCTACTGGTGAAGAGATGCTCGTGACGTAATTTTCAGACTCGCGTTGCGTGATGGCTTTCTTTTGTCGCATACCTAAGATCCGTCTACCATCAGCTTTCCAGCCTCACCAAGGCAGCGTCAATGTACGTACGTCTCGCCCGTTGCGATAGCCTGTTCTGGATCCGCTTTCGCTGAGCGGGGTCTGGTATGGTTGTCCAATCATCGGCACTGGATTTCATAAACGGTTCCCAGTTTGTGTCCATCTTGAGCGAATGCACATTTATTTAAGAGCTGTCGATGCAAAAAGTCGGCAGATGTGGAAGCAAGTCGACGTTCTGGTTGACCAAAAGGACAGAAGTGACTGAGCTGTTGACATCGGACTACCAATTTCTGACAGTTCTGACAGTGGAGCTTTGTCAGACTGCATAACCGAGATGGTCATGGCCATCTTGGCGAATCAGAATCTGTGCTAAGACGGACAAAGTTAGTTGGGTTTCCTCTCCAAATCCAGAGCTGGGATGATCTCAGAAATACCCAAGATAACCTACCCTACAGTGAGACGAAACACAGCTCATAATGTCAGTTATCTCAACGTGTGACGACATGAATAAAAAGCTGTGATTATTACGTATCACATACTCAAGAGAAAGGATAAGGGGCTCTACCCTATCAGTTCGTTAGATTCATTGAATCTTGTTCTGAGATATTAAACGATACTACAAAATACAGCTCAGAATTAACGAATTATTTGAACCATGATGAATCTTCATGACAACTTTATTCTATGACCAAACTCACTATAGCTATATCAAGAGTTCAAAAAAGACTTGAAGATGCAGATAACGGCTGGTCCTCCTATTTCAGTAGAATAATTAGTTCTACATCAACGGTCTATAGTTAGATTCCTACGAGAGGTTATTTTCATCCTGGCTAGGTACGTAATATAGTAATTTGCTTGGGGTTGGCTTGTTGGCTGGTGTCTTGAAGGTTGATTGGCTTGCACCACTACGCCTCGACTGCGCGCCAAGGGTGCGATATTTTTACTACCGTACTCTACTCTATAGTAACTTGTGAAATTCAGTAGCGCCTGTAGAGTCGAAGCTAATGCAAGTCTCTGCTTTCAGCTACGGTACTTCATCGATTCAGCATAACAATGGACTCAGCAAAGAATCCAGCCAAAATTTACTGTTCCTCTACTGAGTGTCTAATTCTCTGCGCCCAAAGATGCGACTAGCTCGCGAATTCATCTACTGGTATTAATTAGATCAATAAAAGGAGGATAGTTGACTGAACAGATTACTAGACCCACCTCCGGATTCCATCATAAGATCGGTAAAATTGGATGGGAGTCATAAGAGAGATCTAGCTTCAATCGCGACTTAGCCTCTTTCAAATTCAACAAATAGACCTTATCGAAATAACTGTGGTAATTAACACCTAGTGTACTGTTTATAACATCTATATAACCCTGTCTCTGCTGTCCATGAAATGTAGCATAACCACCTCTAGCATCCGCAAGCATATCTTCCCCATCTCATCTATTGAAACATCTTTGATTCATACACCTTTGGCTTCAGCCATGATTCGATCCTCTTCAGATATAATTCCCGAAACAGTTCTGCTAGTCGATTTTGAGGGCACTGCTAAAGCACGCCATGCTTAAGGCGCCAGGGACATCGGTCTTATTCCAACTTCCTTTAACGACCCAGATGATCCGTTAAACTGGAGTTCGTGGAGGAAGACCCTTTTTCTCACTACAATCTGCATGTAAGTACTCCCAATCACCAGATCAACTTCGCTTGTTGATCATGTGCTTTATGTCACAGGTACTGTCTTTCGGTGGGTATTGCATCGGCAGCCATCTACTCTATCCTTGTGCCGATCTCGGTTGCTACAGGACTTACCGTAGGCGACCTTAATATTGGAATTGGATATAAGTTCTTGTTCTTTGGTTGGGGCTGTCTGATCTGGCAACCTCTGGCTCAGAAGTATGGAAAACGACCTGATTATGTTTTGTCCGTGCTTGGAACCACAGTGTGTTGATATCCACTCCCCCAATTGGATAAAACAGCTGACTAGGATATAGGCAATGATGATCTGGGCACCACATGCCAAGACAAACGGCCCATGGATTGCTAACACGATCCTCCAATGATTCTTCGGCGCCCCTATTGAGTCTCTGTGCGAGATATCTGTTTCAGATGTTGTGAGTGCAATTGGGTCTACATCCCTATACCAAGCCTGACTATTCTACACAGTACTTTGCCCACGAGCGTGGGACCTGTATCGGATACTATGCCCTCTTTCTTGGAGGGGCGAGCTTTCTAGCGCCAATCTTGGGTGGTTTCATGAATGACGGACAAGGATGGCTGTGGGTTTCGGTAAATTGCCAAAGAATTCTAGATCTAGACCTGACCTAATCACTTCGACAGTATTGGTGTGCTATCTTCAACGCTATAGCATTTATTGTCTTGTTCTTCTGCATGGAGGAAACCAATTATAGCCGCAACCTGAACACCCCACAATTGCACGGTCAGATCGACACTGAGCATAAGTCAAATAAGGATCCGTCTGATGGCGGAAAAGGTACCAAATCTCGCACGAGGCATGACACCGAAGTCAGAAATGGCAGTATAGCATCTTCCAACAAGACATACTTCGATAAGATAAAGATATTCCGTCTTCAACACTTTCTGGACGTACCATGGAAGGGCATGCTGACACGACCTTTCAGATATTTTTCTTTGCCTATCGTGGCCTTTTGTGGCTTCATGTATGGACCTGTGATTTGCTACTTTGGTGTCCTGAACGGAACTGCATCTATTATTCTTTCAGCGCACCCGTATAATTTCTCCCCAGGCATGTTCGGTCTCTACTATGTATCATGTGTCATTGGAGTTTTTGTTGGGTAAGTCAGATTCGAAGACGGATAATAATCTACCACTGACTATTCCAGAGCCTACTACTCCGGACCACTTGGTGACAAGCTCGTTCTAGACTAGACTCGCCGTAACGGTGGACTCAGAGAGCCCGAGTATCGTCTGTGGCTGTACGTCGCTTTGCTGGTGATTGTACCAAGTGCCCTGATCCTCTGGGGTGTTGGCGCCGCCCATGCAGTCCATTGGTCAGGTCCCTTGGTCGCTATGGGCATGATTGCAGCGTGCATCACTGTCGGCTGTCAGATCCCCATCGTTACTGTATCGATTCATACACGGAGGTCAGCTCTGACGCGATTGTCACCATCATCATAATTCGCAACACCATGAGTTTTGCCATAGGATATGGGTAGGTCATTCGACAGTTCGATGGGATCTTTGTTAACATTCTTCTGCAGTGTCACTCCTTGGGCCGCCAACATGAGCTACCAGAACGTCTTCATCGTAGCTGCTTGCGTTTCATTGGTTCGTTCGATTTTCTCTTGCGTTTGTTTTTATCACATATAGCAAGCATATGCCAAGGAATAGTGCTGAGGTGTATAGACGTTACATTGAGAATGCCAAAGCCGATGGCCTCGATCACTAGGCCATGGCCTGCATTTCGCCGTTTTTGAAGTATCATACGTATTTATTTGAAACTGTGATGCGGAATTGCTGCCTTTGAACAGCCAGTCACGGGGGCTCCGCGGATTATCCACGCATTAATTTACGGACTATGCGTTGACATTCCGTGGATCATCCGCGGGGCGCTAAAACTGGCGAAAGTTTCATGATTGCTCCGTTATAATCATGTATATCTACCATCCCATTGGCTTATGTCCTACCTCTTTTACACATCCCTGCTGCTGTAATGTTGCATCACCTCAGGGTTATTTACGAAATTGAGCTCTTTCAAGCGAATATGGTGTTTGATATTCTATATGTGGACCCGGCCTCGGGATATTGGACAAAAAACGAGACACGTCAGCAGGTAGTCGGAAATATCTATACAGAACATAGCTAGATTCTTGCAGCCTGTAGCACAACCTTTTTGACACGATGATCTGAGTCTCAATTTGTTTCCTCTTCTTCTTAATGAGGGTCTCGGGTCTTAAAGGTCTGTTAAAATGGAGACTTAAGCAGTCCAAGGACAGAACAGGGAGAATGTTTTGTCGATCTTACTCCCTTCATATATATCGTGGCAGTATAAGAATGGCCGCATAGTCGTGAAAGATATGATTCACTTATCACGCTCAGCAGACGAACACACCCGAAGATGTCAACTTATATCGATATTGTGCTGAACAATCCGCAATATGCGGTCTTGTCGGCCGTTTCTATTATCGCAATTCTTATTGCCAATTATTCTTTCTTTGTCCAGGACGAAAAGTACCCAATTCTGGTTCCGAAGAAACGTTTCGAATGGACCAATACCCGTGTAGTCAAGGAATTCCTCGATAACAGCATCAGCCTTCTTCCCAGTGCCAGATCTATGTATGGGAACCAACCGTTCAGAGCCTACACAGATATGGGCAAAGTTCTGGTGATACCTCCTTCGTGGGTTGATGCCTTGAGGGGTAATAAGCATCTCGAGTTTCGAAATCCAGCTCAGGAGGTAAGTTGCAGCATCTCAGTATTCCTATTTATGACTAATTCAGGGCAGGACTCTCATGCGTACATTCCTGGGTTCGATGGTTTTAGCTTTCACCCTAACATGCCCATTGTTATCACGAAGTATATCACAAAGGCTTTGAGTTAGTCTTTGTATTTCTTATTATTACACAGCTTACTAATTGTCTTATTCCAGCCAAGATGACTGGACCTCTTTCTGAGGAAGCGTCTCTAGCAATATACGACCTTCTCACTGACTCAAAAGGTACTTCTTTCAGGTTTGATACTAAAAACTTCGGCACTGACAGATCTTAGAATGGCATTCAATCAACCCACAAACAGAACTTATTCACATCGTATCCCGTGTATCCTCCCGAATCTTTATGGGTGAGGAGCTCTGTCGTGATAAAGATTGGACTAGAGCCTCGAGCGAGTACACTATGATGGCCTTCGCATTAACTACCTATGTTCGAAAATGGCCTAAGTGGCTTCGCCCTTATATCCACTGGTTCCTTCCCCCTTGTTGGGAACTTCGTAACAGGTTGAACGAAGCCCGTCGATGCCTAAAGCCTCACCTTGAACGCCGAAATACTATCAAACAGGAAGCTCTTGCGCAGGGAAAACCGTGTCCTTTCGATGACTCTATTGAGTGGTTCGCGAAGGAGTACGATAAGCATGATCCGGCTACAGAGCAAATCTCTATCTCTATTGTCGCGTACCACACTACATCCGATTTGCTTTCTGAGACACTTGTCAATCTTTGTCGACATCCTGAGACTTTCAAGGCTCTTCGCGAGGAGATTGTCACAGTTTTGAGTGAAGAAGGCGGGTTGACTAAAGCAGCCCTGTATAACCTGAAGTTGATGGACAGTGTCATCAAAGAGTCTCAAAGATTGCGACCAATCTTACTGGGTAAGTTCAATCAAATCTTTCCATCACTATCCCATCTACTAACCTCTTCTCGCTAGGTGCCTTTAGAAGAAAGGCTATGGCTGATATTACTCTTCCGAATGGTGACATCCTTAAGAAAGGTGATAGGCTTATTGGAGAAATGACTCACATGTGGGATTCTGAAACTTACGATAACGCACTTGAGTTTGACCCCTATCGGTATTTGAGAATGCGCCAAATGGGTGATGACAAGAAAGCTCATCTCGTGAGCACCAGCGCAGATCATCTTGGATTTGGGCATGGTTTGCATGCGTGCCCTGGACGATTCTTCGCGGCCAATGAAATTAAAATTTTATTGTGCCATTTGATTCTAAAGTATGAGTGGAAGCTTTCGGAGGATATAAAGCCTAAGCCATTGCATATTGGATTCAAACTTATAGCCGACATGTCTATAAATCTCCTGGTTCGCCGTCGTGCTGAAGAACTGGATCTTGATTCTTTCTCAGCTTGACGATAGAATTCTTCTTATTCTCTACTCCTAGTATTAAACTCCTGTTTTATACCTACTATTCTTTATCATTTTATAACTTAGCCTTTCCTTTCTTAACCTATATAGCAATATAGACAAATTAGGATAGTGCAGTTTTAAAACCTTCATTTATGACTCGATTTATCGTTGATAGTAAGATGAATATATTGTTGTTACCCCAGTCACATAAAGCATTTTATTGAAACCCTATATCGTTTCTCCACTTCTCCTATAGACAAATAATACTACTGGACGTCTATTGGTGCCATCCAATCCTCCTACCAGACGCTATCCAGGTTAAGAAACCAAAAGAGCTTCTCGTCAGTTCACATTTAACGGAAGTTTCCTGATCCACTGCATATGGTCCTTTCCGTTTAGAGGCTGAGACTAGGCGTTTTTGCCCTATCCAGTCATGTAGTTCTTATTCTTTTGCCTACTACCCCTCACTTTCTGAAGTCTCAGGAAAGAATCTAGATCTATCCAGTGGCGCTGCACTAACCCTCCGGTTTTCAGCTTCCAGTCGTCACATATGTAAGTCGCATCTAAGTTTTGGGAGACGTTGTGGAATGGTAAAATGTCAGCAGTTCAGACCCAAATCGCGCGAGCTGTCTAAAAAGAACCAAACATATGAGATTTGGTTGGTTGTTTCCTTTGTTCAGCTTTCAGCTATAAAGCCATGTCTCGAAAATGAACTTCGAGTCGTGGTATGTGAATTCTGATGGCACAGAAATGGCCAGTGGTATAGACGTTTTCCGGAAGCTACTGAATGCTTAACCGCGTGTTCTAGTTATAAAAATGAATAAAGTCCCAAGCCTTTGAGATTCCATCAGATCTCTACAGCTCTCCACGTCATCAGCCTTGGTATCTATACTCGATCAATCACTATTTCTCCATTATGACTCACCGGTACTGTCTTACCTATAATTCCGTCGACTGCGCCCCCAGCACCTAAGCCAGGCGCTATTCTCAAGCACCCGTCACTTGACGAGAAGAAGAAAGAGGCCGGTATAGGTATTAGAGATGTGCCATTTGTGGACATCGACCCTGGAGTTTTTAATAGTGAGCTTGTGAGCCTCAAGATCTATGCAAAGCCGCATCGAAACCTGTCTACAAAGCTAGAACTGGGTAATGGCGACATCAAGACTGGTACCTATTCTGGAACACAAACTGCTTTGACTCACGCATTTGGTCGAATTGAACGAAGGTAAGATTTGCAATACCGCAGAAATACTTAAACAAATATTAATTGTCTCACGGTTATGAGTCGTATTTTGATGTGCTTCAAGTTGAACCTACTCTCCCTCGCTATGTGGACTTGACATATAAACGGGAACTTTATCAGTGGGCGAACTACCCAAAGGATGCTGATGGCAATCGCGACGAATACCCTCCCCACCTGCAGACCATTCCTACTGCCGACCAAGTCAGCCAATTTCAGATTTTCAATGCTTTAAGTCTTGTAGAAACTGGATTGATGATTGGGCAGATCATTCCCCAGAATATCATTGGAAGGACTTCCAGATGGCTGCTATCCCTCAGAAACGGAAGCATTTCCGGTGCACCGGATGCTGGTTACACGCTTGACGCCTTTGTCAAATACAACGCGCAAAACCGAAAGTCGGGAATCGATATTCAACAAGGCAGTAACATTGGTCTCCTACCTGATTGGTTCGGTGATCGTCGTTTCGCTGACCAGTCCTTCACGGGAACCAACCCGACGACTATTGAAAAGGTCCCACAGGATCTTCTTAATGAGTTCATTGACACCGCAAAGCGTGATGGTTGGGATCACTAGGCTAAGACGCTGCCCACTATTGATCCTGCCTCGCTCTTCGTGCAAGATACCAAATATTTGAGAGAGGCTTTTGGTGCGAAGCCAAAGGAGCAATTGAAACTCAAGGAACCCGATTCGGACAGCAACTGGGCGTGCGCCGCAGTCACTCTGTTTCAGCTCCATGACGATGGCAAGTTGCATCCAGTTGCCATTGTCTGTGACTACAAGACCAGTATGGAGAACTCGGTCACTATCTTCAATCAGCGTAAGGACCCTTCCGATTCATCCGATAAGGAGAAGGACGACTACCCATGGAAATACGCAAAGACCTGTGCGCAAGTCTCTGACTGGCTCTGTCATGAGGTTGGTGTTCATCTGACAAAGACTCATATGATTGAAGAGGCCTTGATAGTCGCGACACACCGCACTATTCCCATGGAGCACATAATCTTCACCATTCTCCAGCCTCATTGGTACAAGACTCTATCTCTCAACGCTGCCGCAAGGGTAACCCTTGTACCGCAAATCATCAAAGATCTGGTTGGTGTCAGTCCAGATGCCCTTTACTCTTATGTCCGATACGAGTTTCAGAATTTTGATTATGTCAAAAATTACGTTCCCAATGATCTTTTAGAGCGAGGATTCCCAAACACCGCTGAGGGCCTTGCTGATAAGAGATACAAGAACTATGCCTACGCCAAGAACATGCTTTCTATGTGGGGTTCCATCCGCAAGTATGTCATGAGTATGCTTTTGATGTACTATGATAAGGACAAGGCAGACCAAATGGTTCAAGAAGACCCTTCATTAAAGACTGGTGTAAGGAAATCCAGACTAGCGGCTGGAACAAAACCTTCCCGACTGTCACGACTCTTGATGAGCTTTGCGACGCGCTGACGATGTCCATCCATATAGACGCTCCCTTCCACAGCGCTGTCAACTATTTACAGAACTTCTACCAAGCGTTTGTTCCAGCCAAGCCTCCTTCTCTTTGCAGTCCACTACCCAGCTCCCTCGCTGTCCTCAAGTAATATACCGAGAAGAGCCTCATGGACGCTTTGCCAATCGGTCGTTAGAGAGAGTGGCTACTGGCGGTCCAAATCCCTTGGCTATTGAGTTTCAAGGTTCCCGGCGAACGCAGTCTCATTACTTTTGTTCAATCTCAGTGGCGAGCGCATGTCAGTGGGACCGGACCAGAGGATGAGGAAATTCGAAATATTAGTGAACTCTTTTATTTTGACTTGAAGAAACTCGAAGTTGAGTTTCTGATCACAAGTCAGGGGATGGACGAAGGGAGTATCCCTTACATGGTTCTAGACCCTTCCAATACGGCTGTGTCTATCTTGATCTGAAAGGCATAATTTGGGCCTGAGACTGACCAACAGACTACTGGAACAATGTAGTGGATTAACTATAATCATATTCTCCTTTGTGGCAATAAAAATTTACTACTATGTAATGGAGCTTGACTAAAGTAACGACACCTAGGAGACTTGAGGTTCTCGGCCCGTGGGGGTAGGATACGAAATTACTAAGTTATATCATGCAAAGAAGTGTAGGTTTTCTTACTCTTCACGCATTGGCTGCCATGAATGAACTAGTTAAACACCGTGTATCACAGCTCACTCTTATTGTGAAATGTTATCTACGAATTGTGTATGGCTTCTCTCAGATTGCTCAACTTACATAGTGTATGTCAAGTATGTCACCCATTGACTGATAGTCTAAATGATATGATGGGACCCACCTCAAAGGTCTTAAGCTGCCGGAAATACGACGTGGTCTAGTAGGCTGGCGTGGCGGCTGCCATGAAAGCACCAGCTGCAGTGAGTACCTTGATTGGCTTGTTAGGCTGTACTATGACGGTGGTCTACAAAGAGATCTTGGCATATGACTAACGAAAGCGACCAACTAGATTAAGGTTTTGAAAGGTGCAATTTCCCGATGCCGATTTACTGGTCCAACATCGTGACAGGCTCGAGGCTTTATGGTTGGTGGCTACTCCTCTATTTCTCCGCGTGTACGATGTAACACTATATGAGGAACATGGAAATTGATGACCACATACTCGTTCGTCCATCCGAAAACCCAATTAAGAATGTCGTTATACGAGACGACTTCAGACCATCCGCGCACCAAACATGTCGCCTTGTTAATCCGGACAACTCAGGGCAAACTCAGGAAGGCTCAGTCTCCACTTCGCCGAGCTCGGCAAGTACATTGATTAATCTCCCATTTTCCAAGGACCAGGGGTTCGAAACTGGCAACCCTGCATCAACTGCGGTTACATCCGGAGCAGGAGTTGTATATATAGGACTATAAGAGGCAATAAGTTCGAATCTGATAAGCAAATGAGGATCTGACTGACCGGATGACAAGGGTCACGGGTGGGGAGCTGAGAAGTCAAGATAGCTCACCCGTCAACCATTTGCCTACGTGAATAGCCTGGTTTTGGATTATGTGTATAGAAGCACAGTGATTCACACAGAGGTCTTTAAGGTAGATACTAGATCATTCAATCAAAAATTGATGCGCTTGTTTGACACTTCGCAGCAGCTTGAGATTAAGCCAGCTACATTTGTCAAAGAACCCAACGACATTTTCTTCTACCCCAATCAATACCATCACCACAATATCTGAAAACATCTGCGGCATGCTCTGCGAGTGAAGACTTCCCAGAGCCTGAAGCAAACAAATCGAGCGATCTTCCTTCAATTGTTTGTTGGCCCGTCGTGCTGCTGTTGGTCCCCCGACTTCATATGCCAATCAGCTGTATACACGATTCCAAAATCCTGCATCCCCGGCCGATTCTGGACCGTTTCTCCACTTTCTCAAGACTTCTCACCTCCAGGAGCCAGGTGATTGACCTGTTGTGGCTGCATATCGCGAGGCCAACCATTCTATCACTGACTTCACAGCCTCCAACAAAGTTGTTTATCTTCAGCGGCAACGCTGTTATTTCACGCATATCCGTACGAAATTCTACCATTTCGCCTTGCGAATGATGCGCTGTTTGTCTCATTGGAAGACAGGAATCATCTCGTCTCTGCACATGGCATAACGAAATCAATGCTGCTTTCGCATTTTTCTACAAACTTTCTTCTCGACCATGTTCCACAATTGCCAGACCCGAGAATGTCCCCACTTAGACGGTCGCATCATGATGTTGCCCAGAAAAGCGGAGATTGATGCGAGGTTCATAGCATCTTTACCTATCGAAAGCGGTGTTTTCAACCACCCCGTTGTTATCCTCTCAAAACAAATTCACCACGGAAAAGTGGCAGTGTTTATTGTTAGTCAACCTACTTCTTACCTCACCCTGCTCTCGCATTACTGATGATGGCGGCTAGATAACGAGTTTCGATAGCACACCGATTGAGAATCGCCTCAAGGACCCTTTCCGACGTGATTTCTACCTCCCAATACACCCAGCTAGTCATCCAGATACCAGACATACTCTCACTGTTGCTCACGGAAAGGGTATGAAAAAGCAGTCCTATGTCAACATGAAGGAGATTCATGAGACTCCGTCAGCAATTCTTCGTTCCTGTTGGCGCGACAATGATCTTCACTTGGAAAGAGCATCGTGCCAGATACTTGTCTCAGAATTATGGAAGAGGAATGTTGGAGAATTAGCCACTAGCCTCAAGGGACATGGTATTCTCGAGCAGATAGCTCAACCGACCATCAGCAGAGTTGCGGTTCCCGTTCCCGACCGCCCTCGTTATCAAGGCTACCCCCAAGGGTTCGATAGTCGTATGAGTCACTCTAGGATATTAGGTTCTTCTGATTCGGGGTCTTATGGGACATTCAATCAAATTTCGACACAGGATATTCATCAGTATTCTACAACCCGAGCTCACAATGAGGTCAACAGTGACACCAGTGGGCAGTGTTCGCTCTTACCTGTTATTATTTTTATATTTGTCTTTGTATTACTCGTCCTGTTACGATAGTTACTCGTTCAAAAGGAAATGGTACAGGCCGGCTTCCAGATGCGAATAGTGAGATGACGTCCATACCAGTGAGGTCAAACAGCTCAAGGTCCCATGGCGAAAGAGCTCACGATCCTAAACATGAACCGCAGCTTTGATGTTGATAGCGTCCTCTTTCATAAGTTCCAGGTTGTCCAAGTCTCCCTCATCCAGTATCACTACTGACGCTCATTCATCGCTCAGCAATACCTAGACCTCTTAGTCCTTGAACTCGCGAGCTTTGCCTGAAGGTAGCGGCCATGCCGAGTAACAATATGAATTCACCAGAAAGGTAGTCAACAATACATGAAATGTCAGAACCCGACAGATTAGAAACTCATATCATTTCTCTGCGTCAAATATAACCTTTTGGACTTTCATCGCGTCAAAGAGTTCATAACCTTCCAGAGCATTACTCAATGGCATCACAGTTGCGGTCATGAAGCTATAAGACATTAGTTAGACGTCGATAAGTACCAGATGGTAACTTGACTTACTCTAATAAATGCTGTTTCTTGCAAAGAAGCTTTAAAGACTCTTCAAAAATACCTGTGTAAGAGTGTTAAAAGTTGAAACATCACAAAGAAGAAGTAAGTATACGCACTCCGAACTGGGCATCTTCCCATCTTAATCGTGAGGTTCTTGCCATAAGCCTGGTTTCCTGTCCACGGGATCTCTCCGTTATGGACACCAACGCTAGATATGATACCCCACGGACGAAGAAGTTTAAACCCCATGTCCAGAGCTGAGCTATGTCCAACAACCTCAATGACCACGTCAGCACCACGGCCATTGCTCAGCTCCTTGACACGTGCTTCCAGCTCGTCCTTTTGAGTTAGATAGTTCCATGGCTCTGCTCCCAAGCTTTTCGCAAGAGACAACCTGGATTCGATACCATCAACAGCAAGGATGATCTTGGGCTTGTACTCTAGAGCTGCAATGAGGGCGCAAATTCCCACTGGTCCGCATCCGATCAGGATAACGACGCTCTGTTCCAGCTCGTCTCTCTTTAGCTCTTTTAGACCGTTGGAAGCCGCAAAGCAGCCAGTTGGAAAGATATCAGCCATTAAGCAGAGTTTAAGATCTTCAATCTCAGGCGGGGCTTTCATAACCGTGCTTTCAGCATGAGGAATGCGCACATACTCGGCCTGCGCTCCGTCGAGAGCCGCTGAGCCGAAAAGGAGACTCTTGTCGCATCTTGAAGAGAACCCACTCTTGCAGAAGAAACAGTCTCCACAGCTCACGGTGAACGGACTTACGATAGCGTCGCCAGGCTGGAGCTTGGTAACTGCAGAGCCAACCTCGTCGACAACGCCGGTGAACTCATGGCCCATGATAAAACCAGTCCCGGAAGGCTGGTGTCCCCGGAAGACGTGAAGTTCGCTGTTATAAACACTGTGTGAGGCTATTTTCACTCAAAAGTTGTATAGGTTTATCCGAACCTTCCACACAACGCTGTGTATTTAACTTTGACAACGATATCAGTAGGATCTTGTATAGCGGGCTTCGGTCGGTTCTCGAGCGCAACGTGCTTGACACCTTTGAACACGATGGACCTCATAATGACGGCAGATAAGCAGATAGAGAATGTGACAAAAATAATGATATCAATGTTGAACAATCACAGTTCTGCAAGACTGCGATATGATGGCCTGATTCTTGTTTGCTTTATACGCAATGGTGGTCAGGCTACCCCGCCCGCTGTAAGCTTGTCGGCCGAGGCTCCTGTGTCGCAATCATTGCCAATAGGTTGAGAAACGCCACATGCCATCATAGCACGTTTGCATTCTTATCTGACCCGACATGCGTGACTATAGAGTCAGGTAGGAAAAGCTTTGGAAATTTTTAATTTGTTACTTTACCTACTTACATAAATTAAGTTGAACTTGTTTACATAAATCAGAAAAAGTAGTATGCAAAGCAAGTTTATGGTCACCTCTGACTGCCTTAATAATAGGACTAACAACTAGGTATAATTTGATGTATCTGACCAAGAAAGAGCTTCTGCCTTAAGGTATAAACAGGTTTGGATCTAAGGTTATTCTCCTACAGCATTCTCAGACCTGTTCTTTAATGCCCGGTCACTGCGGACATATAGTTATCAACAAAACACTGCCTCACGTAAACGGTTTCTAATGGTGCTGATTAGTATAGAGCTGCAAAGGAGAGCCCTCAGTGGGGATGCCTTCTAACCCAAGCGCTGCGCTGGCACTAAAGTTAGTGGCTGCAAATAGCGCATAGCAAGATTACACCTACAACAAAACCTGAACCGTTCTGTTTACCATCCATATCATGATGGACCTGCATCCTCATGAGCCCTCCCCATATCAAACCCTCAAGTCGGGTGAGATTCGCCTACTTCATGTTCAACCTGGCAACTCCCAATTGGTCTGTGTTGATCTCAAAACTGTTGAAACACCCGCGAACCAAAGATTTTGGGCGTTGTCCTATGTGTGGGGTGCCAGAGAAAACCCTGCCACAATTCTCCTTGACGGGCAGCCATTCAGTATCACAAGAAATCTTTACCATGCGCTTTGTGAATACCGATGCCACACCTTTAAGGATGGTTTGACTGCTGTTCCCGGTACAGACGTATGGCTATGGGTCGACGCTATTTGCATCAACCAGAACGATCAAGTCGAAAAGTCCATCCAAGTTCCCCGCATGTCGGATATCTACGGCAAATGCGAGCATGTATTGGCCTGGCTAGGCCCGGTTGAGAGGCAAGAAGAGCATCAAATGTCCAGATTAGCCGAGAGGTTGAAGGACTTTTCTTCAACATCAGAAAGTCAAGATTCCAACAACCACGACCGAATCACAACATTCATGAAGCTTGCAGACTCTGGTGAAGAGACTGCAGCTGAGGTTGAGTTGGTTCGAAAAGCGCTGAGATCGATCGGTCACCGCACATGGTTTCGGCGTATCTGGATTCTCCAAGAAGCTGTTTTAGCCCAGAAACGACCCATTTTACTTTGCGGGCCATATGAGCTGGGATATGATATCTTTTTTGAGACTTGGGTTTTGATGCTAGATCCCTCTCAGGAGGGACAGCTTCTTTACTCTTTTATGGCGGAGAATCCTGTGAGATTCAAGGCCATTGAAGCGGTATATCACAGGATCTTGCGGGGTCGAACTTTGAGTAAAAAGGAACATATGAAAGACTTAGCTCTTCAGGAACAGCAATGTGCGCTCGATGTTTTCAATCTATTGAATGAGACGACCGAATTGGAAGCAACAGTCCCTCATGACCGTCTATATGCCCTAATTGGCCTGTTGGATTGCGATCCTCTGCCAAAGGCACTCCAGCCAGACTATACGCAGTCATTTGAGCAACTGTGCTATCGGTTCGCTGTGTTCATGCTCAAAGAGACTCAAGACATTCGTGTATTGAACTTAGGAACCGTGGGCAACTTCAAGACTGTGCCCTCTTGGACTCCAGATCTTCGAAATAGCTGGATGGCGAGAGCGAATCTCGGGACCGATCTCGGGATATTCCCTCAAATTTCGTTCGATGGAAACGTCATCATGCTACCTGCGATCGTTCTTGGACAATGCGTTTCCGTTAGCAGCCCTGCAAAGCCAGACGCAGATTCTGATATCATGCCAGCATCGGCCTTCTTGCATTTCGACGACTGTGTAATCAAACCTGCCGCAGCTATAAGAGGGTCCACGCGTATGGAAGTCATGGTTGAATGGCTCAAACATCATTTTGCGGACATATATACCGATGAGCGTCTAGAGCAAAACCCCATCATTTTGCAAAGAATTATGCTGGCATACACATGCATGGTACATAATCAACCAATCTCATCTCTTCCTACGAGATATGGCACTACAGAGCAGTTACAGGGTGCATTTGGTATGGTAACAGACCCGATCATGCAACGAAGCTTAGTTGGTAGCAGCAACTTTGTTTTGCAGGATGGAGCGGGAGGAAGGCTACTTCACAATGAGAATGTAGCCATTATTGGAGATGCAATTTGCGTTTTTCCAGGTCTTTCTATCCCCTTTCTCATAAGGTCAAATAATGGAGGCAAGAATTGTATGATCGTTGGCCAGGTGTCCAAGTGGGAAACCATTGGCGCAAGCCTACCTGCACAAGACCTTGAACGTTACGCTCGTTCATTTGATGAATCTCATCAAGGGAAGGAAACCGAGTATCATGTCAGAATACTACGGCTACAATAGTTGATGATAAGATGTTAGCCATTCATATATTGGCTTTGTGACAGTTTATTTAGTGAACTGAGCGTCGATTCCAAATGATCCGTAGAGCTATCTTGAATGAACTGTATTCAATCTAGGCGAGCTGGAACTCGGCGCTCATACCATTGAAACTAGTTATCTTTCCAGTGACCGGGGTCTTTCTATCTCCATAATAGCTCAACCTGTACGTTCCCGGCTGAACAGGCTTAGCATCCTGCCAGTTCGTTTCCCAGGAAATAGAAACTTCGCTGGACCCAAGAAGACCATCGAGCCTTTTCCATTCGAAAACAAGATCCCAATCCTCATCTGATCGAACCTGAGTCCACTTGGAGCCGTCTTTCTTCTCAACAGCAGCAAAAGTAGATTCGAGATGCAGATTGTTGCGGGGGTTGGCTCCTACAAATGTAGCGTTGATTGTCTCTCCAATCCTGAACTTTGACTTTGACACATCGTTTATAATGTCTCCGAACTTTGTTCCTGCCTTAGGGTTGTCGTAAACAACGCCAGTCGCAAGAGACAGCGAGTTTTTGCGGTTATCCGGTGCTGCAGGACCGGTTGGCGGCTTCTTGGCATCTTTCTCCCCCAGAAGGTAGCCAAGATAAGTCGAAGTCAGGTTGATGTAAGCGTCAAGGCTGTGTCTGCCATGAATCGTTGATCCACCTTCATAACGCTGCGCATCATACTCTTCGGGTGTGGTAACGTAGTGCGCGTAAGTATTACCTGGTCCTCCAGCTACAACAATCGGCTTGATTCCATCCTCAAGGCTACCTCTATCCTCAATCTCATCACTGATACTCTTGCGCCAACGTCTTGAAGACATTGTTGTAAGCTCGGGCGCGGACACGATGATAAAGAAGTTACCAACACGTAGCATTTGGACGTCGACGATGTTCGGAGCCCAGGCGTAAGGCAGTGTGATTTCACCCGCGTCGATCAGGATTGGCTTGGGTGACTGGCATGCGACTTGCTCTTTGGTGGGGTTGCGCAGAAACTTGGATACTATGGCCCAGAGTGGGCTTGCATCCGGAGTTCCAGAGTCAGCCTGCTTGAAATCGAAGTAGCCAGGACCGTCAGTTGTGCCAGCCGCAAACGAGTACCCAAAAGCTGCTGGACAGGTCTTGGCTGTTTTGCCGTTGGGCAGCTCGAAAGTAAAGTTGGACATATCGTGGAATGAGTGGTAACCCAAGACACTGTTTCCAGACACTGAAGTACCATCACCGTCCTGCATCTGATTGTACAGCTTGGCTGCCTGTTTGAAGACCCTTCGACCGATCTCCCAGCAGGACTTGGTGCCGCCATCATCCAATCCCCAGAAAGGGCCTCGACCATGGCAAGATTCTGGCTTGCCGCCGCATGTAGAGTCTTTGAAGTCGCATTGTTTTCCTGATCCGTCTTCGCACCACGCGCCCTCGACATTTGGTGTTGTATCTGCCACAGCAGCCTGAGAGAAGCCCGCTACGAAGTCATCGGTGGCTCCTTCAGTGCCTTGTATGGCGTTTTCAAGCAGATAGGCACTCACGCCTTTGTTGTCGCCTGCAACCAGAGTGTTGTTCATATGCAAGCTTGTACCATGAACCGAGTGCCATGTCAAAACTCCTGTGACCTTTTTGTCTTCTTCTCGCGTGAACATGAGCATAGTCAATTCTTTGTCGACTTCGTCTTCGTATTGCTTTCTTTCTGATTCTGGGTTTTGTTGGTACGCATAGAGACTTCTGTTTATGTTGACGTCGTCGATGCGTATCTTACCAACGCTGAGACGTCCTTTAGAGAGCTTCTCATGCGCTCGCTTGACTGACAGAACAGCGCCATCAACCACTGCTTGATAGGACTGCTGGTTTAGTCCCAAGGCCGATATCTGTGGCATTAGATAGTTGTTCCAACCTGCCGGGCCAGCATGAGAGTGAGTTCCTGTGATGGCCACATTATCGGCCGTATACACTGAATAATCAGATCCAAGGGCAGCGATGCCCTCAAGAATACCTCGTCGGATAGCCGTGTCGCCAGACTGTGTGTCAAGGACCAAGTAAACAAATCGCTCCTTTGATTCATCCGGGTTTCCAACAATGAAAGCTCGTGAGTAGATGCGCTGACGCAATCCTGTCCCTTTCTGAGAGAGTTCCGCATATCCCATCAGATTGAGCTCAACTACCGGGCCGGTAATATCAGCCTTGCCAACACCAAGATAGTATACATCGTCGGAGCTTGAGGCTCGCTTCGCGTATTGTCCGATTCTATCTTCGGGTGCATGATTGACTGCCAAGCACGTTGCAAATGTAAAAAAGAGGTTACTGAAGCTTAGGTATACTAAGAGTGTATACGAGAGCTTCCAAAGGGCTGCAGTATGCATTATCGCCATCATCATGAGACTAAGTTACTAGATGCATGAGTACTACTCCTTCTCCAAATTATCCAGAATGTACAATTATTTATAGGGCTAATTTTGATTCAGAGGGAAGGTAAGTAATGTGACGAGAGAAACTCTTGAACGGTCTGGCTGCATTTGAGCTCAATGTCATTGGCGACAATTTACGGGGTTGTTTGCCTAAAGAAGTTAAGGGTATTCATCCCAGCGCTTCTTCTAAAAGTACCTACGTGGGAAATCTATCACCTGCATGATTTTATATCTGGTGGGGTTACAGCAATAGCCCGATTCGAGTGGGTACGCCGACAGAAGCAATTCTCATAGTAACCATAAATCAAGGCATAGGTCATGAGCATATGCATATTGAGATTCCGATATCCGGTGCACCGCAATTGTGATCAAGATAGGAAGCTCGAATTGGTTCTACAATGGTGTGTGAGTACTACAACAAGTCACGCCGTTACTCCAGCTTTGGCATAGTTCAATAGATACCAACCAATCGGTACACTTGCCTTGTGAGTATCAATACAGGGGCACACTATCAATTTAGTTGTCTTATCCATAGATACGTCCGCTACTCTGGACATACCCCAGCTTTAAACTATTGGAAACTGATGCCGTCATGGAAATTACTCGCCTTCAGTTATTACAGATGATAAGGCTCTACTGCAGTTGTTTCGATAGGCAGATAAGTACAAGGCATTGGATAAGATGCTTATCGCACTGAGTATAGTATTGTCTTGAAATAGTTAAGCTTAGTAAAAGAAATACTATATACTGTTAAGATGGCACATTAGCCAGGATTAAGCATTAAATTTAGAATCGAGGGACATCTCCATCACAAGAGTATCGTACGAAGTACTGGTTGTCTGAGCCATCACCGTTGACAATGACCTTTCCACCAGGAGCCTTGACCTCGGCAATGAAGTTCAGTTCACCTTGAGCGTTGGCCCAGAGAAGTCGGAAGGGGGTGTAAGTGCCAGCCTCAAGGTCAACGTTGAAGCTCTTGGAAGTACCACCGGGGTAGTCCTGCTCGAGATCGGCGTTCTCGCGTGTCCACGATGTCTTGGCCTTCTCACCGAACCAAACCAGGGTAATCTCGTCAGAGTTGGGGACGGTGACCTCGTAAGTGCCACTCTCAGGCGCGTAGATGTAACCGTGGTGGTTGACAGCCTTATACTGCCACATTTGTTCAGGGCTATCCTCGTAGATGGTGAAGGGCTTTGTCCAGTCAGTGCCAGGCTGGATACCGATGCGTTCGGTGACGCCCTCGAATGTGGGGGTGGCGTCGTGGAAGAAGGTAGCGTCAAAGGACGAGAAGTGAGGCGCATCAGAGTTGTAGAAAGTGTGCTTGTAGATTTGGTACTCCAAGCCAGCGTTGTCGCAAGACTGGTCGGCAGTAGGAGCCGCAGTCTCACTAGTGGTGGCGCTAGCCTCAGCAGTGCTGCTGGTCTCCTGGACCACAACAGTAGAGCTCTCGACAGAAGTGCTAGACTCAGTCTCAGAGATAGCAATGCTAGGGACGGGGTAGACAGTAGCAGTGACGGCAGTGACCTCAGCAGTGGTAGTGGAGAGGATGTCTGAAGAGACAGTTGTTGGGCGAACAGGCTTGCAAGGTCCAGCAACAGCCAGGTTGGCAAAGGCCAAGCCCGCAA
Organism: Fusarium cf. aywerte; assembly: GCA_011034095.1. Lineage (NCBI taxonomy): Eukaryota > Fungi > Ascomycota > Sordariomycetes > Hypocreales > Nectriaceae > Fusarium > Fusarium cf. aywerte. The sequence goes on from WETZ01000050.1 coordinate 40,332, forward strand.
AAGTAATTATAGACTGCATAACGAAGTATTGGTAAAAGAATGAACGTGTAGTAAAAGAATGACTGGATGAATGAGTGTATGGATGGTCTGGGATGTAGATCTGGGTCGATGCAGATCATTATATATGAGACGACCATTATACTGTAATACACGAGTTACTACGTACGATTATCTGAGCATACAGGCCAAAGACTGACTCGCCGTATCGTCGCCAAGACAAGATGTTTACGATATTTCAGATGTTGTTTAATTACATTTGAACTATGACAGAAACAAAACTCCACTTTTCAACAGTTCGCCTCCATATTATCGGACGATAAATGTTTGCCGATAGGGCCAGCTAGGCGGAATCGGGCAAATCATTCGCCGCCAAATAGAACATTGACGGCCTTAGCGTGATAATGTGGTGAGCCAACGATGGCTCGGGCCTGTTCTCTGGAAACTGAATGCTAATAAACCTGAAACGCAACTCCTCCCAGCATCTACGCTAATGGCGTCAATCGCTTGCTGTTAGACGAAGAGTTCTTGAGTTTCTAGTGTTATCGGCTAGAACGGCCAACAGAGAAATGAGACATTGTCTTGAAGGGTTTGTTTCATTTAAGCTAAAGAATTGTCTAACCGTAACGAGACCGAGCTGAAGAATCAATCCAGTCAGCATTGACCTTGTTCTGATTTCCCCTGTGTGATCTGCAGTAAAATTACGCAAAACAGGATTGAATTGTTTCTTGGCATCAATTTCCATTTCCAGAACAGACTGACCCTCCTCTAAATATAGCTACTTGGGGAGTAGCTGTGATTGCGACGGGTTCTCAGACTTTCCGCAATCCCGTCTTGTGAGCTGAGGTCGCCTGCTGGACAGCAGTACAAGCATCAGACCGTTTGCAGCTTCAGGGTAGATGTGGCTGGCAACAACAGCCTGGTTCCAACAGTCCGTCAGTCTTTCGGGTCATGTCCATATCATTGATCTTCTATACGGAGATGGTAAACCCATTCTTAAGCGGTAAGGATAGTCTGCTTTATTTAGAGTAAGAAAGACTCAGCGACGTGTTGCTATCTTCCCGATCTTCCAATTCGCATGGGTAAAATAACGAGAAGTTAACTCCGACGTCACACCCTTGGTTGTAACTCAAAACTCGTATTCTTTGATAACTTCAAGAAGCACTAATAAAAAGGCACAATAGCTTATATTTAACTTCTTCTAAGACAACCCCTACAGTGAATCATCGTATGCGCTCAATCTGGATCTGAAAACAATGATCCCCACGGGGCTGCACGGAACTGTTTAATGCGAAGGGATTGGACATTATTCTTGTGTAGTCTTATGTGTGTCGCCGCTTATCACAAATCGCTCAAAAGATTGACATGAAGGAAGCAAGTATCCTATACAGTGAAGCAACGGCCACTAATCCATGCAATGCCTTCCGGCGCGATGCCAAGCTGCCCTGCTGCCCTTGGAATGCTGTTTCACTACTGCGCCACTTGCCCCAGCCTCACCTGCTGAGAACGCCTCTCCCGTTATCAAGTACATTTCTGGGTTGACGGGGTCGGGTACAGTACAGTGGTAGGAATCATCATAGACTACCCTATAAATCATGACAATTATTGTTAACTGCTTTTAGCTTGGCGTTACTATTAACCACATTTGCCGCCTGTCTTATTGTTACCCCAACCTTCCCCAAGTTTGCTTTGTACTTGTTACTTGGGCACTTTAATCTCACTTAACGGCATTTTAACTATGCTAGTTTTGGCGGAATGTCCACGTCGCTTTGACTCGAGTTGTTGTAACTCTTTTCTGACTTTGATGTTCTCTGCTACTGTTATAGCTTATCGCGTTTCCTTGACACACCTGACTGTGGTACAAGACTTCAGCTGTGCCTAAATTGAAGCAATCCTGGATCCTTTAATGACCACTGTTGCCCAATCCATTACCGAAGAGTTAACGGGAGCAATCACTCGCTGTTCACCTCCCTCTTTGTTCATTTCGAGTCATCTTTGCTCCTCAAGCTTTATGATACCTTTATCTAACAAAGATACCATTGGCAGTATACTGAATCCCACCAATAATGTCACTAAGAAATTTTCGAGAATTACCCTAGAGACTCGTGTCTCAGATGCAAGAGAACTAATCAGACGGGCCTTGATTCCATAACTGTTGGCCTTACTCCTTTTGTGTTAGTTACTAACTTAATTTATACGAGCTCCATGTTTAGTTGGTTAGGGCAATTTTGGTTGATTAACATATGCCGTCTGCTTTCATGAAGCACAATCATAACTTCAGTTTCAGCCAAGGATTGAACTTTGTGATCTAATCTCGAAATTCGTTCAGCTGCTAGAAACACTGAACTCACATTTGCAGATAAAATTGTTTCCCTCTATTTTTAAATGCCAACTTGATTGGGGTACCCTCTAAAGCCAATTGTTGTGAGACCAACTCTTGACTTTGATTGGTTTGACCGGAATGTGGCTGCCGATTGAAGACGCGCCAAGTGAATGCATAGCCTCACGTGAATCTGAATCAGCTTTAGCTGACGCGCGAGACCGAGACGTTATCAAAACCTCGGCACTTTTTCCCTTTTAACTTTTTAAACTTCTGCTACTCGAGACAGCTACAGTCCGTTTTCAGTTAAAACCTTCAGTTTTCAGGCGTTATGGGTGATTCGGAAGAAGAAAAGGAGCGTAAGAGGGACAAGGTGGGAGAGTTCATGTATGCGCCATTTCTCCATTATTGCCAACGTCATTCAATTTAACCTGCCGCTACGCATCCTTTCCGTTGAACCCTGTCTCGATCAATCACTGACACCTCGTCTCCTGTGCAGGAAAAAGAACTTCAATAAAGGCGAGCTAGCTCTGAAGCATGCTGTGGGTCTTGGGGGTCAGCCCAACGTGGTCCCTGTGACGCAACCTGTCGTCAATGGACCATCCCGACCAGTAGAAGTTGGCTGGCATCCAGTTGGTGGATTTGCGGGGAAGTGGTTCGCGGAGGAGACTGGCCTAGGTAAAATGATTACCGAGAAGATCAACAAGTATCCGGATCCGACGCAACATTGGGCAGTCTTGGTCGGTGACTATGCTCATCAGCTGTGGATGGTGAGTTTGTTTATTCATCGCCGACCTTATGCAGAATAGTAATGGATGGTGCTACAAAAGGATGAGAACTTCGATGTCATTTATACAAACGCCAAGGTTGAAAGAGACGAATGGCGGACTTTTCCAGTTGGGGAGACACGATTCAACGACGATGCATTGAGAAGAGCTGGTAAGTAGCATACATGACACCCATTCTCCATACATTTCCGGCAACTTTATAAACACTAAGAATCCGGTCGCAGGCGAGTCTGTTATCCAAAGCATCAGGGAAAGGCAGCCTACTTACAACCTTATCACCAACAATTGTCAGACATATGTGTTACAGCTTCTCGACGCTATCAAGGTCGGTGTGAACAAAGAGTTCGGCACAACCTTGGCTGTTTATGACAGAATATTTGGCCCGGGAAAGATCAAAGACTTATTCGAAGGAGGAGAGAAGCCAGATGGGCAACAACAGCAACAGCAAATAGAGCCAGCACCTGAGGCGGACTTAGGAAAGGCGGACACGGTCAATCTAGCACAAGACGTCATGAACCAGAACACGAATCAACTCGACACGGAGCGAGAGATGGAAAGACATCAAGATGAAAAGAAGAAAAAGGGAGGATTTTTCTCTCACTTCAAATCCAAGTCATGGTCATCTAAAAAGTAATTTTTGGTTACAGCAGGGCATTCGCTCACTATGAAGAATTTTTATAATTTTTATTAGTAGGCTGAACGGTTAAATCGAAACTCAATAAGAATCCTCTATTTAGTTGCCTACTATAACTTGATAAAGAATATAGATGCCAGTTTCTAAGTGTCGGATTATTATGAATATTTTGCTATGCAGCAATAGCGAAGCCTTCAATTAAGACTTCATGCTAGGTACGATACATTCCGAAGTACCTTAACGCTAATCCAATTTGATGCACAGCCACGTCATGCAACAATCATCAGTTATAAATACTACCCAGTGCCCTCTCCTGTTATTCTTGATTTAACAGCCCATCGCCGCCACAACAATGCCAAAAGCTTACGACCATTTCTTTGGACGCCATTATCACGCGCAGCACACCACCGGTCCTATTAAATCCCTGAACCCGACCAAGCGATATCTTGTCGCGGACAAAAAATCGCCGGCTACGGTTTCTGAAATAGGAAAGGCTCAAAATGCAACGCAAGGGAACACAGAAAGCCCGGGGGTAGCGTATGTCTGGAGGAGTCGTGATAACAGAAAAGGGCGACATGCGCTGGCAATTAGCGTTGATCCTGAAAAGCATGATGGGACGCAAGGTCCAAAACCATCAAGTTCCTGGGATCAGACTTTGCGTGGTGTTTTGAAGATGTTTGTGAGATATCCAGTCTGGGATGTATCGTACGATGTCGCCCTTGTCTTTACCATAGGTATTTGCTCCATTTTCGCGTTGGTATTATAACTAACATACGAAAGGATCGATTATATGGGTCATCAATGGCTTCTATTCCTTCATACCTGTTCTGTATCCTTCAATGAAGGTATCTGACTGGGGAGGCGGGATGACAGCCTTCATTGGAGCTACCGTATTCGAATTCGGGTCAATACTTCTCATGTTGGAAGCCGTGAATGAAAACCGCTCAGATTGTTTTGGATGGGCTGTCGAGGAGTCTATAGACGGCATGCTCAAACTCAAACATGACCCCAATTGCAAGCATGCACACGCTCAAAAGCGTACATTTGTCAAAGGATCTTCTGAAGGCGCAGAAAAAAGTTCAAGGAAAGATCGGATGTGGTCCTGGTGGCCAACTTGGTACGAATTAAAGACGCACTACTTCTTCGATATAGGCTTTCTGGCCTGCTCATCACAAACTTTCGGCGCGACGGTATTCTGGATATCTGGATTTACAGCTTTGCCGCCCATACTAAATAGCCTTTCTGTACCGGCTGAGAACGGAGTTTACTGGCTTCCTCAAGTCATTGGCGGTATCGGCTTCATTGTCTCCAGCTTTCTGTTCATGCTAGAGGTTCAGCCGCGTTGGTATATTCCTGCGCCGGGGGTTCTTGGATGGCATATTGGACTTTGGAATTTGATAGGGGCCATTGGCTTCACGCTTTGTGGCGCGTTAGGCTTTAAGATGGCAATAGCAAGTGTTAATTATGCGCTGACCCTATCTACGTTTATAGGATCTTGGGCCTTTCTTGTGAGTCTGGTGGTGCTCTATGGGAGACTTGTGGCTAACAAGATTGCAGGTTGGCAGTGTGATTCAATGGTATGAGAGTCTTAACAAGTATCCCATCTGGGTCGATAAGAGAGTTGACCGACTTGGTCAACAAGCAGGTTGAGCCAAAGAACCATTATCCTAACCTAAGATATGCAGGTCGGGTTAATAGCAATAAGAGCCTTTCCAACATGCTGATTCCTTGTCAAATACACAATGGCCCTAATCTAACGAACAGCCTGTAAGGCTTGCACAAAGTAGGAGTGAACAACAACAGGCTACTCTATAATGACTTCGGTTATTATCAGAGCAAAAAGAAAGCAAAAGAATTGTTCATAGACGTCGTAAATTTCTGTCAATAGTTTACTATTAAACTCGGTTCCCATCCTGCAGACGTTTCCCATTAAAACTCAAAACTTCTATCCGTCTGTAACCCCAAAATGCTAGACCAACATGCTTTGAATACGCCTTTCTATTTTACAAACTCGCTAATCACCAAGAAAGATCCTTTTGAATCTTATCACATGAGAGACCAGAGCACGAAGAGAAGAGGCTCTCATCCTGCTCGGTCTTGGTAGCAGACTTGTCGAGAATCTGCTGCGCAGGTCGAATTTCCCGGCCAGCGACACCCTCAAGCTTGCGGTGGTGCTCAACTAGTTGGTAGACCTGGTTCTGGAACTGAAGAGGAGTCTGGTCAACAAGGACACCGGCTCGGAGGTTCTTTTCGGCAGGTGCCTCGTGCTCGCTGGCTGTTTGCTGGAGAATTTCCTCGACCTTGCTGAAATCGGCATTGCTGGCATTCTTGTGGCGGTAGACCTCATACTGAAGTTGGGACTTGGTGGCTGATGTAGGAACACATCTCAAGAGGAAGAAGAAGTGAGGGCTGCAACGGTTAGTCTTTTATTTGAGGTTGTTATTTGAGATTGAAACACTTACGAAATAGTCATGGAAGCGTTAGGGAAGTAGAAGTCGCTGACAAGCGAAGTACCCTTCTCCTGAACCTCGGTGGTAGCGTTGCTATTGGCATTGGACTTGTCGGCAAGAGTCTTCCAGTTGAAGCTGCTGGTGTCCTGCTTCACGTGGTCGAATGTGTAGTCGTCAAGGTTGAAGGCGCTGTAGCGAGCAGATCGGTTGCTCTCGTTCCAGGCAATCTCAGGCTGGGTCTTGGCGTCCATGTTGATCCAGACAAAGCCCTTGTCATCAACGTGGACGTGGAGAGGGAACAGGCCGTTCTTGGATCGGTCAAAGCCGGGGAGATCTTGGTAGAGAGGGGCCTTGGCAAGCTGACCGTTCATACCATAGGACCAGCCATGGTACTTGCAAGACAGGACGTTGTTCTGGCCATTGTCCTTGACAACAACAGGGAAAGCTCGGTGGCGGCAGATGTTGTGGAAACCCTTGATAGTACCCTCAGCGTTGCGGATGAGAAAGAAGTCGAAACCAGCTTCAGCATAGCGAATCCAAGAGCCAGTCTGCTCGAATCGCATCTTGTGAGTGAGCAAGATCCATTTCTTTGAGAAGATGGCTCGTCGTTCAAGTTCGTAAATGTCGTCAGACTTGTACCATGTTGACGGTAGAGGTTGTATGAGGGGTGCGGCAGCGGGGATAGCTCTTGAGATAAGGCTTTCCTTTTGTGGTTTAGATAGGGTCTTCTTTGCAATCAGAGCAATAGCCGCAGCTATGGCGAAGAAGAGGAGAGCACCAAGAGTCAGCATGTTGGTGTTGAAGATGTGAGTTCCTCGCTATGTGAAGGAGGCACTGTAGCTTCTTGGTGGCTTTACGGGTAAGTTTAAGTGGCCATTTTCCTAGCGGACATGGCAATCTATATATTGTTACGCGTGTCATTCAATTGACCAGCTGACATTGTCCTCATGGAAAACGCCACGCACCCCTCAATCACGATAAACCGACCAAAGATAGGCGGAGAACGTTATATATCCGGTCATGTGATCGGTGATAAGGCAATCAACTCTAGTTCCGGCGACAAATAAAGGTTTCTGTATTGGATGCGCGCCAAGTGGACCATGGAGTTTCTTCCGTTCTCGAACGGTTCTATGCCGTCAACCCCGGGTCACATCGTTATCAGACGTGCATATCCATCTTGTCTAGGTAATAGCGGACGCATCAGCTGGGTGAAGCCATCCGCGGTAGTTGTATTACTATTTCCTATCATGTTCTAGGTTATCTTCCCCGCATCATTTATCTCCGCATTTCGCTTCTCAAGATACCGGACTTTTGTGTCCGTGCCCGATGTTCGGCCCCCGGTATCGTGACGCAACCTTGATCGGCATCGGTAAATCCCAGCCGCTTGCGGGGTTTTTCTATCTATCACCAACCACCGCCCTGTCAATTGTCCAGCCAGGGCATCAACGTGATCTATGACACGGCATTTGGATGTCTTCTAGATCCTCAACGTGGCATTCTATCTTCCTATCTCCTTCTGGTCTTGTTCTCGAACTTCTACTTTAATGCAGCGAGAATTCGCTTAGTGAACTGACAACAACCAAACCGCTGTTGACTTGACAAATGACAACTCCCTTATTCGTCATAATTAACATGTCCGGCCCGGAATCCTCCAAGCCGCATCGCCGTAGATTGTGGGGTAAGAATGACGGTCCGAGGCCGGTTTAAATTGTGAGCATACCGGCCGGGCTGAACAACAGACTGTCAATGTTCCCTGACAGCGACTGTTGAGATGCTACGCAAACGAATTTCGCCGGTCTACAAACTCATTGTCGCTGGATTCAGCTTTTAACAGACTGATGGAGGCCATACTGACAATGCATGTCTATGAATAGGAAAACGATGAGATGTCCATGCCCGGTGGCACAGCCATATGGAATTTTGCGAACTTTGCGAACTTTGAACTATGGTCCCAAAAAGGTCGACATGCATGCAGATGCTGACCTGTCGCGAGTCATGTCGTGTCATGTTTGGCTTCGCCTGCTTTAAGGTGTTCTAGACCGTTCTTTGTCTTCTAATCGCTAACGGGATTTGGCCAAATGGAGAGGTTATCAATGCTTATTCCATTCGTTAACATACGCGAAATAGCTACAGCGTCGGCGTCGTTGGAGTGGTTTCAAAACGTGACTTATCTGTTGATTAGATTTCTGCCACGTGGTGCTTGTATCTGAAGGACTTCTTTTCTGGGCCATTCTTCATCTTGGAGATTACCTGGTATTACTTTACTGGGGAAAATACAACTGGCTGAGCTTTACAGTCCGGAGATCTCTCAATAAGTACTCTAATTATTTTCTTCTCCTATAGCAGACATCTAGAGGAGGAGTAAAATAAGACCTCGAAATTTAATTGCATTTTATCACAAGGCACTGTTTGGAAGCAATACAAGTAACTTACGAATATCACTTACTAAGTGTATATAATTAGATATATTTACCGGATATATATTTATACCTACTGTTCCTATAAACTCTAGATGGAGACTCATGAAGGTCGCTTCAAGTACGTAGATAGTAAGATTTAGTTATTTTACAGACTTTCAACAGATGCCCAAGTCTTCCATTGTGGATAGTAAGATATGATGAACTTGCATAAATACATTCAATTGAGCCATTTACTGGAAGGTGTTCTGGCTCGAGTCTTGACAAAGCCTTTCTCAGTAATGATTTCATATTATGAGTCCTACAATCCAATGCTTCTAGTTCAATGAAGATATGCTTCCCCACCCGGCAACTAACTAAGTTACACATATATATCCTCCCTTTAAGTGGAGGACGCATACAGAAACACTGTCTCGTATAGTAATATTTGGCATCGGCTTATCACCTGCCTATTTCCAATTCAAAGTTGCGTGTCTATTATTTGCTGTCCTCTCCTCTGGTATAGATATTCTTATAGTATGTATAGCTGAAAGGGCTGACAGTGCGAAACTTTGATTGTACTGAACTATTGAGTTTTCTGCTGTCCCTGGAAAAGGCAAATTCTGTCATTAAAAACATTAAAGAACTTGGAAAGCCTAGGCTTTCGTTGAAGGTTGGAATAGAACATGAACGAAGGAGCAGATGTTTTATAGAGAAAGGTATATATGCTTGTATTCAATGTACAAAAAGCCACTTAATAGTGAGCTTGTAAGCTGTCTAAATATATATGTAACTAAGAATTATAGGCTCAGTGAGCTTTGACGAGGTCGTGAACTAGTCGTTGACTATCTATCATTATATGCCACCCGGATCGTTGTCTTCTCTGTAAGTCGCGTTTACTTGGCGCAGATCTTGGTGTAGAGAGTGACGGGGTTGGGGCAGCCGTAGTTCTTAGGGCTGCTGGGGGTGCTGTAGCACTTGGCATCGCCAGCCTTGCAGTCGAACTTCTTGCATCCCTCACCAGGGTTCAGGATGTTGTGCTGGTTGGCGAAGGGGTTGCCGTACTGGGTGTTGAGCTCATAGTAGACGTTGTTGGCGTCAGAGGAGTAGCCGAAGAAGAGAGGCTTGGTAAGAGTCCTGGTGTCGGCGATCTTGACAGTAGAGCCAGAGGCGCGGAGGTCCTCAGAGAATCGCTGGCCAGGCTTGAGGGCGGTCAAGGGGCCGGGAGAGCCACCGTTGAAGGGGAAAGACTGGACGTAGATGGTGTTGGTGCAGTCGTTGATGACGACAGCCTTGTTGGCAGCGGCAGCAGTGCCGAAGATGGCAGCAAGAGCAGTGAAGGCGGTGAACTTCATGGTGATGGTTGGTTTTGGTGTTGAGTGGTAAAGGTTGAGAAGAGATGTTTAGATGTTGATTAAGAGAGTTGATTGTGAGTGATGAGATGAAATGATTCGAATTTGAAAAAGCAGGAAAACGGATGCCTTTTATCACTGAGACGAGAGCTTGCCTGACAAGGCTGGTTGCTGGATCTTGACAGTACGAGGTTTAGTGCACCACTAGCTGTGCCATAGCATCACCGATACGAGCATTGATCTATCGCCTTGTCCGGAGAAATTCCATCTCGTGATGTCTTGCGGGGTTAGCGGATCAACCATGACATGGTGCTTTGAGTTGTTCACTAAAAAAGAAAGAAAAAAGTGCCTGCCGAATCATCCGATGGTCTATGCATTGTGCTGTTCATTGTTGCATGGGTTGATCCTTAATATTATGCTTAGCTCGTATTCACGAGGCGGAGGAGTTATAATTAGATAAACTTGGCTAGGCTATGGGTGATCCTGTCTGACCTCGTTCTCGGCGCCACTGGTAGGCTTTACCCGTGTCTTGGGGCCCCACAATAGCTAGACGAACGATGATGTCTTTGGTATGTGATTCTTACAAGCGGGAATTTCTACCCAAGAAACATCACAAAAGTCATGATTCACAGCTGCAAGTTCCGCCTTTGACCTTGCCTTGACTCTGTGCAGCTTGTTAATGAGTTCGTACCGGGACGAACCGATTGGCTTATGAAGAGCCGACGGAAATGACGACATTGTGCATTTGAGAAGGAGGCTGGTATTACCATACTGCATTAAACTGACTGAATTACTTGACTTTTCTCTGTTAAATATTGTAAACTACTAGACTAAACAACTGCCACGTAGTAAAGATACAATCTAATTGCTATGGACCCCCAGAATGCCAACGTTGTCTCGGCAGTCCGTTCCCTCTTGTTCTTGACACCGCCATCTCATAAACTCATTTCCGCTTGTTTCTAAAGCATCAATGGAAGAAAACACAGACCACCTTGTAACTCAACAAAACTACCGAGCCAAGCCTTTTTTGGAGTGGAAATCTTGAAATGGATAGCTAAAGCGGACCCGGACGTCATTTCGTGGACGCCGAGAAGAGCTAGGCTAGTGCATGCCGACAGTGGACCCTGTCTGTCTGTGCCTGTGTCTCGTGTTCCTGCGCGCAGCTATCTCAATTCGTCCCAGCCCTGAGTCTCGCGTCCTGCATGTATGCTACTGTTACTGTTACCTTGGGCGGTCAAAACGTGATGGTGAACGTTACTAAGATTGGGCCAGGTTGTTTGTAGACTTCAGTCAGTGCGGCCGTTGAATTGCCAAGTCGTATTGCCTGCCCTGAACAAACTTCAGAATTAATATGGCTGATTAAATTTTAAATTGACTGCTAGGCCAGTGTTGCATTGAACAACTCAGCTAGCTGTTGTAACGTCGTATAGGTATTAGTCTCTAGTGACCGATTCGGATAAATCCGTTGTGGCTGAGGTATTTGTGCATGCACAGTCAGCCTTGCAAACATATCCGGGTGGGCTGAGCAATTGTGGTGAGATCTAAGAATCTGACAGCATATGGCAAAGGTACTTGACACCTGGTTATGGATTATTGCAGCAATACTCAACAAGAAGCTAAACTATTGCCGGCAAGAGATAAAAGTACAGTAGTTCTTTCATAGTAAATGCAATTAAAGGCAGTTATATAGTGAATTTATTATATGAGTGATGTATTTAATAGTAAGGTGAATTATATTGTAGGGTAGGTATTCTGTGGATAGTGTTTAAATACCTTGGTTTAATTTATTTTGAGCTGCTATTGATAAGATGCTGGCTTTATCTTATCTGACTGTGCTCTAGCACTCGATAAGATAGTGGGATAAGACATAACATCATTCAATTTTTCCTAGCTCTTCTATCCAATCCACTGTCTATAACAACAGTTAATGGGAGCGAGAAGCATTCCGCCATGTAATTCCGAGTCTGCTATTTAACATCGCTAGCGTAATCGAGGGAGGTCGAACCCTGCGATGGTGCAAATAATAGTTACAGCTCCAGTAGTGCTTGCGGTATGTTGATTGTATAAACTCGGGATGCATGCTTACGCATGTCGTGATGAGAGTATGGGTCTTGCTGGAAAAATTGCTGCCTGACATTAATATTATTTAATGAAGCTTGATGTGCCGCAACTCCATAGAGAGCTAGATTATTCTCTCACTAAAGCTGTGGGGAACATCAATGGGTCACGAAATCCAGGTTGCTCCAGAATGCATAGCGGTCTTTGTGTATTGCATAAACCTGGCATAAGTCGGCACGGACGGGAACTAGCTCGAGAGGAACACTGCCTTCGATCAACGCGTTCAGAAATTTGTACTCCAATAACAAACTCGATGCCAAGCATGTCATCCTTCAGACTTGCGCAACCAGGCTGCTAATCATAATAACGTCTCAATCCCATGGGGAAGTAAGCAAACCCTTCAATCAGTCAGCTGACATAAGGTGACGTGAGATTCCACCTTTAATATTATTATTTAACCTAAGAAACTCTTGACCAGCAGTAGATAAGAGGGCGTAACTGAGCCAAGATGTATCTATACATACTAACTATGCGCCTGATCACTTATACCATATCCTTTGCTGTCCCTTCTGCTTTGCGACAGCTACACGCTTCCCATTTGGAAAGACAACCAGAGCATCTGGAGCATGGTTCACAGTGGACTCTAGAAGCAGTGGCTCTGTAAGCTGGCTTTTTCTCCATTCCAGAGAAACCAACCAGCCTCCCATAACTCTGATATTACCTAACTTCCCATTACTCCATGATGAGGGCAAACTCGGCAACAAATGTATCATGACCACTTGAGTTGAAGACTCTCCAGGTCTGAGATTGGACTGCACTAAGCACTCAGTGATGCCAGCACATCCACCAAAATTACCGTCTATTTGGAATGGAGGATGGTTATCCAACAGATTCGGTAATGTTGAAGTACCCAACAGAAGATCCATATCTTCCTCGCATTTCTGGGATTCTCTCAAGCGCGCATGGAGACTGAGAAGCCACGCTCTGCTCCAACCAGTATGGCCTCCACCGTATTCGGCCCTTCTAGCAAGAGTCTTTCTTGCTGCCTCGACCAATGCTGGCGAAGAATCCAAGCTGATAAAGTCGTCAGGATAGAGTCCAAAGAGATGAGATACATGTCGATGGCCAGGCTCAGCTTCTTTGTAATCTTTTAAACCCCATTCTTGTATCACACCAGATTTGTTGATGCGAAATGGCGGTAGTCTGCCAAGAGTAGCCATGACGTCCTTCTGAAGTGGGTGATCTTTGTTAAGAATACTTATGCTCCAGATAAAACTCTCCAGAGCAATCCGCACAATTGTCATGTCCATTACTGAACCCTCGCAAAATGTCCCAGTTTCACCAGACTCAGATATAAATGTGTTTTCCGGAGACAAAGAAGGGCTAGTTACCAGATACTTCCCACAGGCAGATGGAATGAGGAAGTCGAGGAGAAATTGAATGCAGCCTTCCAACAAAGGAGCAATGCGAATATGGAGCATGTGGTCATACTGATAGATGAGCATCTTGACAACGTCAATGCAGAGCCATACTCCACCAAGAGGCCAGAGAGTAGCCGGCATCCAGCGATCTTGCGGATCAGTATCAGCCCAGATATCCGTGTTGTGGTGCGCGCACCATCCTCTGCAGTTGTACATCATCTTGGCTGTCCTCTTTCCCTTCTCAGCCATTCGTTCAAGGAGATCGATTAGTGGTATGGCGCATTCGATCAGGTTGCATGATGCGGCTGGCCAATAGTTCATCTGGAGGTTGATGTTGATTGTGAACTTGGATCCCCAGGGTGGCGCGAAGGAAGGGTTCCAAATTCCTTGCAAAGATGCAGGAAGGGCTTTTGCTGACTTGCGACTCGAAGAGATGAGCAAGTAACGACTGTAGTTGTGGTAAAGCGCCACCAACCCTGGGTCCCTGTTACTCTTTACTCTCTCATCGGTTGGTAGGTGGCTGGCGTCTGGCCACATCCGCAGTGAAGTTTTGCCAAAGAGCTTGCTGTAGTCCTGGCGATGACGGCTGACCAATGTCTCCCAAGATTCACGAAGAGCTGAGTTGACGTCCCTCAGAGCAGATGCATCCGGGTTATAAGACCGATACGTTGTATGCGCGCCCATAGCGATGACGCACTCCGTTGCAGTTACGATCAGACAGTTTCCGATAACCTTGACGTCTCCATCATTCGACTTGCAAGAGACACCGAGAGCCAGGGCCAGTCTATTACTATTCTTTCCACCTGGAGTCGCTTGAAGAACTATGTTGGTGTCCCGCGCACGGATGCTGTCGAGGTATTCATTGGTCTCCCCTTCAACCTCACTCTGTCGATTCAATCGTATGACAAACCGCGCAGGTTCCGAAGCTTGATATCGAATAGCCAGGACATTGTTAGGAAAACTTGCAATCATATCCCGACGATGAGAAACTCCTTTGTGGTCATATTGTGTCGTACTCTGAGATGTGTTCAAGTCGAGATAACGCTTGTAATTTTTAACGTCTTTCTCATCATGACCAAACTCAATCGTACATTGGCCCAGAGGCTCGTAGTGTCTCATACTAGCCGGCGTGGCGAAAAAGGCCTCTCGCACAAGAGTCTCAGCATCTTTATGTTTTTCATCTCTGATGAGCTGTCTCAGGGTTGCCAAATTGCTGTATGCATCGCGAGGCGTCCTGTCTTGCGGACCACCATACCAGACGGAGTCCTCATTAAGTTGCAACAGCTCGGTAGATGTGCGTCCGTAGACCATGGCTCCCAATCGGCCATTGCCGATGGGGAGTGCCTCTGACCATGACGCTGCGGGGGCCACGTAGTGTAAGAGGAGGCTCGTGTCCGTGTCAGTTGATTCAGATCCGTCCATTGCGGCTACCGTACAACGGAATAATAACCGACGGCGCGTCGGTCGGGGGTAGTTATCTGGTAGATAAGCGATGGGGAGCGAAATGAGAGAAACTGCTAGAACTTGGTGGGTCGAGATAGAGCGTTGGAGCTAACGTACGAGGATGATGTGATAAAAATGGCTCAAGTACGGGAACCTCGTGGAATAAGAAGTTGGCTCATCCTGTTTTCCTTGATCCAAGTGGATGCAGGTGGCTGGGTTAGCAGCTTCAGCCCCAGTATGAGATCATGTAATTCGCGGGTTTACTCTTTAAAGTTGGCAGGGTTTCCCCACTAACCCCAGATTTTCAGAACTTTGGCTCTCGATTAGATTGTGGACTTTTGCAGTAGTAGGCGTCTGCTGATCAAAGATTGGTTATAAGAGCTGTTTTAATGTACCCAATGGAGAGATATATTATACAAAATAAACTGTCATACGAGGCGTAGAAGGGATTGTATGAGAGAAGCAAGCCAGCGTAGATGCATTGCTTTATTCAATTAAATATTTAACAATATTCAATGAGAACTAATATGTAGAGTGCGGATCTTATCAATATTGCATTGGTACCGTTTATATGGTGCAACCCACTTATGATGCTGAGATAGTATTCTCCGGTCCACTTACTAGGTATAGATGTTCGGCAAAGAGGGACGTATAAATATAATTAACACACTATATGCAACTGGACAACTTGTAGATAATTGTAGCTGTAGACTACAGCGAGTTATTCTTAATGATATATAATAATAACTTGAACCCTCAAAAGTAGAGCCCGTATAACTCACCAATCGGGCTCTCTTATCTTCCTTTAACCCACCTAAATTCGCTATGGCTTTGAACTGCCACAGAGTCTACGAACATTTTGAATCATACTTGAGACCATGTCCAAACTTAAACACGGGGTCTTCTGTGTCAAAAGGCACGTCCTCGAGGTTTTCAGCAACAGCAGCATCACTGCGCAGTAGATCGAAAGGAAGCTTCCCCTCAGGTTCCGCTCCATCAACATTGAACACAACGTCCAAAAATGCTTTCGTACTGCTACCATAGCTAGCAAACAATGCTGTAGCTTGGTCAGCAACTTCAGGCACGGCTGCCGGGCGGTTGGAGTTGATGTCCGTAATGGTGGGGACAGTGCGGAAGACCTTAGCCTGACGGGCTTTTTCCTTCTTCATATACTCCAAGCTACCAGACTCAAGGTCGGTGCCTTCCTCGATAGGGTCTGCAGGAGTACTGGGCACCTTGAGATGCAAGAGGGCGTAGTCAGTCTTCGCGGGACTGCTGACAACCTGGAAACCCCGATCCTTGATGAAAGTACTGTTGTATCCTTCGACGTAGAACTTGGTCTTTCCTGGCAAGTTACGTAAAGGTAGAATGTTGTCTCGGTTGGTGATTCGGCAGCTTCTTTGGGGTCTTCAATCTGAATAGTAAGGTTGAAGTGGGTCATAAGCTGGGTTTCGATCATGAACTCCGAACTGTTCATTTCAGGGTTGGCTTGTTCAAGGGTACCATTGGGTCCGGCGAATAAGAGAGTGTGGAACATCTGACCAGCCTTCTCCTCCACTGTCATGAAAGAGAGGAGGTCATCTACACGAGCCTCGACACATAATGAAGAGTTTCTGTACGGAAGACCGGCGGTTTCTTTGCTGGGTTTGAAGACGGGTGTCGAGTCTGAAGCCAATGACCCGGATATGGGAGCAAAGCAAATCAATGCCAAGGTATTGAATAGCCGAAGTGATTGACTGATCATCATTTCGTAACTCAGGGCGAAGGGAATTGCAGAAACAGTGAAGACTTTAAAGTCCTATGTAACATTGAGACAAAGGCCTACCTACTTATACATCAACAGACAAGCCAATGGACAAGCATAATAACAAGCTTCATCTTTGTGAATCTTTTGACCAGACCCCATCTTCCCAAACGGTAAGCTTGTCTATTAAAGTATTAGTTGATATAAAAAGTTGTCCTTAAATGGACATTGTAGCGTTGCTAAGCACCTAGTCTTGGTGAATTTATGGAGTGAAATCGTGGGGAAGGACCTCTTAGGTGCGGAGAGCCGGGGAAGGACGTTTAACAACAAGTGTCAGCCAACTGTTTGAACCCAAAGAACCCGGCGGCTCGGCAACTCCACAATGTCAGTTACAGATTCCGATGGAAAACCCGACAAAGTGGACATTGACTGGGTTCAGGTTGAATCCACCATAATATTACAAAGAGGAATTTTGGAACCGACTTTGCATGCGCTGGTAAGTGTTTATCTTCCTACTTGTTGCATGTCAATAAGTTCGTATATTTTCCAGGATTACTTCCAGGTTCCAGCATGAAGCGGTGGATGTGGATGTTCCTCTTAGGCTCTTGACAATAGTGAGAAGCTTGGACGGGTTTAAGTAGTTCTGCATGTCTGATAAGACAAATCCTCGGAGTATAGCAGCCATGTCAAATTGTTAGCATGGCACATCCTTCTTATACAATCCTCGGATTACACACTATCTGGTGGTCTCACGCTATATTCAAACCCCGATCGAATATCAGCGTTCCTTATAACCAACTTAAAAAAACGCTGAGATTCTCTCAGTAGAGTCGATCAAAACAATTGAAGAAGCGGCACGGGGATTGCTCATACAAAGCAACATGTCATATTGGTACCAAATTATTGCAGAGTCAGGAACGGTGGCGTTAAAGTGACGGGATCTTAGTGACGATCATAACTCTGGATTCAAATCGCGTCCCCTTAGCCTAGAAGTCCAATTACAAAGATCAAAATCAGTCAATCAACTTCTACGTAAATATTATCCTGCAGATAGAAATGTGAATAAATTTGTTGGTGAAATCCCAGAAGAACGAGAATGCTCGGAATTTCCATGTAATGATGTCTCGAACTAAAACCCGTCCCCATACTCCATAAGAAAATATTTGTATAATGGAGTACAAGCATTTGGCGCCACTTCATCCTTGGACTGGCATGCTCCGGCTATAGCGCAAACTTAAGCTGAATCCGGACATGGGAAGAGGGCGTGCCTGTGTCAGTGGATTCCTGCTGCTTGACAACCATTGCCTTTTCAAGGAAGAGGGTCCCATCTTACCTTTTCTCTTATTTCCATTCATCTCCCCGAAACGAAAGACGATGCGCGGTTAGCGAGAAAAGCTTCGCATCGCGTGTGTCCTCACTAACCAACAACATGAAGCATGCCACTGCGTTGATAGTAAGCTTTTCAAGATCCAGATTTCTACTTTTCTCAGGCTAAGCTAACCCGTGTTGTGGATCGTTCAAGCAATACTTGTCCTTCTCGCGCTATCCGTTGTTATCGTTCGATGCTGGACGCGCCTGCGCTTCGAGGAGAGAAAGCTCACGATATCGGACTATCTTGCATGGATAGGCTGGGTATTTGCGTTGGGGTGGTTTATTTCCTCCGCAGTTGCTACGGCTATAAAGGCCAACGGAAGGACAGTTACAGATGAAGAGGGCCGGGTCTACAACGTGGGATATCTGAAGGTAGGCGAGATCTGTTGCTCCGACTTGACCGCCACAAGCTAATTATGACAACCCAGAGCGTCTGGATCGCCGAGTATTTCTTTGATACTGGAATATACTGGCCCAAACTTTCAATTACTGCTTTCTACTGGCATTTAATACCTGGGGTCATTCGACCCTTGAGGATGGCATTATATGCCATTACTGCCTATCTAGTCTGTTGTCTAACGGTGTCATTACTATTAAACACCTTGATTGCTGGGCCCTTTTCAAATAATTGGTAAAGTCCGAGTTGGAGTCTGGTCTGAATCCAGCTAATTATAGCTCCTAGGTCCATTGACAACCAGTTGGTTTCGGCGTGGAATTCTCTTCCCAACTTTTTCACCCAATGGTGTATGAACTTCTCAACCGATTTACTGCGTAAGACATGAGATATTGTCCTGAAGATTCCAGAGTCTAATAGTTCTAGTGTTTTGCTATCCATTCTTAATGCTCAATCATTTGATGCTCCGTAAAGAACAAAAACTGGCCCTTGTAGGTGTCTTTTCGTTGGGCGGGATTACTCTAACTGTCAGCCTTACCCGCTTCATTATCAGTAACGCGGCCAACTACCAACTCGACGACGCATCCGGCAATACGTTATGCACTGCTGAGATGACAACTGCTGTCACCGTTGTTTGCCTTCCTGGCCTGAAAAAACTCATCAAGCTGTCAAAACCACCTACACAGTCCAATCGAGCCTACAATTCATATCAACCTAGCTCAGGGCTATCATCGCGAAGCCAGGCGCTGAAGCCGCGTCAAACTACACAGAGCTATGCTGAATGGGGTATGAGGGATGACGATATTGATCTTGTTCCTGAGGGTGAGGAATATTTACGAATGCCGGACCTGGTATTCTTGAAAGGCCAATACTCGTAACACATACGACGAAACAAAGTAAATTTTTTTTTCTCGATACTAGCAAGATTAATTCATTACTATTACTCAGAGGCTATCTTCCTGCACGATATAACACTAAGTTACGGAACCGCCGCTCATGTAAACCAGTGCCGGCTGTTTTCGTTCTATAACCTTTTCAGCACTAGGTGGGCGAAGAATCCAAAGTCATTGTCGCTCTGTACATGTTTTACGATGCCTAACCTACTTTGACTCAGGTCGGCGGTTCCTTTGGTAGGAATATCTCATATGGGCCGAGAACGGCGGTTCCTTGAACAAGGATGTCTGCTCGTAAATGCGGGGAATGCATTCAATGTAAAGGCGGAATTAATCCCGATCGCTAATTGCTGTGCCACGACTAAGCATCAAAACCACTATTAAAAGGAAGGCAAATCTTTCAGACAAATGGCCACAGATACAGTGTTTCACATTGTTCTAAATTCTTTGGTATAATTTGTTATCATGGCCAATCTGAAGGCCCTCATCTGTCTTGCTGCTTTTTCAGCAGTACAGGCTACAATCACACCTGGTGGACTCATCACCGTATCAACTGCGGTAGACGTCAACAGTCAGGCCGGTTGGTGGAACCCCTTGGATGAACATGGCGGCTACGACTGGCTGGCCTACCTACGAAACCCTCCCGACGGAAATACAGCCAAAAACAATGTCATGGTAGTGCGCCGTTCCATCTCCGACGGAGCTATCTCTCGCGACTGTGTCAGAACTTCAGATGGCGAATGTGCTGTCTTCGCCGATGATCTCGGCCACAACACTCCGAGTATCAGTGTCGATGGCGATGGTTACGTTCATGTCTTCACCAGCATGCACAATGAGCCATGGAAGTACTTCCGCTCTGCCACGCCATACAGCAGCAATCTGGTTGATGCTAGTTCGGACATGCCAGACCAAACTGTCAAATTTACATACCCTGTTATCAAGCGTGACTCTACAGGCAATTTGTGGTTGATTGTTCGTGGGCAGGCTGCCAACGATAACAACGCCAGAGGAGGCTACTTCTACAAGTACACAACTAGCGCTGGGACATGGTCAAGGGTGAGCCTCTGGGCATACAACAAGGGATACTCCGTCTACCCGGACGATATCGCCTTCTCGTCGGATGGTGATGTTCATCTCCAATGGGAATGGAGCAAGTATCCTGCGTCTGCAGTACGCCACCAGGGAAGCTACGTGCGTTATCGCCCATCAACAAACACTTTTACGTCGGCCTCAGGAGCTGCAGTGTCGCTACCAATCACACAGAATACCGTCGACATCGTTTACCAGCCGTTGACCTCTGGTGAAACCTATAGCGGTGACATCAATGCGTCACCAGGTCCCGCTTTCCAGAGTGCAAAGATGGCACTGTATGAGCGTTCTGACGGCTCGGTCCACATCCAACACGGATACCGCTTTAAGACGTCAAATACAGGCTTATGGCAGATTCGTCGTGCGACAGGCACTTATGGAACTCAGGATCCTTGGAAGCGTGAAATTCTCTACCAAGATAGTGATACGAGTGCTGGGATCGGTATCACGCATGACGGTACGACTGCGCGTATCTATTACTGTCGATCTTCAGCCAGTGCATACGTGCTGGAGAATGTTGGTGGGGCTGGATGGACCAACACAGCCCTTGAGCCTGTGGTCGGTAAGAAAGTGCAGCGTCTACAGTCACTGATGAGAAGCGATGGAACGGATGTTCTATACTTGGGATCTCCTAATAATGTCAACTCGACAACTGGAAGTCTTTATATATTGACAGTTGGAGGACGAGATTGAAGAGGTAAAGGAAGTTGCAGACCGTAAATGAAGTGCTCGGACAGGCTCAGATAAGTTACGATCAAGGGCGGCCTAGTTCAGATATTGCTAAACTAAGAAAGAACAAAAATGCAAGTTCTTGGGACTCAAGACTTTGCCTTAGCTAGAAGATGATCTTCAAGATGTTGCTAGTAACACAACAGTTGACCCCAGCACGTCCAAGCTTTAACAGATACCAATGCAGTTCGGGTTAGAGACGTAGTTGACAGTAAGGAATCCATGATCGCGGATGTCGTTGTCTCCAGGGAAGAACACAGGAACGCTGCCACACCTGCTACATCCGTGGTTGACCAGCTCCTGGAGAAGCCTCTTGATATCGCTTCCAAGCATACCACCTGAGCCTTGAAGGAAAGCGCAGAACCCAGTCTTGGCGTGATTCTCCCAGCATACAATATGCTCGCCGTTGTGATATGTTCTGTTGTCATCCAGACCCTCGGCTGTGGCACGCATGTCGGTCAACTTGAAACCGATGTTGCCGCAGTTGCTGCTGCCTTTGCAGTTAATACCCTCAGCGGAAACGCCGACAGCTAAGAGAACAGCAGCGAAAAGGTTGGTAAAACGCATTCTGAATTCAAGTCAGCTAAAAGTGATATAGAAGGATATACTGCGTCTTACTTGGTGATTGATAGTGGTAACTTGTTGAGGTTGAGTAAGGCTTGGTGGATGTTTTGAGTTCTGGAGTCTCTCTGAAGTATTCGAGGATTTGATGATGAGGATAAGTAGGATCTTGTGAGGAAATAACCCTCTTTTTATACCTAGATTCAACACCTATTCAAGATAAAAGACTCGTTACCCTTGCCGCTGTACTCAAGGTAAGGCTGTGATACCTTGACGAACAGCACATGATCTACTTTGTGATCGACCAACAATCAGTCTTACACAAGTCAAAGCGGCACGAAAGCGAATACTACCTACTCTTTCAAGCACTCTAGCTCGCGAATAAATGAGACATGGTGATATACGGGACATAGTGGAGCCCGGCTTCCCATGCAAATGCAGAGCCCGCTTACCCGAGTTTCCCCTTTTGCCAAATATTTTCAAAGTGAATTATTGAAATGTGCCGAAAACCCGTATGCAGGGACTTTGGTCATACCATCGTGTGCGAATCCATAGATTTGTCTGGACAAACGTAATTGATTCGAAAAGTCGGTGACTGAATGATTATCCTAAGTTGAAGGTCTGGGGCATAGACCCGCCACGCATAGTAAAGACTGTAAATTTATCGACAGAAGCCTGGCGATCACTCTGAAGCAGCACTAGGTAAGGATAGATTCTTCACTTTGAAGGACAAGATCTTCAACTGAAGTATTTCCTTGTTAAGCAGTTTAACTCCTTCGTTATCGGTAAATAGTTAGACCTTAACTATGCTCATCTTCGCACGAGGATTGTAGATCGCTGGGATTGCAGTAGTTGGGACATTTCCCTCTCACTCACACTATAACCCTATGCAATCGCCACCCTCTGTGTTTTCGATTGGCATCTGGGGACTCAAATTAGTCAGATCCAAGTCTCCTTGAAAATTAAGAATGCTGTTAGTCAAAGACTCCCCAGGCCTGCCTCCATAGTTGAAGTTCGCCGTAGCCATGTCTTCCACGCCCAACATCGGAGCTGAGAAATAAGTCCAGAAATCCATATCGTCAGGGATATTGCTGATGTCAGACAAATCTAATGCTGGCCAGAGTCCTTCGGTCGCATCATGTGAGTTATTATCGACAGCTTGTGGGCCAGACCACGTTTCTTGAGTCAGAGACGCCTGTGCGTCGAATGCTGTCCAAACCTCTCCAGTGGCCCGTGTTAAGAGTTCCTGCCTATTTCCCACAGTCTGTTCTTGATCTGCAAGATTCCTATCGCTATTAACCGGCTGTGTGATATCCATATGAGTGTCTGCACTCAAATGAGGCATACTCGAGCCTTGCCGGTCTGTAGTCTGAACTGACGTCTGCTGCGTTAAGTCATGCAGTTGTTGTATAATCGAGCGCCTCTGGCTTCGTCGTGATTCTGTTGCGTCATGTGATGCTTGTAGGTGCAGTGTGCCTCCGGCAGGTCGCATCAAGTCCTTCTCCACAAGCTTGATAGTAGCATCGGCTAATTTAGAGAGTGCCTCATGAGCTCGGCCGATCCGTTCCCACCGCGCTCCAAGTCTCTCCAGTATCAGTTTCCATTGAAGAAGACTACTCTTAAGCGAGACCCAGTCCTCTATAGCTTTTTCTCTCGCGCCAGAGATCTTCCAAATAATAAAAATCAGAGTGATACCACTTATAAATTGGAAATTGAGGTCGACCCAGGTGAATTCCGCTAGGCTCTCACTGATGCGTAGGAACGAAAGTTGTATGAGGTCCTTTGCAGCTGTATAACAGGATAGTGTGTCGGATGTATCGGGATTTGGCCGTAACGGTGATGGCCGGTAAAGGATGAGCAAAGCTGTTCTATACCAGTAACCCCACCAGTTGATGTTGTATTCACCAGAGTCAGCGAGATTCTGTGCCACCTCGTTCCAACCCTTTAGACGTCCGGCCATCTCGCTCGTCCATTGAGCCAGTTTAGGCTCTATCTCCTCTTCCAGCGGTTCGTTGGTGATCACCCGGGTGGTATGAAGCTTGTGGACAATCTCGCTCTGCAACCGCTGCAACTCGAGCCAATGTATTATCTGCTGTCTATTCCAAGGTACCAAAGAATATCCTGGCAGATTTATGTCAACCGGAAAGTTATCGAAGGTGAAAGGACGACCAAGTAGGATGTTGAGGGTTCTGTCGAACCCGTATGTGATCCAAAAGAGTCTTCGCATAGTGTCCGCTTCGTCCAGTACGTTCGCCTGGTTCTCTTGAAGCGATGATGAGATAGTAATAGTTCTTTCCGAATGGCATCCAAGATCAATGCACATCCTCATACACAAGCCGGATATATACCAAATAGGCGCAGGAGAAGAGTCTAGTATTGACAGCAATAAGAGTAAGAGAAGACATTGTACAGATTGCACATTTTTCGTCTGCATAATGAGACTTACATCAGCCATCGCATTGGCGGCGAAACTCTTAGATAACGCATGACTTTCTTCATGGTCGCCTGTGATGAGCATGAGGGAAATCGCAAGGACCATGTTGATCATAAAACGCGCCCCTATATCCTCAGAGGCTGGATCAGAAACGTCGCTTCGACCACCATAAGTTTCGTAAAAGTGTGACACAGTCTTTTCGAATTCCTTTTGGTTAAGAATGGGGTATTGGACTTGAAAATGGCTGAAGAACGTGTCTATAAGAGTAGTTGCTATGTCTCGCGATGGTAAGGCGATCCTGGCGTTGTTACTGGGTCGAACATAGGCAGACGTGGTTGGGGACTCGGAAATTGAGTAATTCGGCTGGGCCGACTCCAGTACTGATCGAACCAAGTACATCCCTGAATGATTGTTAGAACTGACTACTACTATCAGCGAGTCAAAAGAACGTACCGCTTGAAGGTCCAATGAAATTAGCATGCCCGTCACCCCCTGCGTGAATAAGATCACGAGCAGCTCCATTTTCGGATCGCAAAGTTGAAGTTGCCGGCGAAGTTTCGGTCAATCGAGTTTCAATATTTTCGATCTGATTCTCTAGATGCATGAGCTTGGCTTCAAGGTCATGGATGTAGCTGCGTGGGTAGACATTGCCCGACCGCCCATCGGTGTAGTAGCAAATGGACCCGGAATTTTGACATGGTTGACATGTGGGGATTTCTAAAGCTAAGTCAGTAAACGGAAAACAAGAACTCGATCAAATCTTTATGGTAGCAGCATACGTGTATCACAGCGTGCTTTGCGCTTCCGGCAGCGATTGCAAGCATTTATTGTCTGCAAAGGTTAGTATAGTTAGCCAGCTAGCTATGAGCCGATTCTGCTTTCTGGCATACAAAATATAACGGATCCATGCCTGGAGCAAGGGATGTTCGTCGCGCATAGTAGCAGATTTATTATTTGGTTGCTTTTGGATATAAATGAATACCTAATTTTGGTAGAAACATGGATGGATGATTGAGAGGGACCTGGTGCAAAGAGGAAGAATGATTGAGTCTGGGGAAAGTGCGGGGACGGCTAATAAGGAATGTATTCCGTCGTTTCCGCCCTTAAGCGTGCTGGGTGATGGGCCTAATTAGTTGGTGCCAGTCGATATTGGATCAAGGTGGGTTATGGTCTATGTCTCTCATTGGCCTAAGAAGGTCTCGGTATATATCCGATTGGCACAAATTACGACAGGTTACAGGGTAGCAGAAGTCATTCAAGATGCTGAAAAAGTAACAAAGCTGAGGTGGGAACTCTATTTAGAGAGAGGCTTCACGAATGGATAGTAGATAAGTAGAAACGAATGTACAATGGTAAGCTGTATCGTAGATAATCTGAGGGAAAACAATGGAAACTCGGTAGAAACAACTGACCGAAAGTACACTCTTCGGCGTCATCGGACGCGATGCTTGGCAGCCTTGCACGGCAGCTTGACAGTAGAAACGAACCCTCCGGTAGCCAATGGGAATGGGACATACAAGTGTTGAAGGATAGTTATTCTGCATTCATAAATTACCTACGGTGTATATGAACATCAATTAACAAATCGGAAAAACACTGACTATCTACCTCTTAGATCAGAACAGTAACCCTCACCCGCTGTAGATAATCTACGTATGGGTAGGCGTAGTGTTCAACCTTAGAACGGCTCTTTCTTGCAGATAAGCTCGTTGCTGGGTGCTGGGCACTGCCAACCCGAATCCTCCTCAAAAAACTGAGCCTCGAAGTGTCCAACTTTGGTAGCCACACCACCGTCCGCACATGTAGGCGGGCCGCAATAGTCATCTGGGTTCCCCGGAACGATGACTTGAGCCGCGCCGCTGTAGCCTGAACAAGCCTCGCGCACCTGATCGAACAAGGGTCCGCACTCATCATCTCTGGCTATCTGCGCCAGAGCCGTCCAGGCAGTTACACCTAGCGAGACGAAGAAATCGCACGACTGTCCTCCCCTGCAAACACCTTTTTGTAAGGCGAACTCGACGCCTTTTGCGGCGCCTGCAATGGAGTCCCTAACGACTGTACAGAATTTATCCCTGCCCTCGTCATATAGCTCCGCTTTCCCCCCAAGGCCCTCGCAGACGATGTTATTCAGTTTTAGCCTGGTGGCTCGACGTTCGAGGGAACTCGTCCCGTCGGCATGTCGGACGACAATGGTCTTCATTTGGGCTTTGGAACTGTGGACCTCCGAGCTTCGCTTCTCGGGGTACCACATCTTGCCTTCGTCAACCATTCGTTTTGCCCATGTTTCGTAATCGGTTCCGCTGTTGGCGAAGGCATCGGCTCTAGTCATAGGGACTGCAGCGCGAGGTGCCAGGGATTTTGATGACTTCCAAGCCATGGGAGTTCCAAGAGCCTGATTTCTTTCGGTTAAAGCTTATCCCTGAGTTAAGAGGGAAATGGATCTAGGTTCACACTTACGGATTGGCAAAAGAGCGCGACCAAGGCCACATTGAGGCTATCTCGAAAATACATGATGAATCTTGTCGGAGGCGAGAGATGCGTTCAGTGCATCGACTAGAGAAAGGGCAATCAAGTTAAAACCAAAGGGATGGGCTTCTGGAAATCGATAAGACCTTAAACTATCGAGGCCTTGTTTGATTAGCGATGGAGAGATTGAGGCTGATGGTGTAAGTTTGGTACGGAGTGTGCCTTTACTTATACATGATGTGTGTGTTGGACTACGCATCAAAAAGAAGAGCGATGATTTCCCGAGCTTTCCCAAAAACAACAGATATCTAATTTTGGAATAATAGGATGCTTACAAGCTCTCGCATCACATTATCTCGGATCCTTTGAGGCAGAACACCTTTTAGCTGGGATCCTTTGGAACAATGATAACCGGACTATACTATAACTATTGGACGACATTCTATGTAAATGGCGGAGTGCTTATCGCGGGGAACAATGTACGAGCTCGCTGTGAGGCCATTCTGACGTCTGTTCAGTTGGGGGCCGTTGGAACGTGTACCAGTGTATCCAGCCAGCGGCTGTGTTAACAAACCTTAACTTGCACAGCCATCCGCAATACAGCAGAAGCCTGTCACAGATATATTGCAAGATTCAATTGAGGGGAAATGATTCCAGGATGCCGTGCATTGCGATTCGCCAATCGTTCATCTATTCCCCTGAAAGGATCGGCAGTCAGCGTTGTGCTGCATAAATGTCAGCACCATCCTACAGGATCATACACCAAATCCCGCTGGATTCTAAGCCGTGGAAAAAGAAACCTCGTATGACGAATTTTGTCAAACAATATGGTTGAACTTGGATTCCTCCGCATCGTATCTTTCGGATGATGTGAAATTTGCAGAAGAGGATTTGGTAGTTAATACGTGACGTACGATACAAGACAACAATGGTGCATTGGCAAAGATCAAACTATTTTTAAACACGCGCAAGTAAATTCGCGGGTGACTACTGTCTATAGCTATGATGAATGCTAGCCTTAGTATATATATATATATGCCTCACGGACAACTTGACTATATGCCTTCCTCCGTCCATCTCATTCACTCCCATCCCTATCATCCTGCAACAACTTCACTTGCCTTCTTTCTCACACAGACCTTACAACCATATCTCTGAGCTTCAGCATCATTGGAATTTCCTATCCTCACTATTCTCAAACATCACCAACCAACAAAATGAAGCCCTCTAGTGTTCTCATTCAGCTAGCTTTGGCCATCTCTGCTCCTAGTCTGGTCACTGCCAAATGTTTCGCAGGCAGCAACACACGTCCGGACCACGGTCTTGAGGTCATTGAGTTCTTCTACTCTGCGGGATGCGAACTGCAGTCACAGGAACTTGCGAGTGGAGCAGAGTTTAAGAAGACTGGCAAGTCGAGTGATGGAAAATGCCTCAACGTCCTCGTCAAGAACCACGGAGACGGCAATAGAAAGGTCACGTCTGGTCAGGCTGTCGATGCCTGGGCTCGGGAGTGGGTCGGCTGTGAGCACGGCGGCCAGCGCGAGTATGACGACAAACTTGAGTACATGTAAGTTTATGCCCGAGCTGACTCCCTTGAGCCCTAAGGGTGTGGTAACACAAGCATGCTGACATTTTGGTAATATAGATGGCACCTAGACTGCTAAGCTATGCGACAGGTCGAGACAACCGTATCTGATATTCTATTTCTACGAAACTTTGCAATAAACCGCGGTGGTAGTCAAGAAGCATTGCATTTATATATGCCGAGGATGTTGTATTCGATGATTTGTATTTAGCTCTATGTTCAATGATAAGACAATTGAATAACATATATGCAAAGCGATATTTGGATCAAACAATAATCCTGCAGCGAAGTTGCAGACGTTACCGTCAGTCGAACTACACTCCGCTAGCACGTGGTACCACTTAAGTACTATCTAAACAGTCTTTGTACGGATCTCAACACGTTCTTCCTCGCCACCGAGCATTTGTTTAGGCGTCGCATCCTGTTCTGAGTGAACGTTAAGCGAACCGAAATGCGAATCTAGTTCTTCCAATGTCTTGTTCTTTGTCTCCGGATAGCATGAATAGACAAGGATCGCAGAAAAGACATTGAAGGACATGAAGATAAAATACACCCGTGGACCAATATTCGAGACAGCAATAGGCCAGACTTGACCCACGATGATAGACCCGAGAGAGGCCCCAGAAGAAGAGATACCCAGACCTTTAGATCGACAGTTAGCTGGAAAGATCTCGGATGCATAGATCCATGCGCATGGTCCGAAGCCCATGCTGTCTGTTCAAGAAACCCATTAGTATCTGATGTCTATATGCATGCAGTTGTGTATGGGACTTACAGCCTACGGTAAAGAAGAAGATAAAAAAGATGTTAACGTAATTGGCGTGTGAGTTTGTCTGTCCGGGGTACGCAAGCTGTAAAGCGCCGTTGATCTGCGATACACTACTGTCAGCTACCAACTACGCGAACCATACAAGGTTTTGCAACTTACCATCAAACAAAAGGCCATAATGATGGCACCGATACCGAGAGAGTGCCTCCGACCAAGTCTGTCAATAAAGAACATGGCAGCAATTGTGCAAGCCACCTGGACAGTTCCATCGATACCCGAGGCCAGCAAGCTCAACTCCTTTGAGGTACCTGCGGCGATGAAATTGGTTGGGAGGTAATATCTTATACCAGCAGCGCCGCTCATCTGCTGCAGGAATGCAAGGGACCAGGCGCGCCAGAGCCGTGACCACAGTGGCTTTTGCTGAATGAACACTCGTGCAGATGTGATGGAATTTTCTTGGTGCCAGAGGATATTGGCGCGGATCTCGTCGAGTTCAGGCTGGACTTCAGTTGAGGAGAGGCCTCGTAGTTTAGATAGTGCTTGGCTTGCAGCTTCCAATTGGTCTGACTCAACTAGCCATCGTGGGCTAAGCAATGTGTGAGCATGCACTCGAGAACTGGTATGGTAGAATCGCAAGCTTACCTTTCGGGGATAAAAGGAACACCGATTAAGAAGAGGAGGGCGGGAACAAACTGCATGGCATTTGAGAGACGCCATTCCAAGTCAATACCATTGCCATGGTCCCAGAAGGAGTAGCCATAGCCAACCCAAAAGGCCATAGAGATACTAGAATGGTTAGAATTCCATATCTATCATCTGTAAGGAAATCTGGTATAGACTTACCCCGATACAATGCCGACCTGGTTAGCAGCAACATAAAGTCCTCGGTTCTTAGCCGGTGAAATCTCACTCAGGTAGAGGGGAACGGATGTAGACACCACACCGGTTCCAAACCCTGCGATAATCCTTCCAACCACCATCATAGCAAGGTGAACGGAAGCTGTTTGTATCGCAGCACCCACGCAGAGCAGACACACACCTCCAAACCCTGCCCAACGCCGACCAAATCGATTATTGACAGGACCCGCAAGGAACGCAAAGCCAATGAATTGACCGGCATAGAAGATGGAAGTGATAAGTCCTTTGTCACTAGAAGATGGACCATCGAGGGCTTTATTGAAGCCTGGGGAGACGTAGATCGTACTCAGAATACCGATGTCATATCTGGATCATATTAGCACTTTGGAGGAGGATCTTTTGGCAAACAACATACCCCCAGAAGATTGAACCCATCGAAATAACGAAGATACTGAAGAAGAGCCATGCGCTCATCTTGGGCTGTGCTGTACCCATCTCTGTGGTCATGGTGTTGGTGGTTTCCTCGAAATATCAGAGAAGAAGTTGAGACTTAAATATCCATGCTTCAAAACATTCTTCCCACTCAAGGCACCGGGGGAAGCGATTATTTTTAAGCTCGTTGATAAGCTCGGAATCTGGGGTAGTGCAGGAAGGGCGTTGTGGAGGGTTGGGGTTGTTGGAACGATTCCGCGATGTGGGGTATCCGAAAACTGGAGAGACGGAACCACCGTAAGAACTAAAGACAGGGTGGCGGAGGTTCCGTCTCAAGCGGACGAATGGAAGAATGGATTGGCTAGCAACGTCACGAATGGTCTAGCATGAAAGACATCTCGTGAGCTTGACCCATCAATGGGCTGACTATTTGAGCCTCGATCCCAACTTCTCTGTGAACTAATGCGTGATTAAGCAGCCAAGTAATGACTTTCACAGCCGAAATGAGTTTTAATAGCGCCCATGACACGACGGGTGACCCCTCCACACTAGGCACGCTGAAGCATCTCTCTTCCACTCGTTTGACACCAAGTCTCAGTACCCATATATTTGCAGTTCAAGCCAATCGTCAATTCAATCAGAACTTCATCCCCAGTCAGCACCTGACACTCAAATTCCCGCCAGACCTTGACCCTGTATCAGGGCCCCAGAATTTGTCAGAAGAGGAAAGATGTCTTTCTTTCACTCCATTCAATGCGCAATACAATAATGATGGAGTGGTCAAAACTATTTCACTCATGGCTCGTAATGGACGTGTCACCGGCCTGCTCGGACTTCCACGTCCAAGTGGTCCGTTGATTGCGGATATTGTCCAAGTCGCTGGTGGATTTCCTACTGCCATCCTTAAGAGTACCAGCCAAATGGCATATATTTGCGGAGGCACCGGTATCGCTCCTTTCCTTGCCATGGCTGGAGGAAAAAGCCATAGCGATAAATACAAGTCTACAGAAATGAAACCAAATCTTTTGTGGAGTATTCGCGGCAACGACTTTGGCGTTGTTGAGTACCTTTTGGACCATCAATTTCTCAGTCTAGGGGACTGGAAAGTGGTGAGAATCTTTGTGACATCTGGGGAAGAACGTGGTGAGATGGTTGAGGGTAAACCATCTCAATGGTGGCACACACGATTCAAAAATATCTCGCAAGGCTATAACCATGATAGTGTTTTCCGACTACAGAGAATGGAGCGAGAAGATGTGGATGCTATCACTGAAGGTACGGATGGCCCAGTTCTCTTTTGCGGAAGCAAACAGTTAGAGTGGCAAGTGAAGATGTGGTTGCTTGGAAAAAGAAATGTTTACTGCACTGAGAGATAGTACAAAGGATTGCAAAGTTAAATTATATTTGTTCCCTTTACTCATAAACGCGAACGTCAAAAATTCCACCAAGAATGTTACCATCGCCGTTGAGCTCTAAGATCTCAACCCCGAGTTCCTTCACTCTCACGGGAGAGTCGAGTGTTAGCTCGCGGCGTGACATGTGGTTCTCATCTTCACAATAAAGTTCCCTCCCTCCATCAGACAGATCTAGTAGGCGCCATTTCTTCACGCAAAATGGAATAGTTCTCTCTGGATGGCCTCGGAGGACAGACTCAAGGGCGTGATCATAGTCCGTGTCAAAATGTATGACCACCTTGCCCACTTCGACTTCCACAGGCCAGCCGATTCTGAGAAGCTTCCTACCAGACGCATCTGCACAAGGAACCCAGCAGTTGGCTCTCTTAGTTGGACGCGGAACTCCATTGCGGATGTTCTCAACACACCAAGACTTCAGAGGAGGATCTAACTTCAAGGCAAGGTTATGACCCATAGGCCTTCTAACAGGTGTCCATCGCTCGAACTGATCAACACCGACATCATCGGGCGGACTTTGCGTGCACTCGTGTTCGACCGTCATGAGAGCTGAAACTCGGGTCTTGCTTGTGCAAAGGGCAACAGACTCATTTTGGAGAAAGGCGAGGAAGACATATTGCGTCTGAGGAACTTCAGTCTCAAAGTTGATGACAAGATTATTGTGACCAGGCGTGAGAGAGAAAGCTATCTCAGCCAATATGACCTCTGGCGTATAGTTATAAGGCTTCTGCGAACCACGAAGTTGAACAACCAGCTCCGTGGCTTCGACTGACATCGCCGTGATGCAAAATTTGGGCACTGGACCTTGTGGTATGGGCAACATCTGTGCAAGGCTTCTGACCAGAACTTTGGGCGGCCCATCGGCTGGAAGTTCAGACAGTTCAAAAGTAGACGAACCCTCAAGTTTTGTAGCTGAGCGAACAAGATCCTTGGGGTCATTAAGCTTGTACCCTGGGATGAATTGTCCAAAGCGCATAAGCTCAAGTTGAAAATTCATCATCTCGCCTTTAACCAACAGCTGAATGGGATCGAGTGATCGCTTCTTGCACAATGACGCAGCAATTCCCAAGGCATTGGCATTTGCTCCACATGTCGCCATGACTCGAGTGGATGCAAAGGCGACATGAGATGCTGAGATGATTCGACCTCCATACATAAGGTTTGATACCTCGGAGCATATCATAGAGGAAAACGGTATTTGATAGACTCCTGTAGATATGTCAGTCCCATATGGCTTCTTAGCCTTTTGAGGAACTTACCTTTGGAATGCCACTGAGTGCAGCCATCTACTTCAGAAAAGACACCATCAGCAGGGTGTAGATCAAGTGACCAACCGCCAAAAGACACGGCATCATGATAAAACCGCTGCTCAACGATATCCTGCTGAATCATCATAGTAGGACCGACTGCAGAGGTTAGCTTCGTCTTACATGGTAGGGTGCAGGCGATTACTGACTGAATCTTCTGCTCTCTCTTTTCCCTGGAATCGTGCCAACCCATTCAAGAGTTAAATTCTCAGCTTCAGGAAATCGTCCAGAGTTCTTGAAGTAATCCCAAACACCATAAACAACTTTCCATAGCTCCCACTTGATCTCTTCAGTATCGTGAATAGTATCAAGCCTGCCTCCATACTCAATCCACCAAAGATTGCAGCCCATTTCTTTAGTGCTGAAACTTTTGAACCGTGGAATTTCTGCTTCAACATCTTTCAGAGCGTAAGACGGAGCAACAAATTTGACTGGCTTTCCTGTATCCTTGGTATAGAAGTAAATGGAGTGGCCGAGGAGGTGTCCGTATTCAGACGATGGTGCGAAAAGCTCTCCAAATTCGTCACGCCTCTCAGCACCAATCCTGAATGGTGCGCCGGCTAAGAAAGAAAGCGTGCCATCACCCGTACAGTCGATGAACTGCTCAGCCTGAATATTAAATTTGAGGGATGATTGAGAATTGAAGGCGTTGATAGAGCTGATCCTGTCATTTTCCTTATCGCAGCCTACCAATGCAGTGTTAAGGAACAGCTGAACGTTGGGTTCGAGTCGGACTTTTTCTAGGAGGATGGTATCAAGAATCAGAGGGTTGCCCTCTGGGTTGCGATACAAATTTTCCAGGAGGATCTCGTCAACGAGACCTCCTTCTCTGGCGTAGCGATTGTTGTTGAACATGTGAGAAGTCGCTCCTAAAATCCATAGCCGAACCTCACTGGATGCATTGCCTCCGAGCACAGGACGGTCTTGGATCAAGATGACTTTGACACCGTTCCTTGCTGCAGCGATCGCCGCAATTGTGCCAGCAAAGCCGCCGCCACAAACGCAAAGGTCTGCGTTCAAGTTGCGAATCTGAAAGTCGCGACTTGAAGTTGCCGGTTCACGGCGGAGGACTGGATCGTGGGATATTCTTGCAGGGGCCATTGTAATGAAGTACCAAAGTCGGGTATGTGGTGGACGCTTTGGGCTATGTGTAGGAAACGAGATTAAAAGTCGGCTTACCATACAACGCTTTTCCAAGGCTTGTTTCTGATGTAACTATTACTTATACTCTAAAATACAGTCAATTGTCCGACATGGTCTCTTCGATAAGCTAACACCACCGCTCACATTCCACATCGACGGAACCGCCGTTGTCCCTTGCTAGTGAGAAACCCTTGTGGAGCTTCCATGACATGACTTTACGATACCGATTGGTTCTTTTAGTACAGCTTGGAATCGACAAGCCATTCATGTGCCACGAAAAGACCCCACAGAGGTTGACTAGGATCTTCAGCTTGTAAGCGGATTAGCGGTGGTTCCGTCAGTCATCACCATTTCCCCTCAATGTCGGCTCTGTGCCCTTAGTTGTGAACAGTCTGGTAAACTGTTCATCAACTGAAAAGCTACATGAGCGCGATAAATTTGTAGGGTTTTAGCCGCTCAGGATCCTGGATCCCCAGCTCGTGACCTTGACGATTCGAGAAGATTGGGCCCATTGTTTGCGGATATGGCTGAGACGGCGGAACAACATGGTCCCAGCCTCCCTT
The DNA here is from genome assembly GCA_011034095.1 of Fusarium cf. aywerte. Lineage (NCBI taxonomy): Eukaryota > Fungi > Ascomycota > Sordariomycetes > Hypocreales > Nectriaceae > Fusarium > Fusarium cf. aywerte. Next base: position 74,941 of record WETZ01000050.1, read on the forward strand.
TGAGAAATGTATCGTTGAGAGTCTCGCAAGTGTTGTCAGCATGCAGTTTCTGCAAAAGTCGCAAAATTAAGGTATCTATACACATTTGTAGATTTATGCAGTTTACACACTCACTGTTATGTAGTGTAACGGAGCTACTCCAGCTTGTGGCGGTTGTACCAAGTTTGGCCGCCAAGACAGTTGCTCTCTCTTGACTGATACATCAAGTCGCGCACGGGATTATCCTGCATTCCTTCATAGCAAGATTGAAGACGCCCAGCGACGGCTTGCACAGGCACGGGCTACACAAAATGCCCAGCCATCTCCATCGATGGATGCAACAGTTCCAACACACCAGGAGCCGACAAAACCCCAGCAGATGTCAATCATTGACTCGCTGATTAATGATATCGGAGCCCTTCCAACCATTGCATGCTCATACCCATCAGAGTCGGGCGGTCTGTCACTATCATCGCTTGTTTTAGCTACAGCAAGTACCAACCAACTCTCGTCAGTCCTTCACCAAACCCAACACAACGAAATTACTCCTTGCTTGCCCCAAGAGTCCACGGCATTGAGTCTTGCAAACCACTACTTTGAACATGTGTATCCACGTTTACCTTTCTTTTCTATTCAAGGGTTCTGGGCACAGTTTAAGCATGTCTTTTCAGGTGCTCCAGCACCAATAGAGACTGCAGATATTAGTAACCAGGCGGATCCTATCAGCTTTCTATCACCTAGTGCAGAAGACTTGGACCGCTCGTCGATCAGACATGGCTATAGCTATTTTACCGTGTTGCTAGTGCTGGCCATATCAACTTCGAGTCTTTCGCGTAGGGCAGATAGCATCATATCGACGCAGGCACAAAGACTCTTTCAGAATGCACTGGCCTTTCGAGAGTCAGCTATCTTGCCGAACAATATCGTTGGTGTTCAGTCTATCCTGTTCTTGATTCAATTTGCGACCCTGAACCCTTCATTGCTGGATGCCTGGTATCTCATAGGGGTTGGCATGCGAATGTGTGTTGACCTGGGTCTCCACCAAGATCCACGGCCCCTTGATTCATTGGAGGCTAGTTTGCTGGAAACAAGACGTCGTCTTTGGTGGAGTATGTATTCGTTTGATCGATCCATGAGCCTGGGATGCGGTCGACCAACAGAGATATCCGATTCGGATATTAACGCGGCCTTACCAACTTTCAGGATCGAGACATCAGCCACAGGAGTTGAGATTCGCGGGTACCTACAGCGATATCGCGCGCTGCAAGTCCAATCTGAGATTTACAACTGCTTCAATCAGCCTCCCAGCTCAAACCCTGACGCCACACAAACAGCTTTCATACAGCTTTCCAAAAGACTGGCTGATTGGAAAGAAGCGAGTTCTCAGCTACCGACGGGTGCACTCGTCGAAAGCGAATGGCTGATGGGCCGCATGCTCCTGTTGAGACCCTGCAGACTCTTCCCTGAGCGAACCATAGAGGAGCTCAGCGAACTATGGCACTCCGCTTTTAGGTTCATTGAGCTTTATCGTCGGTTGGTAGAGTCCAATGCCATCTTTTACGTCCAGGTCGCATGCGAAAAAGTGTATTGGTCTGGCCTTATGGCCCTTCATAGCTTTTGGAGTCTTCGTTCACACCCTGGTAGAGCCCAGGGTGACTTGCGTGTACTGAATATCTGGATAGTGATTAAGGAAACTATGTCCATTCTTCGAAGTCTGAGTGAGCGATGGGAGCAGGGGGAAATTCTCTGCACCAAATTTGATTCCCTAACTACACAAACTTTGGAGATTGTGGGGGAAGGTTTAAATATAGGAGAAACACCTGAGATGCCTCTAGGGTTGCGAAACTTGGATCAGTATACAAGTTTGACTGCGATTTGGGCTTCTGGACAGAAACAGCATGATAAACCCAACAGCAGTTCTGATACCACGGACGAACTCCGGAAGCTAGTATCTCAGATACTTCCTTAGGGAAGTGAGTACAAATAGGTAAGTAGCCCATGGTACGTAATACTGGGAGCAGAAGAGTAACGAAGCAAGCATGATAGAACTTCTTAATATAAAACAGTTTAAAGCTCTTGATAACAGACCACAGCCTATTCACTACCAACAGTTATCCTCCAACTACCAAAGGCTGCAACCACCATGCTAGATATAATGAACAACAGTCTTTGGCCTGGTGAGCAGGAAGTCTCGCTCATGACCCACCTGGCAAAGGCACCACCAACAACTGCCATCCAGACTACAAAAAACCCCGTTTCAAACCACTTCTTCCGAGTGCTATCTCTTTTGGACATCTCTGTACTTGCTCTCATTGCCGTTCCCCAAGTGTCGGACGTCATTGTCAACAGACTCCAAAGGTGCACTGCTGGTAGAGGCACATTATAAAAAAACATACCAGGCACAATCCACCAAGACAAAGACAATTTCAGCCTGTCCGGATTACGTAGAAAATTATAGGAAAGGGAAATGCAGATTCGCAAAAGTAGATCCGAGTAACTGAAATACAGCAGTTGGTGGGAAGTCAAGAGATATACCAGTACGGTGACAAGGACGATGAGGGGCCCAACCTCACGCCTGGCGGCAGCAAAGAATGCCATAGGATGCGAAACAGCATAGATACGTGGAATAAGGAGTGACTCAAGGTGAGTGGCTCTGGCCCAGCGAACCTGTTGTCGTAACCAGCGTGTGATAGTGGTGGGCGTCTCCGTGGCTGTGAGCACGTCAGAAGCAAAGACAACGCCCCAACCGCGGACAAGAAGATTGCTAGTGAGATGACGATCCTCGTTAACGATCTAAATTTTGAATCATTGTTAGTTCCAGAATTGTGAGATAGGAGTGAATATTTGATGACATACCATTCTCTTGCCGAATACTCTCTGCATATACCAAGGCATGAGAATGCTTGGCATAGATGATAGTCGAAAGGCTGTGCAAGGTCCACTCTGACAGTCACTTGTTGCAGTACAAGCGGGTGAGGATCGGGTCAGGTAGAGCTCGGCCCAGTAAACTGTAGCAGCTAAACGTGTCACCACCGTCTCGTCGCCGTTGTGTACAGTCAGGCCTGTACTGGATCCTCCAACTGTAGAATCGCCGGCAATGGTGCTGATACTTCGTTCGAGAGTGTCCTCAAACACCAATGTATCAGAGTCTGATGACCACAGAAACTCGATACCAAGTATATCTGCAATGGTGAGCGCGAAGACGAAAGTGGTGAACATGATGCCCTTCTTGTGCATGTGTCGCTGAGTTAGACATAGATGCTTGACGCCATTTGGACCACTAAGAATGATGCGCTGTTCATCAAGCATATCTCGTGCAAGTTTCATGCAGTACTGTACCACCATCGTACTACACTTGTCCTCGTCACTGTCCAACCCTTGTTCTCGCTGGGTAGCTAAATATTGAGCATAGGCCCGCTGTGCTACCTCAGCCAGTGGTTCTTCAATGTGGAGAACCCGAGATTGGGAAGGATAGACCTGTCAAGTTCATTAGCAGGGTCCATCCAGGAGATGGGTTACATCGTCTCAAACCAACCTCGTTGAACACATCGACCATATCTTGATCCTCTGCATCGTCGCCGTCGATGCCGATGAGCATGAAGGCATTGCCTCGAGCTCCCTTGTAACTTTCGAGAGCTCGCGTAAACAGTTTGGTATCCTCACGATACCCAACAACAGCTGCCATACAAGTGAGCTTAGAAACAGGTTGACCCTTTTCGAAAGCGACCGGTGCTCTTTCAGGGTCATTCTTCTGTCTCACAGGTCCGTTTTGCGCCGAGTCAAAGGACATACGGCGCCCTTCGTTGGCATATCGATTATACTCAGTTAATATAATACCAATGATTATATCGAGAGTCGTGGGATATAGACTTTGTATAGTAGCCAAGTAGAACGCTGGTAAAATCAAGAGACATCCGGTTATGTTGAGAAAAATCCGAAATGCTGAGACCTGTCGTCCTCGGCTTACGCTTGCAAATGAGTTCGCACCACCGTTGCTGATAACGTAGCTAGTACCCATCATGACCGGAAGAGTGTGGTGTTGCAAAGAAGGAGAGAACAATAAGAGTGTTGATCAGACTGAGACCAGGAGTGTTATTAAGGATGGGAAAAAGACGACTCGGAATCCTTTTTTCAAAGACGCGTATGCAATAACATATACACTCCACTATCTTCCTCTTCCATGACGAATCTCGTAACAAGCAGATGAAAGGGTCTACGGTCCCATATTATGCAAACTTTAACGATAGCTAATATTATACAATTATTTATTTGACTCGTGTTTGACGATCCCAACAAGGATGTAAAGCATAATATAGTGGGTGGATTCTAAACTCTATTGTTTCGTGAGTGCAATAGTGTAACTGAACGTACGTCCCACAATAGGAGATATACATTGATTTTATTTGTTTAGGTAATTCAAACTTGACACACCGCTTCAGACCATCTGTGCAAACTTTAGGTATTCGTAATTGCTCTGAGGCAAATCGCAATTTTATCACTCGTAAAAAGGTCAGTTGCTTTATCCACAACGGAGTATGAGCTCGGCACATCCGAACGCTTCCAAATTCCCTCATTTTCCACTTCAGAACGTATGTTCTTATTCCTCTCCCTGTTTCGTCTCATTTTGAAGCTGTTCTCGAGCTCTTACACCTGTCTCCATCTACAAGTTATCATGGTAACCACGTACAAGGAAAACCGACTTCTGCCGGTTTTAATCATCTTAGGGTGCTTCGTACTCTACTATAATCTCATTGATACTTCTCTACCAAGATTCGGGGGCGTGAAAGCCTCTGCGAACAGAATTGCACAGTCCTCCAAATTAGGATCAACGAGCTCCCACCAAAACCAGCCAAGCCAATCCGACAGTCATGAGAAGCTCAAAAAGGATGACATTCTCTTGATTATGAAGACGGGAGGGACCTCCACGTACAATCGACTACTTATACACCTGATCACTAGCCTTTCTCCAGAACGAATTAATCCTGACAATACTGTGATCTATTCGGATTATGTGGAAACTATCGGCAACTTTACTACTATCGACATTTTCGCCAATATGACTGAGGCTACAAAGTCTTATGCTGACTTTGACGTCTACCACGCTGTGCCGCAGTACTTTTCTAATAACACTTACATCGAGTCTGCCAATATTGAAGGCGATCATCCGGGCCCAGTAGGAGGTTGGGTTGTAGACAAGTATAAGTTTCTGCCTCTCATGGATCACGCTGGGAGGAACTGGCCCAATGCCCGCTGGTATGTGTTCATGGAGGATGATGCATATATCTTCCTGCCTAACGTTCTGGAATATCTGTCATCGTTCGACTCGACGGCGCCGCACTACCTTGGAAGTTACGCCTTCCTTTCCAATACAACTTTCGCCCATGGTGGCTCTGGCTTTGCACTCTCAAGAGGCGCGTGGGAGATGTCGTTCGGGAAGAATCCGCGATTGGTAGATGATTATAGCGAATACACCAGACAGCATGGCTGTGGCGATCAGATTTTAGGGCGTGCGCTGAACGACTATGGAGTGCACTTTGGAGAGGATGGGAACGGAAATTTTACCTGGGGATTTAATAGCATAGTGCACTGGAAGTTCGGTTTCCAGAAGGAGAACTGGTGCGTGCCGATTTTCTCCTGGCATAAGGCGCATAGTCGGGATGTGGCAAGATACTATGAGTTGGAGAAGAGTTGGGACTACAAGGTTGGTAGACTCAGTACAGCTGAGGATCCTTCATTGAATTTGATAAGCTTACGCGAAGCAGACACCTTTACTCCATGGGGACTTCTTCGAGAAGATTATTGCCCCAGATCTGGCAGATAGACGAGAGTGGTGGGATAATCTGTCCGCTCAATTCGAGATCACTTCTGCCAATGCGCAGTCGCCTCCAGCACCGAAGTCTAGATACAATGCCGGTATCTGGGCTGATGCTTGGAAGTCTCTTGATGGATGCGAAAAGGCTTGTAAGTCATGGGATAAGTGTATGCAGTGGAGCTATAAGGATGACCTCTGCCGCATGGATGGCAGGTTGTTTATGGGGTCTGGGTTTGCTTCTGGGATGTATCAGAGGAAAACCGGGCTCTTGATCACGAGTGGTTGGCTTTTAGACAGGATTCCAACCTGGACATGCAACTAAGTGGCAGTAGTAGACTAGAGCTGGTATGGAAGATTTCAATGTGGTCTGGCGGTTTTGTTGAGATTTGCTGTTATATAATATTCCGTCGCCGATTTGTGAGCATAACAGAATAGCCTTTCTGGATAGTAGCCTTAGAGAGGTTGAATTCAAATTCTGGATATCTATTGGTCATGATATAAGGCTGCTGCTACATTCGCTCGTAGACTCACCGTACTATAACTCGGCAGTCAAGGCTGTCCTCAAGATATCCATTGCGTAAGCTTCAAAAGCTATTCCATGATAAAAGTCTCAACAATAAGGTTGAATTTCTCAGCATTCTCCCAAAACATAAAATGGCTACCTTTCTCTGCAGCTGAGAAAGTACAGCACTTTGCGCCAGGAATCTGAGAAGCAACCCACTCAACTCCAGCTGCAGGCAGTATACTAATTTCTCCAGCAACAACCAATGTGGGAACGTTGATTCGTGGGAGCACATCACTCCAATCGTTAAAAGCATGGTCTGTGAGAAGCATAGCCGCGTTTTTATCGCTTATCTTCCAGTTCTGCTCCATGACCCAGTTGTACTCTTCGTCAGAAAAAGAGCTCGAAAACATGCTCCTGATCAAAGGTGGCGTTCCAGCTGTCATGTTATAGGCCGTGTTGAAGACAGCGTCCGGGGTGAAAATGGTTGCGAGTTCCTTAGCTTTGCCCTCAGGCCAATTGGGATCTGCGACGAGCATCGCGGGCTCGTCGACCAACACCAGCTTCCTGATAAGCCTGTGAGCATTAGGATATAAGTCCCAGAATGCCCATGTGACACAACATCCCATAGAGTGAGCAACAATAGTGAGATCTCGGAGGTCAAGCTTCACTAAAAGGTCGTTCAAGTCAGCTCCGAGTCGGCTAATGCGATATCCAAAAGTAGGCTTTTCGGATTCGCCGTGGCCACGTATGTCATAAGTTGTAACTCTGAAGCCGGCCTCGACAAAATAAACCACTTGTCTCTTCCATTGCGCAGCAGATTGACGCCAACCGTGGATGAAGAGAAGCTGTTTGCCGGCGTCTGGCCCTTGCTGCGTGTAGGTCAGACTGATACCATCGCCAGTTGTAAAAGTCCCGGTTTTAATATTCGTCGGCGTGTCTGTGAGCTCCATAATTGAGAAGCAAGTAAGGATATATGTGTTTATGTCGTAGATCAACGAGTAACAAGAGAAGTAAGATAATGCGATGTTGTCCAGAGGTGAGTTAGAATTAAGTGGCCAACCAATTGATTTATACCTAACCCGTGTTATTCCGTGTCATTTAATTATCTGTCAGTCTGTCTGCTCAAACATACCCGAGATCACAACTGCCCGCTTACTATAAGCGCTAATGCTCAGTGAACGCCGAACAGCTCAATTCGGTATGCTTAACAGTATGCCGCTTACTATAGTTTCGGTATTATGTCAATCATATTCCCACTGCTTGGATATAGGCTACAAATTTGACGAATAACGCTTCGGGCAGGCAAGTGCATCTTTTTCGGGTTTTGGCAAGCACGACAACACACCTGAAGGGATCTGTACTCGTGGGGCACTGAGCCCCTGTGGATACAGACCAGGAAAAGCATCTAACTATGAGGTTGTTCATTATCTCGGACGTGGTTGGAGCTTCTAGGACAATTGTACGTTATCTGCGCTTATATTCGATTAGATGGCAGAGTTATCCTAAAGATCGAGATGCTACTACTTGCTTCTGAATCTTTAGTTAGTTGTTTGTCGAACGTATTAACACATGTTCTTTTGACTGCGCTGGTGGTGATACACGGTAGGCCAATAAGCTGCCCACGTTTAATCGCTTGGTTGGACCCCTGTCAAGATCTCACCGCACCCGTCTTATCTTATCGACCGTTATGTTGATTAGATTGTACAATTGGGACATGATATCTAGCGGACCTGTATTCGTAAAACCGAACAATCTCACGTTCCAATATCTCACATCGCCACATGACAACATGCATAAGCCAAATAGTCCCAGAATTATATTTTAAATACTTTTTCATATGTCCCTAACGTTTCTCTGATATGGGTTGCATCGCCTTGTTACTCCTGAATGTACGTCAGAATTTGATGATGCTTATTTTACGTAGTGAAACTGCGTTTGCCAGAAATTGGATTGCCTCTGCTCAAGACCGGTTACAGCTGCGACCCATAAAAAGTCAAAAGTAATCGGTTATCATACGAGTTATTTGTCAGTTTTACCACGACTGTAACTGCCGAAACTTCTTTGTGATACTTGGCGTTGTCACAAAGATAAACGCTGTGAAATGCGAGGAATGTACCCTAGAGGTAATTGACCAACCTATCACAGTCACAGTTCAGCATGGATGTAAAAGGTCCGCCGGTAATGCCGTCGTACGTCGTTAATTGCCAATGCTCTCTAGTCTCCAAATGGTTATTTCCACGGGAGCTGAAGTCCAAAGAAATCTCTCTTGCAACGTCACTAGCCTTACTAGGAAGGTCTGCCTTCATGAGTGACCCCTGAACTGTAACCACTCACCTGACGAGTTATTCCCACCACTACTTTGCCACCGTTCGACACCTTTCCCTATCCTGCTTAGTTTATCAGATTTCGGATCGGGTATTGCCGTTTTGACAGCTTTAAGGGTCTGATAGGCTTGGCTGCTCGACAATTAAACCCCTATAGGATGTCTTGGCTATAGATTCACAAATTATGCTATACCTGACGTTATGGATTCATTGGTAGCCAAGTCACCGTTGTTGTAAACTCTATTTCATGTCCGCTGCTGTCTTCGAGTGAGTATATCTGGTAGATGTCGCTGTCAAGATGTTGGTCTCGTCACTCCAATTCAGGCATCGCCTTGTCATTCATTCAGTACTACTCTCATTTCCACCATGAGAACCTCGTTCTCGTCCGTTCTTTTCAGCCTTTGGCTCTTCTGCCTTAGTGTACTCGCCTCACATGAAGTGCATACTTCGTATGATGAGTCATGTGGCTGCACTGTCAAGTACATCGTTGTTAATATGCCTGCCCAAACGGGCTCTACTCAAACCAAAACAATTGTTTCTACTGGTATCGCCGCCGCCGCTGGCCAGGAGACTGCCTCTATCAGCACCAACCCCGCTACAGTTCGATCCAAGACATCTCAAACTACAATCCATGCATCTCCTACAGCTCACCACAATACCACCGCTACTTTCGTTCCTAAGATTCCTTCCAAGGTTGACTGCAGCAACCCAAAGAATGCAGTTCCTCAAAAGAAGATCGTCATGTCCTACGGTGGCCTTGATGATGACGAGACTGTCGAAAATAACAACTCCACCGAAACTTCCGATAGGCCCTCTAATGGAACCTTCTCTGTATTTAACGCGAACAAAAAAAATACCGCCGCAAAGGGCCCCAAGGGCTCTATTGACATGGACCTTGTCATGAATCATCCAGCTGTTGTTCTTGGTTATATCGATGCTATCACCTCAGTGGAATGCACTTCCGATGCAATTGAGGTCAAGTTCGGCAAGTCTGATTCATTCAGCAATGCGGTCAAGACATGGATAGACACCTTTATCCTTATCACAAGTAACATGGGGAACTGCAAAGCTGCCAATGGCCAGGCATTCTATCTCGTTGACCGTGTCACGACCAACAAAGACGAAAGGTCTATCACTTGCTATGTCTCGGAGCAGAAGCTCGAGGATATTGCCGGTATGTATATCGCATTAGATTAAAAACAAAGCTAACATTGGCAGAAACCTGCGAAATGTCCTTCAGCTCCATTCCCGCCACCAAACTGAGAAAGCGCCTCTCTTTGAACCCAAGTCTATCTCTCAACTTTGGAACAGGCCTTGAGAAAGACACAGTACTTTTTAGTGAAGAGCCATTTGTGAGCATCAAGGCTGAACAAGCAGAGTTCTCTTCCACTGTATCGTTCTCCGGACGTGCCAAGTACAACTTCTGGAAGTTCAAGGTTAGTAATCGATATAAACCGCCAATTGAAGTGTTGTTAACAGGGTTAGATGGAACATCTCTACTTCGATCTCGATACTCGTTTCTCTGCCGATGTCGCCTTGTCCGCAGACGTAGCCGCAGCCTGGTCTAGATCCATTCTTTACGACCCTGACACTTTGACTTTCACCGTCGTCGAAGTCCCCGGTATACTCTCCATAGGACCAGGAATCGCCTTCGCTGTGGGAGTGGACATAGATACCTCCGCTGCAGTTGCTGTACATGCAGGTGCTGGTATCTCTATCCCTTCAGGCAATGTCCATCTTGACGCTCTGGATGGAAGCAAGAACAGCGCCACAGGTTGGGAGCCACAATATACATCCTACGCTAATATTAGTGAAAGCGTCGAGGTGGGCTTGAATGCCAGCGCATCACTGACTGTCCAACTTACCTTCAAGCTTCTTGGTGGTCTTGTCGATCTCAGCAGTGGTCTTACCGCCACACCCGAGTTTGTGAACAAGTTTAGTCTGGATGCGACTCAATCAGGTCATGCCTCTAATGAAGGCGCCGGTGGATCTGTTGTTACTCCTCCAGGTGAATGTGGCGTATCTCTCAAGTCTGACTTTGTGTTTGATCTCGATGGGTTTGCTACAAAGTGGGTGAAGGGTAACCTTTACCATGTCGAAGTACCGATCACCGACATTTGTTATGCTTTTTAGAGGTCTGTCACTCTGGGTAATGATGTTATCAAAACGAATAGGTATTAACACTCTAATTTACATGTGGCGTGTGCTATCTTTACTGTCAAACATTATAGCTCTTGAGCCGTGACCAATAATGTCTCATCTGCTTTTATGTATGTACCAGAATTGCGGAGGATAGGCTTAATAGTGGAGTTAATAATTTGAAGTACATTCAATAACTGCCACCCCTTGTGCTCTCGACTGGCCGGCCCACTGTTGCAAACCTGACTGGCATTAGACTCCTTCCGCCGATATCGGCATCTCTAATAAGTTTCAGGGAGCGGGAGCGTCTTCCAGGCCTCTTCCAGGCTATCTGAAAGAAATATTGAATCATCTGAGAAAGCCTCATGCCATTTTACAGTCGCTTCCCTGGCGAGAGAAGACCACCATTGAGGACATTGAGGAGCTGCTAGAGAGGAAAAGGATAAGAAGACTAGATGATCGCAGGAAAATTTGAGACAACGGCATCGACTTGGACACTGGTACTGTCAGTTTTAGTTGGAACAATGTTTGGAAGTTGACTCCAACCTTGAAATGGCTACAAGGGCTATATAATGTTGTCTCGTGATAGTGACTCGGAGGTCTGCGACCCACGTCTAAGTATGATCAAAGAGAAGTCTGCTAAGGTACACAATGTTGGCCTCTTTCTATTTGTACTAAAAAGTCTGTGTCTGCAGAAAGCTTCTTCTCCTCACCAAGATCTGAGTTACGGGGCAGACATCAACTATGAAACCATAATGGCTGTAATTGTGTACCCGATAGGGTTTCTAGCACAGCAGTCAATTGAAAAACATTTAGCAGCTTATTAATAATAGTCAGGATGACGTTATAGTTATTTCCGAGCCTTAAACTATCGTGTACTTAATTGGCACTATTCAAATTTTTAACTCAAGCTGGAATAGTCACTTCAATAGTTATGGCCCACCTTCAGCTGCCAAGTGAGAAGTCCCAGATGTGTCGAATACCGTATTAACTCACGAAATTGAGTAGTGTCTATGGATACTGGTAATGATATTCTGCAGCTTCAATTGGTTAATTGATCTATAGCTATCTGATATTCTTTTCACTAAATAAGTCTTTGGCCAAATGAAGAATTCTCCTTGGGATCCACAGGCACTACTCAATTTCATGAGTCCGTACGGTAGTCAGGAGGCGGACCGGAAATAATTAAAGGTATCTATAAGATGACCTCAGCTCTTCTTTCCCTAATCTCCAATCTTTTCTGTCTTGTCTCTAACCTGTTGTCAATCAACTTGACGTCCGCTCTTTACTTAATAACTGCGTATTACTTGACATTCATCATGGTCTCTGTTCATTCAATTCTCGTGCTTTCTGCCGTCGCAGGCATCTCATCTGCTGGAAAGTGCAAGCCCGACAGCCCGAATATCTCGATGACTTCGGAAACCACCGGCACCGCTTCTACTTCCACCTTCCTGGTTGAATCTTCTACTACCCTTGCCGATACGATAATCGAAACTAGCGTTACGGGGTCCAGCACAGAGACTTGGACTGATGCCCTCGAACCAAGCCTCACGACACTCACTACTTCGTACATTACCCAAGATGCAGAGACTACAACCACCGGAGAGGTCGCGACCACAACTCTACGGGTTCCTGTTGAAATGGCCCCCATGGTTGTTACTTGCCCGTCAGAGACCACCCAATGCCTTGGAACTATGGACATACAATGCAACGGTATCATTGCAATCCTCGGCAGTCCTACACCAGTCGATGACATCAACGAATGTGTCCATCTGTGTGCCTCAGACGACTTCTGCACTGCCTTTACCTACTGGCAAACGTTATGCTGGACAACTGATATGTCAACAAGTGACCTCCTAATTGAGGCCGATTCGGAATTTTCCGGCGGAATCAAAGGGACGTGTTAACACAACAAACACGAAACTATTACTCCACAGTCCATCAAAATACTATACTTCAACCGTTCAATGGAGCATCTCTTTTAGATATACATGCATCTCTCGAATCAGTCCCATACTCAGAAGCATCTGTTGCTGCCAGATATTTCAACCGCTCGTACCAAAAGACATGGTCAGGATATCAAACGGACTTTTGCACAGAAAGTGGGAGGAGATATTTTGTTAGTCCTTAGCAATGTCCCTTTACGCATTCACCTTCATCCTTTCTACTTCTACAATTTCTCTACTATGTGGTCTCTCTCATAAAATCGACGCTGGTGTTTTAAAAAGAACCCTAGTCTTACTTACAAGACTAGGAGGATTATGAAACTCCATTTTAGGTTCATGCATTTCCATCGTGATTTCTAAATAAAGGTTAGACCGTGTATTTGTATGTATTTATTTTATAGACCTTCAACAGGTGCGCAAACCTTCCAATCTTCTCAATAATATCAACCATAACTTTGACTCTCCAGCAGGTTAAAACTCTCAACTCGTCAACTCAATAGAAGCTGCACACGGCAACTGAACTTTAACCAAGATGAACATAAATGGTATTTGTATGCATGGAAGATGCAATGACGCAATACCGGGACTCAAGGCCCAAGAGATGCGCTCGTATTTGAATGAGAGACGAAGCTAGGCCTTAATCTAAGGTCTTTCATATGGTATCTTAAAGCTGGGATGGAATTCATCTTTTGTAATTCCAGCAATAAAGGGCACTAATGATCCTAAGGCTCCCTTGGCAGAATGGAAGGGCGAGGGGCCATCATCATAAATGCATTCCTGAACCTCTTTATCAAGATGTATGTAGCGACCGTCGTAATGTATATTCACGGTTGTCGCGGAAATGCCGACCCGGCTTCTTTGGCCACTCGGTCGGTGTCGCCAATCCTGCTTGTCTTGAATGTATGTCAAAAGCCCGGCATAATCGTTTTCTCCAACTATAGAGAGAAAGCTCAGCCCGACAGATTGGAGTATTGACTGAAGCTTGGCAAGGAAGGATATAAGACTATGCAACTTGCATACCGGAAAGTCCAAAGTGTTTTAATGTTCCTGTGGACCATTTGTTGTTGGGTAATATGTCTGACAGCGAGGAGAAACTTTCTATTGAGCTGTCCCCAGAACACTTTGAGTAATCAGTCTGGAATATAAATTTCTTCAAGTCGGGTGTTCTGGAGAGAAGACTAGAAATTCTTCCATCCCAGTAGAAGCCCCGGTTATTGGCATTAAAGTCCGCGAAGTACTAGTCGACGGTCTTGCAAAAGTTATCATATTCAGCGGTAGGCTTTTCCAAGAACGTACAGTCAATCTACATCGTAGGTACATGCTATCATCTACAAACCCCCAGCTTTGCAGATATTTAGAGCGATTCCAGCATGTTTTCTATAGCGGTCCGGATAGGCAGAGCGCTGAACCTGTTGGCAAAGTGTTCCAATGTCCATCTGTTGCCAACCTTGCACCCTCTTCATTTCGTTGTAGAATTGACCGGCAGAACAAGCGGCATCCATGTTGCACTGGATGTTTTTGTAAATAGACGCGCGTTGCTGGAAGAGGCCTACCGAGTCATGGTCCGAGCCCACACGATCATGGGGATACTTTAAGGACTGAGGCACCGCTCTGTTTGCGTACATGATAATGGAGGTCTTGAACAATTAGTGAAGTTCTTCTTTGTAACCATAAAGGTAGATGGGGATAAATACCTCAGCCATCGCAGTAGCAATGGCTGCTTGGCAGCCATGGGCACCAACTCCGTCCTTCTTGGCCATGGAAATGATGGCATTGGCGTACTTGGTTTGCACAGCATTGAGGCCGGGTAGGTTGGCTCTAGCCACGATGTGGACGGTCTCCTTCTGGGAACCAACAGCGGTAGCGCCAAGCGCCAAGCATGCAATAATTGTGAGAGCCTTCATACTTTGGCTTCTTGTTCGTATAATACAATGTCTTCTGCGAGAAGGAGTGTTAGCGAAGTATTTGAAGCTTATCTCTGGGTAAATACATTTATAGTGATATTGTAGAATTTTGTAGTATTATATGGTTTGGCGCGACACGGCACAGTAAGACACGGTAGAGTAGGATACGGCATATCATTCCTTCTGCCCTTCAAATGATAACGGTTCGAGCAACGAGAGTCTTGGGACCTTCCCTCCCAATATATCCCAAAAGCTGTTGGCAAGTGTATCACCAGCCAAGCCTGTCATACAACCGCGTTACCACTGGTCCACCCGTATTTCGGGATGTTCGCACTCTCGACACTAGAGTTCAAGCTAAGATAGCTGCCAAGCCTTGTGACAGAAGCTAAATTAGCGCTGCCAGCCTTGGCCAGTCTCCCTTGCGGGGGCATGGATCATTGTTAAGTGAATCGCACGCTTGAGCTGATGCTCTAAACGCGTATTAACAGTCCCACCTATTAGCAGCTTAACCGCGTACATAACATGGCCGCGTCACAGCTCGAGCACAAGAGAGATAAATAGAAACTGCTAGCGCCCAATCTCTAAATGAGTTTGAGGCTACGAACGACTGATATTGTCAAGATGTATCCCTACGACGCTCTTTTCAATACTGCCGTTATGTACATGCACGGCGATGTTCCTATGCACTATCCGGGTTACCATCACGTAATCCGAGCCAAAACATAAGCCATCATTAGCCCAGTCAGCCTATCCTTGAGGCTGATGTGAAATACCCGCCCTGAGCGTTTCTTGTACGCCATGAACCAAGAGGACCCGTGGCTGCTCTTCTTAGCATACACATGACCTGATGTCGACAACAAGAAATATGTCGAGCCACTTGCTTGTCACTGGAATTCCACCCAAGAAGACCAGGATCAAAAGTCCTACGGCATTAAGAATTTGCCTCCAACAAACCAAGCGCAGATTGAGTGGGCTGATATGAGCTACCGTAGCCGTATCCAATCTTTGCAGGGTATTGATGAGACAATGGAGGAAGCTATCAAGTACCTTAAGTCTAAAGACGAGATAGAAAACACATACTACGTAGTACTGTCGGTGTACTTAAAGTCTGTATTTGGAATAATTCTGAAATCCATTTAGTAATATTTATAAGCTATGGAGTTTATTTATACGATGAATACCTAGAAAGACAGTAAAATGCAAGGCTCTAGCTCTTTCTCTAATAGCATAATCACATTGCAGCAGCTATTTAAGAACGAATATTAGTTAAAATTAGTAGCTGGTAAGACTTATCATTTGGGCTAAGTTACCTCTTCTACCCGTTTTCACTCGGATCTTATGCCTTCCATGTCCTAATGTCTAGACCCTACCACAGTTAAACTAGCTAGCCACCAGAGATCGAGAGGCTAGCTTGGCCAGGCTATACGGACTATTTGATGAAACTGATTGGCAGCAGCCAGTGTGAATCACTTTCTAACATCGACGGAAAGTATCAACGCTACCCAAGCCACGTTGTATGCTATACAAGCCTGGCCGCCATGTTTGGCTATATGCATATGAATCGGGCCGAAATTACATCGGCAACCTTCAATTACAAGGCTAGTTTATGCCGTGTCTCATACTCACAGGTAAATAATTGAAAGGAGTTGGCCTACTCATTGGCACTATCCCAAACTGCAGGACGGGAACTGGGATCACTATACCGCTTGTACTACGGAGTGCTGCACTTTATCGCTGTCTTACCCTAATACTGTGGCATATATTATGACTACACATCCTTGCAGCATAAGTTCCGTGTTTCAAAATTGTCTGCTATTCTATTAGTCGACAGTAATGTAATGTAAATCCTTGCTGTATATGGCAAAACGTGATGTTTACAGCCAGCCACGTTATATACGCTAAGACGCAAAGCTAGAGCCTGTACTTGAGGTAATGTGTGTAAATTTGGATATCTAATGCAAGGGGTGTAAGGAAGGAAAGTTAGAGCTATCAGTCAATGCTCTTACTATGCTTCCAAGTGTATAAATAATAACTCCTGTCCCCCATAGCTATCATGATCCTGCATCGACATACAGATCATACAATCTCCCTACTTCTTACTATCTACCGTTTGATACTACAATGCATCTCAAAGTACTTCTTGCTCTCGTGTCTGCGGTTGCAGCTGCAGGTTTACGTAAGTTATTTGTACCTTTGAACTGAATTTGGGCGTTAGACTAATGAGCATAAGACGAACGTGACGGACCTGCCCCGCCTGGCTGTTATTGGGAAGGCAAAGCTCCCTTCTGCGCGGGATCTTGCCCGGTTGGATTTACTGAAGAGAGTCGAGGTAGCTGTGGGGATGGCGCATGTTGTTGGCAGGGTTACAAGGTCTTATGCTGTAAAGCCTCAGATGACGATCGCATCTAAGGATCCATAGTTCTGTCTGAGCTGTGATAAGCATGTTTCGAGAAGGACAGATGAGAGGTATTAGTTGAAATACGAAGTCACTGCTCTTGAGACTACCGAATGCTGTGATTAATAGGCCTGCTCCATAATTTAAAGTATGTAAGAGCTCATTGCGCTCTATCGCCTTGGTAGGTTTAATTCACCGCCATATTATGTAGTTTCAGGTAAGATAATTTGTTTATATTAATATAACCCCTTTCTAACTAACTTATAAGAATCGCCAAGTTATCACAATACCTACAAACCTTAAACTTTCTTATTTATCTGTTATTGCACTCAACTAACTCTTAATCGTACTTATTTAATTTTGGCCAAGTTCAACTTTCTCTGTTATTTTCTAATTCTCTCTGTAATATTTAAATTAACCCAACCACCACTGCTAATAACTAGCCTCTCGCTCTTTCCTCCTTTCCCATTGACCCTATCATTCTTAAGAACAATCACTAGACAATAAAACCTTTGCGCTCTAATTAGTCTTTTTATAGAAAGGAATCACATTTCAAGAACCATGAAACTAGTGTCTTTCTCAGCAAGAGTTGCCGATGCTCAAGAGTTACCGCAAACTAAAGAGGCTATCGCCTTGGCAATGAACGATCGGCTGTTTCCTGGGATCCTCAGCTTGATAAGAATGCATTCGGCGCCTGAAATTTGTGACATAGTTGAGATTATTTCTTCCCTCACTAATGAAGAGAGGACAAAAGATTAATACAGGTACGTCAATTTAATAAATGTTATCCATAATCTCCCCAAGAACTACACAACCATTCTTAGATCAAGTCGGCAAATGAAGCCCCGCTAGTAACCGATGACACGGAAAGAGCGGTATTCATAATTGTACAATTGTGAGTATTCTGCTATCCTATATCTATTGTCTCCCGCCGACGGCACTATTAATGGATTCCGTGATTTAGTCATTAATAACCTATCTCTGCTGGATTAACTAGTAAGGCAATCGGTCTATCTATGACTGCGACTAGTTTCGCGATGAACAGCTGCTGCGGATGAGTGGAGTCCTGAGCTAGATCCTTCTGGCTCAAAGTGACTGAGGAATACAAATCTGATGCTTTTGTCGGCGACCTCAGCCACAACAATGTTGATACACAGACAACCCGTATCAAACTCATAAAACTTGAGTCCGCTCCTCGCTGTCATGTGACGTCGTTTCTTCCGATACATCATCACCCTTAAATATGATGTCTGCCACGAGCAGGCTCGCCATGAAACATGCCACCATTAGGGAAACCGGCATGATGAAAACAGACCGAAACTCTTGCATATGTGCATTCAAGATGTCCCTCTCGTAATAACTAGTGTCTGAGTCACCCATCCGCCATGTTCCATCTAACACCTCACCACGAACCCAGTCTGGGACTACATTTCCAAGAGCCTTGCTCATGACTGCATAATACATTGCCGTAGACACGGCGATCCCGACTACGCCGCCAATGGAACGGAAAACGTTCCGAGTCCCAGTTGCTACAGCGCGATCTTGGTTCGCTGAGTTTGCCTGCAATGCCACAAGCCCTACGGTACGGTGAGCGGGCTGCATTTGACGGAAAGTAATTGTCTCACACACCTGGTTGATGTTACCATCGAACTCCGGCTCCTTCGATGGCCAGAACAACTATATAAATCGAGATGTGGGTGGTCTGATTAAAGAGAAGCTTTAGTCCTGCACCAAGGGTCCAGACTGCAAGACCACAGCGTAGTACAGGCATGCATCTATAGTATAGGTAAGTTATCTGTCCAAAAGCGCGTATCAGTACGACTGTTTCTTGCCTTGCATATTGAGCCATGACATGCCCAGAAGCAGCACCGGCCAGGCCCTGGGCAATGAGCAAGGCTACTATAAGAGTTGCACTCTCTGAGGGGGTATAACCACAGACTGTTTGGAAGTACAGAGGGACAAAATATTGTGTTTTCTGCCAAACGAAGTCATAGAGGAAGCCCGAGAGTATAAGGACGGATGCTGACTTCGCTTTAAGTAACCACAAAAGGATGATAGGTATCTTAGCTACAAAAGCCTCAATAGCTATAAACAGAAAAAGGAAGACAAGACCTATAGCCAGTATTACGATGGTCTTAACATCGTCCAAAGGCCAAACGCTTCCGCCTGAGTTTATTGATATCTATAGAAATGAATTCAGTTGGAGTCAAAGATCAAGTAGAAGAGAAAGGACGAAACTATGCCAGCATATGACGGTACTTACAATTACCAGAACGATAGCAGGGACTGAAGTAATGACACCCAGTCAGTCGATCTTATGAACCTTCACATCAAAGCTACCAGTAACTGGATTTAGTGGTAAAAGGAATAGGAGAAGTGCAAAGCCACACGTAGCGATAATGGAGGGAACCCAAAAAGTCCATCTCCAGCCATCTCCATGTTGGTTTGTTTGTATAAGGCTAGCAGCCACGAACGGTCCCGATGCAGCTCCAGTACCAATACCTAGGCTGATGAACCCTTGGTATTTTCCTCGTGACCTGAGACTGGCAAGATCACTAACGATGATGGCGATATAAGAACTAATACTACTACCGCTAATACCGTTAATTATCTGGCATATATATAGCCATGTTGGCGTACGAGCCAAGCCACAAAGAAGGCCACCAAGAATAATACAACCCATAGAGAATAACAGGATTGGTTTACGACCTGTGATATCGGATATTCTGCTATAGAGTAGTTGGAAGGCTGTTTGTCCTAAAAGGACATGCTGTTCCTACCCAGGTCACGTAAAGACCCGCATCTAAAGTTTCGGCAATAGTTGGCAAAGAGGTAGTAACAGAATTCATATCTAGATAGGAGATGAAATAGGCAAGACATAGGCAAAGATATGCGACCAGAAGACTAACAAAAGGCAAACGCTGTGACTGGTCTTGCAGCTCACATGACGTAGAATTGCCTGTGCTGCTACCAGATTCAGTCCCCGCTGGTTGAACTTTGTTCTCGATGGAGGCACTTAGGGTGGGATCCGGCTGGGAAACGGAAGTGATGGGAGCAAGATGGAGGGATGCCATGTTGTCGGATGATTTACCTGCGAAGAAACATGGAACGAATTGTGGGAAGATAGAGGTATGGAAAAAACATGAGGCTCCTTTACGGGGTTTTGTTTTGGCAGACTTTTCATGAGAAGAGAAGACATACATTTGTAGCGACTGTTTCCTCGTCTCCTTGTTTACTCATTCAAGCGATAAGAGAGATTTACCGGGGAATACGGTATCCGTACCATCGCATCTATTAAGGTTGAGGGGAAATTAGTGTCCTCCGCCAAGAGCCAAGAGGTTGCTTGCATCTGCACGGACCGGGCCGCCTAACAAAAGTCCCTTCCCGCGAACGGGGATGGGCTGCACCTTGCCTGTTCTGCTTTGAATAAACTTACACGCGACACGGGACAGATGAGCACAGCTTTATCTAAGCGCGGGAACCTCCTCTTCCCACGGGCTTCACACATAGACTTAATTACATATCATGGCTATAAATTTACGTGGAAGTGATCAACACATATTTGTGTTGCCAATAATGCTATCCAACACGTTGTGATTTGTCTAATTAGAGAGGAGAAACCTGTATGGCGTTGATATGAAGCAGCTCCTTCACTGGAATAATACGATGATCGGCTTCGCAACCACTTAGTTCCCCACCCGCAAGATCCTTGATAGTAGCTCCGATATTCTCCAGGGCCTTTTTCTCGGCCTCTAGTCCACACCTATGCACTTCGCTGTTACCGTTATGCTTCCCAAGGTAACGCTTTCTGCCAGCTGCCTCAAAAGACAGGCATAGTTGGGTGCTTTACGTAAAGGAGCAAGATCCTGGTCGTCGTCGAACAACTTTGATTTCTGGGCGTGTTCCTCTTCCAGGGTCACAGAGACAGCGCCGATCTTGGTTCTTAGCAGATGATTGGCGTAGATAAAGACTTTAGCACCGGCACCAGCCAGAATACTCCGATGAGTCTCAGAATAAGACGTAGGGACAACGACAAGGGGCGTTTCCTTATCGTGATGACGGAAGCTGCGTAGGAAACTAAGAATCTCGCTCGGAGCGTTGTTCTTGCTGTGGATCATGATCCCGTCAGCCCCGGCTTGGCAATAGATCTTGGCACGCTCCAAGGCAGCTGAAAGTGCACTGTCAACAGAGCTTTTCTCCTCTTTCGTGTCTTTACTGACGACACGCGTAGTGAAGCTTTCAATGTGGGCTGTGATCATGACGTCCTTGCCTTTGGTGGCTTCTTTGAACACACGGATGACGTTAGCAAACTCTTGCGGATCCACTTGACCATGCTTATCAGGCGTGGCGAGAAGAGAGTTGACTTTCTCCCCAGGTTGCCAACCGCCTTGTCTTCGATGATGACCATAGAAACGCCTTTCAGCGACAGACCTGACGCAAGAGCTGGGGTGTCTTTGACGTCGCCTCCGCTGTCAGCATCGAAGGCTGCAGAGAGAGGCAGCCCGTTAGTCTGGAGTGGCTTATATACTGGCGTGGCCAACGATGCTCGAGTCAATGGCAAGATCAGCTCAGTATCAGGTAGTCCGAGAATGGTTGTCTGGATAAGTCCGCTGATCCAGACGCTATCGAAGGCTTGGCCGTTGTCAGCGACTGAATCTCGGACAAGTTCAGTTGAGGCGCGATCAAAGGATGTACTCGAAGTCACTCGGAATCACACGAGCTTCACTTTCATTAGCGATGATGTCGGCAGCTGGGGACATTGTACAGCAAACTCCTTCCACGTGTCACCTGCTCAGTTCATTAACTTCTTGGCTCCGTTGCAAGACAATTTGCGCCGTCTAGTCCTACACTTGGGCAGAAGGACAGCTGAATATCATTAACAACCCGGTGATCCCGCCATTATCTCACAGAGATCAAATGGAACGGTTCAAGTGTCCCGAGACCCTCGAACTCGATGCCATTTGCTTTTGCTGCAGACATTCATCTGGAAGCGCTGGACATAATCAACACACGAAAACCTCGCCTATCTGACCAAGCTACTTCCCCTACTGTGAAAGACCAGACACTCTGGTGGGGTCCACAAACAGAGTGGGAGTGCCTCAATGGTATGCTTTATCTTGGCATACACGGCGCTGCAGCTTGTCTCTTTCCGCAACTTCACAACGTCAATATATGCGTTCCTCTGCGTTACCAGTTATTGTGAAGTGAAGAAAACTCCTACTCTTACAAAGACGACAAGGAAGTAACTGAAACTTTTCAAAAGATAGAATATTATAGTGAGGACTTGAAAAATGTGTTTCTTGCTTCGGATGTAGAAACATAGTTGCTTTGTTGGTATCCTGATATTGATGAGGATGGTGCAGTACTAAGAGCGTTGGTTGAATCAGGGGTGATTGTTAGGAGTAGCACCAGGCGTTACGCCTTTGAGAACACTTATTCCTAGTACAAGTCAGCATAGGATAAAGGCATCGTTTACTTAAAATTTCAGTCACTGTTGCAATAATCCAGAGTGCATTACTCACTTCTTAGATTTACGCTATAGATTGTCATACTCTTATGAGTACCTATTATATACTATTTATTCACTGTAAATATAATATACCCTTGCCATCGGGGCTAAGTCACAGTGATATCTCCGACCTACCTATATATTAACTGCAGACTTGCGTTAATACTCCCTCGTTTAGTAGTGCTTATTCCCTTGTGTAAAAGCTGCGAAGAGTACGGGATCGGGGCTCTATTGACCAACTCTAAAATATGCGGTCAATGTATAGAGTGACTTGGTACGTTGCGCGACAGTTTTTCAAGGTTTTTGTATGTCAGAACGTTTGTGGTATTTCTAAGAACCTAGGTTATTAAATTGAAGATAGCCTGCAAAACCGGCTGCGCGAGTTTTGGCGAGGCCGCGTTACTTGCCAAAAGAGACAACTAAGGAAATATACCCAGGAGTTTGACGATTCATCTTATTTCTAAGTGGTACCTGTAGAGTGGAGCTGAACTTCGGATGTCCACGTGAGAGACTGTCTAATCGGCTCGATAGCTGGTAGATAACTCTCTCCCAGGTTGCTGATCCTAGCGCTAGTATCCTGGCATTATGTGCAAGATCTGGTTCAATCACAACACACGGTAAGGATGCCCTTGGCTATAAGCCTCCATTCTGAAACGAATCCTCCCAGTATAATGAGAGATTTTGAGTGAGTTTCTTCCTTTTTGCTTACAAACATGCTCTTGACATACCTTTCGATGGTTCCACAGCATTATTTGGGGAATTTGATAAAAGCCTCCATCTATCTTTATCGTCGTTCCGACTTGCCAGACAACAAGATTCCTGTCAGACAAAAGCTTCCTATGATGAAATTCCCACTTTCCATCCTTCTCGGTCTTGGCACCCTCGCCACTGCCCTCGACTCAGCTCCCTTCAACACTACCATCGAACCGCCAAAGAACTGGGCTGTTGCCTTATTCGACTCATTTGACAGTATTGATGTCTTTGGTCCTCTCAATCCTCTTTGGTATCTTGCATTTTCCCTTCAACTGAACCTTGCTCTTATTGCACCAACCATTTCTCCTGTCTGGGTTCAACCGGTCGATCCCTCTTTGAACAAACAAAACTCGTCCTTTTGGTTTTCTGTCAACCCCTCTCACACTTATGACAACCCGCCCGAGGATATAGAAGTGCTGCTTATTCCTGGTGGACCTGGGGCCACGCTAGGCAATGTTGACCAGACCATTGACTTTGTTAAAAAGACCTACCCGAATTTGAGGTATTTGATTACAACCTGCACAGGATCCGGGATTGCGGCAAGGGCCGGGGTGCTGGATGGAAAGAGAGCCACCACCAACAAAAAAGCTTGGGCAGATGTCATTGCCATGGGACCACATGTCAATTGGGTTTCCCCAGCAAGGTGGACTGTTGATGGCAACATCTGGACGTCATCAGGAGTGAGTATCTGTTCCTACATTGTATGTTCTTTACGATATGCTAACAAAGAGATGGCAAGGTCACTTCCGGCTTAGATTTAATCTTTGCCTTTATTGAAGAAGTCTATGGAGTGGATTACTCAAAGGGCCTCCAAGGTACCATCGAGTTCAACAGGGCCAAGGATGCGTGTGATGATCCATTTGCCGCAGAAAACAACGTCCCACCCAGTGGTGACTGCAGCCTGGTATAGACCTATTCTAATGACGACCTAACAAAGCAACAGCATATTCATGTTTGCGTCGCAAGCTCAGCTATAGTCGCTTCCTAATCTTCCACTGCTGCAATCCTCTCCATGCATAGTAGCGTAGCCTAAAAACAGTGGAAATGTTGTATTCGATCCATTTAATGAAATTCCTCGTTTCCCTATGAGATACTTCCTATTTAGCACCTTTTCGACTAAACTCTACCATCATTGCATATCTAAGCTTCTATGTTATTTCTAAGATGCTTGATAGCTTCAATATATTTGGAGGCTTGGTAGCTGAGTGTGTACTAGCATAACAGTACAGTATCCCCTGAACCAATCATTGTGAGCCATAAATTCAACACACCTACCTGTTCCATGTTTGAGACGATACTTATGTGAATCGAGACAAGTTATATATGTCATTCCACGTTTTGGTTCATATAGCTAAGAGAATCAATGCCTGTCTTCCTGTATAGGTTGTAACACGGGGCTGATCTTTGTTGGAAATCAACGATAGCTGTATTAAGAGGGCAAGCAACATACCCTAGGTTGGGCCTAGTTTTGGCCCTGGCGTAACCTATTTATCCTTCTCTAGGCGCTGTAGTATGACCAGTAACTAGCTCAAGATAAGACACCAGCCATTATTCTGGGAGAGGGTATATTACCAGGATATTTCTGACAATTGGTGATGCCTCTCTTGGTGTTGCGCCAGCGATGTTTTCGGCCAGCCATTGCTTCTGTGCTGAGGCAGGAGATGCCTCTTTATGAAGCGTACCTGCGTCATGGTGATGGTAATCGGTGTGTTTGATGCCCTTCCTTTTAGTTTGACACCTGGAGACTGAATTTGTTGGTAGGGTTATTAAATAATTGAGCACTGCATGGCACCTGCCTTCACAAGCAATCGCGATGGCAACCTGGAACTTCTTTACTCCAGCAGCTTTCCTCCTAATCTTCTGACATTTCTCCAGACAGCTTCATCACCGCAGCCCGAGCACCAATATCTACAGTTTTTCGTACGCTTGGCATTCATCGTCATCAGCCTGTCTCTTATCATGGATTTGGATGATCCATTGATGAATATTCCGGACCCGACGGGATATTCCAGCACTCCTCCCCTCCTCTGGGCTGCCAAGATCAATGATGCAGTGCGATTCCTCGACCTCCTGCTTCTACCCCGGATGCGAGCCAACTTGAACAGCACCAGAATCGGGCACGACTGCTTAGATCATGGGATCGTTCAAGACAATCCTGATATCGTCCGAGGCCTTGTCGAGCTTCCCCTCGAAGAGTTCGACTGGACCAATAGCGAGTCATGCCTTCAGCATCACAGTACTTGGCTAACTATAAGACAGGTCCCGACCATCCGCTCAACGACATTAGCTATCTCAACACAGCTGCCATCCTCAAACGAGACGAGATTTTTAAAATCATTGCCGACACTGGAAAGGTCGACATTGCCGCGAAAGACCTCCATGACGATGGAATGACTCCTCTCCACCGCGCCTGCGTATCGGGCTGTGTTGAGGTCGTTGACTTCCTCCTTGAACACGATTCTATCAAGGCCACGGTCGATGAGAGGGATGAAAACGACCGAACCCCACTTTCTCACGCGGTTGAGAAGGGACACGAGGAGATTGTTCAGCGGCTACTCAACCTGAATACCGTCAACCCGGACGCTATCGACAACCGAGGCCATACGCCCTTTTACTACGCCATCAATCATGGTCATCAAAACATTGCTCGGGCTTTGCTTGATACAGGACGTGTCAGCCGGCGCGACGCGGCAAGGGTGGTAACAGAACGACTGGCTGATAGGGGACGTGTTCCTACGCTGATTTAAAGAGGGGACTGCGCATGGCCATGGCTAAAGTCGGAGTTGAAGAATGGACAGGCATCTTTCGAGGCTGACAACGAAGGTCTGGCGGCGTTTGGTGCCTGCTGGGGAGATAAAGCGCTGGTGTATCGCGAGAGATGCCTTTTTATCTAGCGAGCTGTCACCCGCGCAAGGCTTGGATGTTATACTTAGTCGTTTCTGGGCAAATAACACAAAAAGAGAACAGCACACTATTCAAGGCCCGGACGACCTTGCAGGACTGTGTGAAGTTCCTCCCACTTCTCATCCATCCCTCTATTTGCTTAAAACATCTACCTCGCGTTAAGAAACTTCAAACTGCAGAAGGGATCTTCAGTGCGATTACATCCCATTCCAATAAGGCAAAAATCCAATGCTCAAGCCATACCCGCTCACCTACTTAGTCACCTCTTCGTGCTTCAATCCCGCCTCTTGGGCCTTCTTATCCGCCAACTCACACAAAAACCTGAACTCGTCACCACTGACTTTACTCACACTGAGTCGCGACTGCTTCAGCAACTGCATTGTCTCTAAAGGACCTCCAGCCTGGCCAAGTTCTTTCAGTTCCTTGAGACCGATGGGGACAGCGAACTTCTTGCGGAACTCGACATGAACCAAATCCCAGATGGGTTTCTCTTTGGTGGACTTGGGGTCATAGTAGGGTGCGCTTGGCTTTCGAGCGGAGCCTGAAAATGTTAGAATGAGGAATGAGATGAAGGAGAAACTGAGGACATACGGTCTTCAGAAAACTCTTTGACAATTTCCATCACGCCCACTATACCTGGCTCTTTGCAGTTGCTGGCGTAGAAGAAGGCGAGATCGCCCGCATTCATATTTCTCATGTTGTTCCGTGCTATCGCATGTCAGTAATTCCTCTTTCTCCAGTAACGCTGAGCTAAACAACATACCAGCATAAGCTCGAATGCCTACAGCCACGTTAGCAATTCATTCTCAAGCGTACAGCGATGAAGACTCACCGTCCCAGCCCTCAGGCTCTGTCTTCCCCTTCAGGTCATCAATCGAGAATTTGACATCAACACCGTTCTCAATGCGCGACTCTGGCTCAGCTTTCATTAGCCAGTACCATTGTCCGTCATGCTTGGGAGCATCGGGGTTTGTTGTGGGTATGGAGTCGATGTCGGGATCTTCAGATATGGCGCGTGGGCCAGATTGAGTTCTGGATTCCTGTTTCTTGGCTGTCTTCTTTGTCTTCGCAGTTTCTTCTTTGTCTGGATTCTTTTGTTCTGGTGAAAGCTTAGGCTCTTTTTGTTCTTTCTTTGCTGCAGTCTTTGTTGGCTTCGTTGTTGGTTTTGTTCTCGTCGCCGGAGCTGGTTCTTGCTCTTGTTGGCTTTTGGATGCTGCTTGCCGAAGAGACCTTCGCTTAGGCGCAGCGTCTTCGGCAGTCTCGGGAGCACCTCGTTTTCGGGGTGGCATGATGAGATGTGATATAATGTTTTGTATTGTGATGTGATATGCGTTGGGGGTTATTCTGTCAAATATCATTTACGCGACGCGCGATTGGGTTGAGGCTTGACAGGTGTCTCAGCCACAATTATCTCTACTGCGCCACACGCTCGTATGTCAGTCTGTAGGGTAAAATGCTTATGATTAGCTACGTACAGAGTTGAACCAACGAACAAGTGCAACATGTGACGACCAACATGGGTTAAGCGCGGAGGGAAACTGTTGTTGAATATTATCCCGAGTTCGTTTCACGTAAGTTGATAACGGGTACTCTATTCTAGGGTAAGAAAGTGGACGTCTCAAAGCATGTATCTTGAGGAAATGGGACATTGGCTATATTCTGGAACTTCATGATCCGATGCACACGCAGTTCATGGAAAAGCAAGACCAGGGTGGTCTCCACTACCATCAAGTCTCCAACTCTCCCTGCAGTCCCTCTTCAACTTCAGTCTTTTATGCTTAGTTCTGGTGGCATTTTCCATTCACTCGTTTCATAACCAATCCATTAGTCATTTGTGTTTATGTCTCATTTCGACACTACAACATGTACCAGCCGCGAATACTGCGCGTCCTTGCAAATAACAGATAAGGCTCCCGAGAGAATTTCAAGGTCCTTCCTAAAAGTGTATCCTTCGTAGGGGCAGACGGGAGAGTCGTCAAATTAAGGTAAGTGGATGTTTCAGTGCTGGTAGCAGTGTCATAAGTAATTGCAGTGTGGTTCTGAGTAAAAGCCCTGGACAGGCCTGCCGCTAAGAGCGGCGCACAGAGTGTCATTGTTCCAGCACGTGCCTGACACAGCCGACTTAATCTTATTAGCCCACATCTACACCCGTCCCGTCTTTATAAATGGGATGTCACATTCAAAAACCCGGCAACTAGACAATCTTGTACAAATGGTATCACAATGAGTTTGGACCAGTGGCAGGCCGGTGGAGGAATGATGACGTTGGATCGGCATATATGTCTTTGGCAAGTCATCAACTAATTACTATTTTCCTCTGTTATCAATGAAGCCTTCAAACCTTTAGTAGTTGTTACCATCCACCCATAGTTAACGTCGTGGCAAATAATATACAACAATGAACCTGCTGAAAATAAAAGAGTGTTCTTTTCAAAAGTGTAACCTTGATCCGTTCCCAGAGGGATATTGCTATCAGGTTCAAAGAATAATAAAGAATCGACCCCACAGCAACCTTGACTAGTAGTAACTCTAAACTCGCATAGGCGACACTGTTAGTTATTCCTAACTCTGTCGCCTAGCTCTACTATCAACTACGGTGTATAACGTCCTACCAAACTACCCCATGATCCTGTGAAGCTTGGGTTGGTCATAACCTTCTCTCCATTACCTAAGCGCAAGGCGACTCTAGAATCCTTTGCGCACCAGCCGAAACTCTGCAAATTCTCCGGAGTCTTCTCAATCCAATGGATATATTCTTTCAAAAGTCAATAAAAAACAATCATACTTGGACACGTCACTTACCTTGACAATTGTTCGCGTCCGGACATTTTTGGTATCGAGGACCATTGAAGAAAGCCCACGAAGCTGAACCATAGTAGTAGATATTGGATCCGCCGTTTACATAGTTCGACAGACCCATACGGCAGAAGCCGTCAGAACTACCACACCAGGCATAGTCTGGATCTCCCCAGCCACCCTTATCAGGGTTCCACGGGCTTGGCATCAACTTCTCCGCTTTGGCGCCTTGCTCGTAGTTCGTCTCGGTCTGAAGCATACTGACAACCACATTGGATGCGTCACGCAGATTCAGCTGGTAAAGCCACCAATGCTCGCTGCCCAGAGCGTGTAGCCACGTGCCTTTTGTGGATTCGACAAGGACTCCGCCTTTGGCCGCGATGCTTGAGCCACCATCGAACCCTTCGGTGATATGATCAGCCACCCAATTCCAAACGTTCTCCACGTATGCAGATGAGTCTTTGGTGAAATGCATGCCGATATAGGCGGCCTGGCACGGGTTCGAAGCATCGCCGCAGTTGTCGGTTAGGTTCTTCGCACCCAGAGTACCGCCGACAGTGATGGCCGAGTTCCAGACTGCCACGTCACCGGGTTTGTTGCCGGCCGCATTGAACTCCAGTATTATAGCTCCAGGTAGTACATCGGCAACAGTGAACCGCATGTCCTGTACTTGGATTGTGCCTTTACTACCCGGAGCGCCAATCTGAACCACCGGTTTGGGATCGCCGGCTTTCTTAAAGAAGTCGCCGGCTGCTGAGATTGTGGACCAGGCCTCGCCGATAATACGAGAACCAATCGGAATAGTAAGGGTTGACTCGATGCGATAGTCTCCGTACGGAAAATATGCGATTTTGTTGTTCTTGGCTGCATACTCCAGGACGGCAGTTAGAGCCTCAACCTCGTTTGCCTGGCCGTCGCCTTTGATGGCGTGACCTCCGTTTTGCTTGGGGTCTTTGATGTTCACGAAGTCACCAACTGGACAGTCTGCATATGTAGGCGCATCAACCGCAGGAATTCGACCCTCGGGAGCAATAGCTGCCGGACGGGCAACACTAGTCATGGTACCGCCATACACGGGGTCTCGCCCGACCGTGTTTCCGTACGTAAAGGTGTCGACATGACTAGCGTTACCTAAGGCCACACCACTGGGCAATCTCACGACATCAGAGTTTGTGTCCTTGATCAAGTTCTCGATCAAGAGTGAGGCATAGCCAGTCGAGTTAAAGGTTACGCCAGAGTTGATCGACTTCGCGTCAACGATGCCGACGAATGGCGCGCCTGAGACATGCTTCACGGGCGTAGTGACATTGTCAAAGGTGGTATTCAACAAAGTGATAGTGTTTCCGCCGTCGATGAGAAGTCCCACGACATTGTGGATAAAGTTGATATTCTTGTAGAAAGCTTGTTGGTGTCCATCATGCCATATGCCGTTCTTGTGTGATACACTTGTCAGCTATAACCCATATCTAAAGAAGAAGTTTTATGCACGTACCATGCCGTTCTCGATGTGAATATCTGCAAGGCCGAGAGTGGATCCACGCCCAAGTCTGATACCCGAGTGTCCAAGATCCTTCCCAGCTTCAGGCATCTTGATCCGGATGTTTTGCAGCTGACAGACCTGAGCAACACCCCAGAATAGCGCCGTGAACGCACGATCTAGATTCCAGTCAACCTCAAACCTGTTACGAAGCTATGGAAGATTCAAAGGGTGATTCTTACTGGCGTCGATAGCAGTAGTGTCGAGAATTACATGTTTCACACCAACGGCGAAAGAAATCTCACCAGCCACATCAACGGTTGGGTCTCTGCCATTGAGGAGGACTTCATCTTTGAATCCAGCAGCGGCCTTTATCACAGGAGGCTTCGAAAGTGTTAGTAAGCCATGAATGCACAGAAAGTTCGGAAGATTGGCTTACGTCGGCAGCGTTTCCCACGAGAATAGTATCTGTGCGAAGGTTGATGGTGCTCTCTACTTCGTAGGTACCCGAAGGTAGGTAAACAACCTATCGAAAGGTATTAATTCGCTCAGCTCTTATGGATATTCAAGATGTTTAAACTTACCCGTGGTTCAGAGGAAAGCCACTGTTTATGGCGGTTGCCCGAGTCAATGGCACCTTGTATGGCCTTACCGTCGCCAACAGCAACCCTCTTGAATACTTCGTAGGAGTCTCCGACGTACGGAGCTTGGCCTCTGAACTCGCCTGCATGATCCATGTTGGCGTACCAGGAGTCAGTAGCTGCGACATTATCAATCTGCTGTGGAGCTGCGACAGCCCCTACAGCAGCAAGTGAAAAGAGAGCCAACCGCTTCAACATTGTTGACTGTTTGGTCCAAAAACTTATGATCAGCATTATTAAATCTCTCAAGATGTTGAGACGCCGTCATATATATAGATATTCTTGCTCCCTGTCTCCTGCTGCGCCCTGGAAGTGGGGTCTCTGCACTAATAGGAAATTACCAGGCCTGTGCGCTCATAGACTGCCTCGAACGTTTCAACTCATTATTGCATGATGGATCGGCACGGACTTTCGCCCAAATCTCCTTGAGTCGAAACTGCCGCCTTAGAGTTTTGTAGAGAGCAAGGGCAAAATGCAGATGTTTCGGCGACATCCTCAGACCCTAACCTATCATTATGGGCACTTTCTGACAG
Source organism: Fusarium cf. aywerte (assembly GCA_011034095.1). Taxonomy (NCBI): domain Eukaryota; kingdom Fungi; phylum Ascomycota; class Sordariomycetes; order Hypocreales; family Nectriaceae; genus Fusarium; species Fusarium cf. aywerte. Next base: position 106,558 of record WETZ01000050.1, read on the forward strand.
TCGACGCGTGAGCCATGATCAGGATAGTCGTCATCGTCAATATGTACTGGACAAAAGACAGTTACATACCTCTGAGAGGGAAGTTAATGGATTCATTGCAGCGTTGCGGCCACATTATGCACACAGTAACAGCGCCAGGCCATATAGTTAATCTAGGGATACTCTAGTTGTCGAATCATGAATGAGAATCGAGATTAATATACTTCAGGCGTCTTTGAATCCATGCCAGCCAAAATATGCAACAACCGGTGAATCGATCCTTCAAGGGGCTTTCGTAAGCAGCAAAAGTGGCTATGGGACGCTCCACAACGAGGCGGCTTCCTGAGCTTGTGAAAGCGAGACAGGGTTACAAGGTCAGACTGACTAAACCTTTCTGGATGATGAATCAATCCTCCGTTGTAATTAGACCGTCCTTCAGTGGCGAACCCTATGCAATATGCTTCTAAGGATGTCTCCAAAATAGCTGAGGTAATTGTAGGAAATGACGGAATGATCCCCATGTGGCACAGAGTACAAAAGCAAATTCTTCAAGCAATGTGCAGGTGTGCAGGGAAAGTGCCTGTTTTATCTCTAGAAAGCGGTAAATTTCAACGGTCTATAGCATGTATTGAAGTTAGTAAGGATCTAATAATTAACAATGCTTAGTCTGTTGAATCTACATTGAAAGAGTGAGAGCTCTCAAGGTATCTGCTACATCACATCCAAATACCCGAGCCATTAGATGGGGAGGCTGTTATGGAAGACTGAGATATTTAGTACAGTTTCTACAAAGAACTAAGCGATACATCATATACACTAGCCAGGTCTGTTCGTGCTTCTTCTTTTTTTCCCCTGGTCAATTGTCCTTGTATTGCTGCCTAAGTCCTGCCTAGTTGCACAGTTGATTTTAAATCCAGTATTCTCTATATAACACTCATGTTGCAAGCATCGGAGTCAGCGTCATGATTTTACAAAGGACGTAAAAAGACACAAAAGATCACATATAGAAAGAACCCCCCAGCAGTAACTGCATCCAGTGTCGACTCACGTAGGTATCTCCAGACTCATAGCTTGGAGATAAGTTCGTCACTCAAGGCCTTGATACTGTCAGAGAACTCGTGTCCACTGCTGGCTGTCCATATGGCGCCGTTTCTTCCCGGGGCAGCCGCTTCGCCAGTGAAGCCAATGTACAGTACCTCCTTCTCACCGTGGCCCATGTTGCCATTGAGTCCCTGACCAGGGAAGCAAAGTTCTGCGAGAGAGATAGAGGTCTCACCAGTTGATGCCGCGCCGTTGATATCCCTCCATATGCCATAGTGATTTACAATCTTAGAGTAGGTCCGAGACTTGAGTTATATGAACTTACAAGCTTCCCATCGCATATAACAGCCATAACACTTAGAGGTTTCACTCCATGTTGCTGAGGGTCAAAGGAGGGCTAGTTTCCAACGTTACCAAACACCATACGAATGGATGTTGGCATCCAAGTCAGAAATACCGTAGCCGCTCACGATGTCTCGAAAGGCGGTAACCCCCTGGCCTGTCGGATCATTCGAACAAGCGCCTGCGTGATTGTTCGCGCCATCGCAGTCAAATCCATATTGTCATAGTCCTCAGGGCCACGCTTAAGGAATATGACATCAGGGATATGACCACAATACGGAACACCCTCGGGGAATGTATCAGACAAAGGGTTTGAACACGTTCCAACCTGCTCAGTTGTTAGTCATCGTGGTATAGGACAGCGATCTTCGTACTTTGTGCTTCTCGTAAAGAGAATTCAGATCTTCAGGAAGATCGTAGGCCGAGATGGCCGATCCTAGGCGAAGGATGGAAAGAAGAGTATAGGAATGCATGATTCAATTTTGAGACCGCTGAGAGGCTTGGAAAGTTGGTGGTTTTCGTGGGTTACTGTGGAGAGCTTAATATATCTAAACTAGGGCTTCACTGGAACGGTCCCAAGACAATGGTCTTTTAAAGAAAGGTTCGCCTGGACCAGCAACTATAGGAAAAGAGCGGTGTACCCGTCTCAAGCGGCTGGTGAACGTCGAACAGGAAGTTTCTTCAATATATCTACACAATGTCGTGCTGTGAATCTTAGGCTAGCCTGAAGGTTAAGCCGTGAACAGGAGACGGGTAGAACGCAGTTGATACCAAGCATGAAGTGGTCTTGTTTGATCGCAAGCAAGAAGAATTCTTCCTATAACTATGGACAGATTCAGGGGCTAAAGGTTGTATCATCACTGATCAAAACACAATAGATTGATTGGAGGATTCAACAACCGAAAGTGATATAGCATGATTTTGAGAAATGGCTCACCAAAGCCTTCAGGAGACTACATCAATGATTGATATGTGCAGGCACCTTGTCCAAGAATACCGGGTTTCGGGCTCCTCTGACTTTAAGGTCATAAGCGCGGTGCAAGTGTGGCGGAGTACTGCGGTGTTTCATAAGCACAAGATGATATATCGAGGAATGAGCACCAGTAACAAAGATGGTATTATTAACGGATCGAAGGATCAACTACATACAAGGATCAATCACAGGGATCGCGTCAAGTGCTATCCGACCTAGTCACCTGGGCAATTCAAGACGACCTTCAAATTGTCAAAGACGTGTTGTTCTAGTTATACGTTATAGATCGAGATGGAGATCGAACATATGATTTTTATAGTCCTATGGTCTTGTCATGATTCAGCTCCATTCAAAAGGTCTCTCTTTTGAAGCTCTATCGCCCTCGTTGCTCCACACCTCCTCGAAGAACAATCGTATGCTAGCATTTGTGTGCAACAGATCTCTTTTGCCAACTCTTGTCATTTAGTCTAAGCTATGGATTCGAACCCCGAACTTGCAATGCTCAGTGTAGCATATCGGTCGCTTGACTCTCGGCGTGACAGCGTAATCTGGAGACTAGCGGATCTATCAAGGTGGGGGTAAATGTTGCGGAGGTGTTAATCACATGTCAAGAATTACACTCTGATCTAGTGTAGTAGAGTCCTTGGGGAGGTTAGTGCCATCCTAGATGATAAGTTGCTAAGCAGGGAGGTAAACAATGCTAAATGTATAGTAAGTAAATAGTTGATGGATATATTAATTAGACAAAACTTTACGTTGACTGTCAGGAATGGTGCGTCAGTAAACACAATTTGAGCGGTTACACCTTCAATCAAAAAACGTACTAATAAATATGAGTATCTCGGTGATGCATCTTTTGAAGAAACGACAAAGTGCGCTACCCACGATATTGCACTAGGAATACAATAAGCGACGATGTTTCTACAAGCTGGTGTGTTTCATCATACGTTAAGCCATGATGATCTTCGGGCATGCCGATGAAGCCCATGCTAAAGGAGCAGAAATGTTGGCAAGGGTTGCATGTACCCTTGACCAACATGATTTGACCTCGAGTCACCAAACGCCTACCTCGACAGACTGAGAGTTGCAGATACCAACTTTTGCTTTTACTACCCAGCCACCAGGTAAGGATTTGATGTATATATAAGCGCCCTTGGTCACTATTGTATCTTGGGTATTGCTAAAGGAACATCTCTGTTTACAAGGAATGCGTAGCTCTGGCGATTTAGCAGGGATTTCATCCTACCAGTCGCACATGGACAGGCTCTCTTGTAATGCATGAGGTGGTTGAGGAACCCAGGTTCATTCGCTATGTACATGTGGCCACCCGACTGGAAATATGCCTTGGGCCTGTTAACTAAGGTTCGTGCCATATCGGTAGTTGTGGAGTCAGCCTTGCCAAAACAATGCCCGACTCGGGTTCCTATTGATACCAGGACAGAAGTATCGAGGTCACAAATTGGGATTCATGTTAAATTAGCTCACATAAAGAGGGTTCTAGATGAGAAACAACATCCGATTAGGTGTAATTTCATATACTTCCGTTTCAACTACGTCTTTAGTTTCAAATATAAATCATGCGATTTCGCCCTGCTATCTTGCCGTGGAGAGGAAATGCAATAAAGCTTTTTCGCAGCTATCGGTCAACGGGAACTTATCCAAGCCTCTACTAGAACTATAATGAAAGGAATATACTTATACTTCAGACAAGCGCGTTCTGGAATGGACACAGCTGCATACCCCTCCCAGTGCCAGTCAGTTTAGTGCCACCATCATCCAACCGACATTTCGCAAATAGGCGTACTCCAGAGGACCTGGCTGGTTTAAGTGTTGAGGATTTTACCTCCACCATAAAGACGATTCTTTTTTGAGTCTATTTATTTTATAGACTTTCAGCAGGTGCCCAAGCCTTTCAATCTTCTCGATGATATCAACAATAACTTTGACTCTCCGACAGGTCAAAACTCTCAACTCGTCAACTCAATAGAAGCTGCACACGGCAACTGAACCCTAACCAAGATGAACACAAATGTCACAACTGCTGTGTGCACAACAGCTGATTCTTCCGCCTTCATCCCTCAACCAATTCCGCCCGACTAACCCGACTAGCTCAACAATCGACCCTTGCAACAAGTCACTAGTCAGTCAGTCAATCACCCCCTTCAGTCCACACACACAGCTATCACCCTTCGCAGTCATCAACCGACGCAATGCACCCTGTCAATAAAGATGTCATCAATGCGAGCCTGCAAGTGACCCAACCGCAGATTAGAGATTTCATCAGGGCATATGACGACAGTCAGAAGCTTAAGTTGCTAAGGGACGAGGCCAGAGACCTTAATTTTTGAGTCTATGCGAGAACATTATAGCTCAAAAGCAACGCCACCCGATATAGTCAAAATTGCGGATTTACTCATTTCACGCGCAGCGGAACCGACAGTCGTAGCCGCTATCACTGCTATCTCTAGAAAGCTTGATCGGGAAACCCTGGACCTACATCCTACGATCTAATATGAGAAGGGAGGTGAAGACGGACGGGACGAGTAGACAGCGGGTATTTACTGTTCTATTATGACAGATAAAGGAGTTGCGTCTTACTTGTCTATCTCGAGACAAAAAAGCAAGTTTTTTTTAAAATATAAAATTTAAATCTGGCCCGGGGTGCTTATGCGCTTATCTGTAACTAGTAAGCTAGCCAGTAGTAGCAGCGCGTAACGGCAGTGCCTGCATGGAGCTCAACTAGCCTCCTGATTATGAGGCCTCATATTCTTTTCGTGACTTTTCTAACACCTATCAACCGTTTCTGTATGATAAATAATTCTTGTAGTACATGCTCCTGTTCAATATATTCTTGATCCGTGTCTGATTTGAAGTAGTCACTAAAGACCCTACTCTCCAGGCTAATTGTCCCTATGATGGCTTCATTTCTCTGACTACATCTTGAGAGAAGATATGGCCAGTAAGCTCCCATAAGCAACAGCGTTTTAATTCAACACGAGCAGTATCCATAAAAGGTAGTTTTAAAGTGGAACATCGTGAATTCTGTTAGCGTTCTTCTGATGGCAATCTGTAGACTCCTTACAGTAAGGCAAGAGGAAGATATTACGTCTTCCCTTGTTTTACATATCCTGCGAGCTCATTGAGATACCTGACATTCGCTTCGCCTATCTCGCTCGGAATCTGTGTCCCAAACTTCATACTGTAGGCTGCAAGGCCACCCATCGACTCCCAATTCTTGGTTTCGCAAGTGTCCTTGCCTTTTGGAGTAACAATTTGGATTCGTTCCAGCGTCGCAGCCCACCAAGACAGATATTTACTTTTTCATGTAAGGTTGTACTCGTCCTCGCTTCGTTGTAGCTCTAAGATCTATAACCGTTAGGATCCAACCGATCTCGAAGGAAACCTTCCTCACCTCAATAGGTATCTGGTAGTTTTCGGTCTGGCCTTTAGGTTTGACCTCAAAGATGCCGCATGACCCGGGTCGTAGCACGTCGACAGTATTGAAGGTAAGGGAAGGAGTCCAGCTATTCCACTCACTATATCGTTCGAAAGAAAGGATGGTATCAAAAACCACGTTGGCAAGCGCATCGATTGTTATTGAGCTTCCTGCGGTGAAGACGACGTGGCTGGTGTCTAGAGATGGGGTACCTGTGGCAGTCGTCCATCCTGTAGCTGTTGAGGGTCCCATAGTCTCGATGTCACGATCAGAGTAAGGTGATCTGAACTCACAAGATTTCCTGAGAAGTCAGGTGACCTTTATCCCCTTCCACAAGTCACTATACGCATGATTCCTCGATATCCTTCTCATTTGACTACGTGGGGAACTTCAGCATCCAAACTTCGAACCTAGTTGTCATCAGGGGCTGGTCTAACGATCTACCGAATTGAGCGTCCAGAAAAGGCTGCGATTTTCGAGCGGCCGCTGCAAGACACGCTAGTGACCCAATCACGCGGTTGTGTATTGTAGCACCAGGTACCCTGTTGCATCGAGTCTGAAAAAAACCACATCTGTATTAGTCAAGCCCAACAACATTCAGTTTATTTCCAGAAGCACTTATAAGGCCTATCTACTGGAATGAATGTTTGAGATCTAGTTTGTAAAATATACATTAGTCCCAGAATAATACAGTAACGGAAATTAATAAAGGATGCAACGCATGATGCGATGAGAGAAGTATTTGACATCAAGGGGGGAAGGTTTTGAGAGGGTGTATTGATAGCAAAACGGGGCTCAAAGCACAGAACCTCCATTTTCGATTTACAAGGGGACCTTACCTTACGCCTGTGTCAAGTCGACGTTCTGCGAACTAGGTAGCAGTTATGGTTCGTCCAATGGTCAAGTGAGACGGCGTTGGCTAGGATTCGACCCACATATACTTAGCGGCCATGATCCTTGGTGGAGTGTCTATGGATATTTAACCTAGATGATCCAGACTCTAGCCAGGATGCTCTAAGGCTTGGCGAATAGGTTTACTGGAATTGGGAAAGGTGAGACTCATACGACCTCCAAATATATTAGCGATGGCATTTGTCTAGGAGGAGATAGCTTTAGACTTCAACCTAATATCCTCTTCATCTAATCCAGGATGCATGCTTGTGGAAATATGTTGAGGCCTCTTCTAGCAATTGCGTCTATGCTGTTACGATCGAGGTGGTATAACGTTTGCCGTAACCCCCTCCGTACTGCAACGGAGCTGGCTTGAATCTGGACTCAAATATAGTACAGAACGGCTGGAGCTGAGCTGGTTGCTTTGGTGGAAATTTCAGCTCCTGCAAGCCACATACCATACTATTGATTTTCTCCCTCGCATAGCAGCCTCGCCGTCTGTACCACTTTTTCTTTCTTTTTTTTGCCCATAAGGCTGCCACCATTATTTCAGTTATCGCAGTGCGGTTTGGAGTTTCCTATTTAATCACCCCCAATCCCCCGACTCATCATCGTGCCCAACTTCTGGCAATGAGTTTTGGCCATGTACTGCACAAACATATTCAAACTTATTGGCTTTGTTGGACCGATGCTCCAAAACGTCGCTGCAACAGAACCAGAACATGTAGCCAAAAGAGGCCATGACTACATCTTACCCAGAGCCACAGCAGGTCCCCATGGACTTCTTGAAGACGTGAGACTTCTTCAAGGTCACAAAGTGAAGGTACGCCAAGAGTCAGTGACATCGGCTTTGTCGATGACCTTGACCGTCGCTCCTGACGAAACCTGTGGCTACCTTTCGGGGAGTGTTGGTGTTCCGATTACTTGCGAAAACGGAGCTCGCTGTACATGGGAACCAAGTGTACTCGGCATAATCGCATGCGAAAGTGTTGTCCACTCCTCTTGTGTCGAGTCCAAGACGGCTGTCGATCCGGAGCTATGCAATGATGTCTGTCAGAGTGATAATTGGAATTTATTATGGTATGCTTGTCTCTCCGAGCAGTGTTTCTTGCTCTCGATGGGTGCTGATCTGTCATTCTCCCACAGTACCGACTCCGATGAACCGTACTGCCGAACCTACCTTTACCCAAACGGTGTCCTCGACTATAGGTGTGCTTCCACATCAGTCACGGCAGAACAGAAAGTGGAACACACCTTTGAGGGCGACGACGATCCACATTTCATCACCACAACCATCAATCTTGACGATGAACCTACGATTTCCGTACCTGAAACGATGTCTATACCGTCACTCACCAACGGCCCGACGTCAACGACTGATGATACTGATGCGACAAACTCATCTGAAGTCTCTACTAATCCACATAAGCCGACTCCTGTGGGGGCTATTGTTGGGGGCGTTGTTGGAGGTTTAGCTGTTCTAGGCTTCATTGCTCTGGGAAGCATCTTCGCCTTGCGACGTCGCAAGCTTAAGCCCACGGTTGATACGACAGTATCCTACCAACCAAACCTTGTTCAAGAACCTTCTCGGATGACTCAAAAACCACAATCAGGTCCGCCTCATCAACAAGTAGTCCTGTCGCCTTACCCTGATCCCAACATGACATCCTCTCTTGTTCAGTCAAATACCCATACATCGATGTTTAGTGGATCAGTCTCTCCGATCGGTCCAGCTTCGCCGACGGGCTGGAGTCTCCATCAAACACCTGCGCCCATTGCTTCTCCAGCTCCAGCCTACGAGGTCGCTGGGCCTGAAGCACGCGAGGCTCCTTCTATTCACGAATTAGGCGGTGACACATCCACGAGAAAGTAGTGAGACTTTGGACTAGCTCGAGAACACAGTCAACGTGCATTGTGGAATTTGATATCTGAATTCTATGTTTGACTAGTATATACAAGATAATGTAATTACGCAATTGAAAGCTATACCACCTGTTTCTAAACCATTATATGTGCGTTATCTAACACTATACACGTCACATTGCTCATAGATGAGGCGTCGTCTATCAGTACGTCAGATGATCAACCTATAATACCCTTATGGAACAGGAATCATAATACCTATAAACTTGAGCAAAATATCTTGCCACATTTCCAGACAGGATCCCAATGACTTTGCCGCTTTACACAGGCTCATCGGGAGACCAACCCAGACCTTGCGCAAGGCCCGTAGCAAGTTTTTCGACATCATCAGCCAGTTTCTTAGTGCTTTTAGATGTGCTTGAGTTGGAAGAGACAAGTACAGGATCGTCTGATGAGGTGTCAGGCCTGTCGCGGAGGACAAAGCCGCCTACGGTGCCCGTCCCGCGGAGATCCGGAGCGACTGACTGAAGCCATGGAGAAGGAAGGAATAACACGTCGAGTGATGTTTGGGGGTGAAATCAGTAAGGGAACTATCGGTTTCACATTTGTCACTTTCCTATCATAAGTGTTGCGGCAACTGTAGAAGAGAAAAAGCCGGGGTAGCTACAAATAGAGAACAAACAAGAACAAACAAGCTAAACCACGTATTCCGTCAACGTCGCGGTGTCCTTTCCACTTTTGTTACTACCTCCCAACGTACCTGTTTTTCAGTCTATGCGTTAACACCACCGTATTACCTCCCTGTGGACAAGCCCTCTAATATCTTTCAATCTTGCAAGCTCAAAAACATGCGGTGCTATCACCTGACAGCGGTAACAGATCATTTTGAAAGCCAGCTCTCTTTTGGTTAAATTGGCCCATGAAATTTGGGTTCAGAAAGAACTTTGAACTTAGCAAAGTGCCTTCTTCCCAGAGTGTTGTACTAGTGACTAGTGTTGTTCTGCATAATGCGTGAATTCGCGCTGGTTCTAACTGGGGCAACCATTCTCGCTTACGGTACTGATCTTCTCTTTTCAAATTTCGACGATTCAAGGGAGCCATATCGCGTGGCCCCTAAACACCCGCTATGGGCCATGACTTGGGGTTTCCTCGCAATGTGTTTGGTTACCACGAGTGGACGAGGTAACGTAAAATTTTCAGTTGAACCAAGACAGAATCAAGAACTCACAACCATTATACAGTAAGAGCACTGATGCTGAGACTTACACGATTGGCGTCTTGAAATTCAAATTGTACGTACGCGCGCCACTCGCCTCATGCACTTGGTCCAAAAAACAAAAACGTTATCGTTCACACCTCTGATTTGAAGTCGGTCCAAAGTTCCATAGTGCCGTCGACTAAGAGACATGTGCTCTTTTCGATCAAGATACACTCCAAACTCTAGAAGACCGAACTAGGAAAAATATCACTTCAGGTGCCCATCTCGATGCACAAAGTCTACATATGGCAAATGAATCGTTCCTCCTGGTCAATGGCATACTGAACAAGAGCCACGTTGGTCTGTTTGCCTGGGCTCCTCATGCTATCGTCAAAGCTACTGGAGATTGCTTGCATGGTGTACATGCTCCCTTTGCGGAATCTCGAGGTTGAAGATGCCCTCTCGTAAGCTGAGAGATCTCTGTCATTCCGAATATGGTCACTGATAAATTACAAAGCCTTGGGATGAGCATAGACCCGGTCCCATGGTCCGTTGGAATACTCTTCGCAAGGGCTACAAGTCCGAAATCCAAGTCTTCAAAGCAATCAAGGAATGTCTCAAAGATATGCCTGACGATGCATCAACTCTGGTTCGCGAATGTCAAAACATCTTCCGTAAGCAACTCATTTGTGAGAAGGACATCTCTTGAATACACTGTACCCTGATTGATGCTACGTTCCCCAATACCGTCCCCGCCATGTTCTAGACTGCGTTTGAGATATCCTCGCGCCCGGGACTTTTAGGGACTATAGGTGAAGGTGCCATGAGCAAGGCGGTACGAAAGTCTGACGATGGTAGCAGCTTCGAATTGGAGGTGACGGTTAACAAGACATATTGCCACATTTTGCTATCTACTCAGCAGGAAATGCAACGGATCAGACGCCCACGAGCCACATGACACATGGTCACTGACGGTACTATGGTGGACGAGAGGTACTTGCTTAAGAAGGGTAACTTCCTTCACGTGCCGGCTACGCCCGTCCGTCATGATTCCAAGACATTTGGTTTTGATGTTGGGTCTTTCAACCCGTATTGGTTCCACCCAGTCGAAACAGGTAGGCCCCAGGCGAAAATTCCCCCAAGCGCTTTTCTACCTTGGGGCTCGCCACCTGACATATGTGCTGTACGTCAGCTCGCTTCGACTGAGATTTTAATTATCAACGTTGATAGCTGCTCGGGTAGATTCGACACCCATCAGCAAAGATGAATGTAGCAAAGCCCTGCTGTAAGGTCGATCGAATTACCTACTTTGCCGCGTCCGACAGATGATATACGCGTAAAGATCTGTCAACGACAAGAGGCGACTGGGAGGTGGAAAGTTTTGGTGGGAGAGAGCAAGACAAGAGTACCTCTGAGATCTGGATAGCATTTGGCATTGTGTATTGTGACCATGTTTGACATGAATTGTCCAATAACCTTATCGTTCCTACTTTCCCATCAGCTTCGTCCAAGTCTTATGGCATCCTTCGCTTCCCGCTAGCTAATAAAGAGTATCCAGAACTTAGATTAATGCATAGCTCAGTTAATAACTATATAACTAATACTAGTAGAAGATTGATAGCTGTTACGGGCCAAGGTAAAGCTAATATCTTATATAGGCAGCCTTGGTTGAAAGTTGCATAAATATCTTCAAAGGACAGTATATGTATTTTATTTGATGAGTGAGTGGGCTAGCAGTCCCTCACCTTATAATATCTCTATCTGATCAGATCGCTCCTAACTACTGAATATATTATAATTCCCAATTAAGACTAGAATCACTCTTACCCTTTAATACAATACGATGCTAAAATATGACCAAACGTCGAACAAAGTACCGATGACGACGTATGGCATTAGCTGAGGCGTGAAATATCCTGGAAGCCCTTTCCAGACGCGATGCATTGAAAGGCCAAAGTGTTTCGCGTCAAGGAAGTTGTCGTTGTAAATGATGAAGTTGAGACGTAAGACACAGGCAAAGATGGCAGAGATCCAGGATAACCTCCATCCCTTTCTCAAACCGTTATTGAGCTCGCTGCGGGCAATAGGAAGTAAAGTTTGAAATGTAGCAAAGCAGGCCATACCAAGATTCGCGGCAATGTAGAAGTGATATTGTGTAATTTCTCTGTGCTTTGAGTAGCCTACAATGAGGACTGACGCACAAGTGATGAACTGCTGATCACAAAACATTAGGCAGACCTTTTTCATCAGGTCTCTAGACACACGCTTCCGTATGCTCAACAAAGAGTTGGGGAAGAGGCGTCTTCTGGAATACGACTTGATGATGGCGCGTATTTCAACATCGAATCTCCTGTTGTACAGGTAATTATCATCCAGCACAACTACCAACAGAAAGGTGAAGATGGCGACGATGTAGGCTAAACCAGGCTGTAACGAAGAAGGACACGATAACCTATCGGGCGCAGATTCGAAGTCAGTCGATGGTGTCAATAAACGAGTCAAACAGGTACCCACTCCAATCCCGTCCTAATATGGTCTACGCATTGGCATCAGGTTCTTACTTCCAGTCAAGAAGAACGCTTACAATATCTGGGTCGGCATCGAATGCCACTTCTGCGCCTCTGGTGAAATTGAATGTGCAAGATATGCTGGGATCACACGAACCCCGCATCATGTACCGCTGGGTCCTACTAGGACCAATCTGGAGGGGAAGAAAAATAAAGATAAAGGCCACCTTCGAAACCAGGAAGGTACGGCGACGAGACGAAGAGAGGGCATATCAGTCAGTAAGCGGCGCCAGACAAGATTGAGGGTAATGATCGAACGCCTAGAGATCTCTTAAATAGTAGCTCTACGTAGGCATAAATAATTATTGCAATTTCGCCACATCTGTATGAAAATATGTTGGTCTTACGGTGGCGTCTGATGAGGCAGTGATCTCACCTTATCGCCGTGATTTATTGAACCCGAGTTCCAGTGGCTGCCTAGCATTGCAGGCTGTGCTTATGAATACTCACTTTAGCACAGGGAGCTTCTGGTGCTCGAATGATCGTGTCGGCTTCGATATCTGAGACTGAGGGCCCCCTGCCCTTGCCAGAACTGAGCTGCCGTTTCACTAGACTCGTCATCTTTGTCAAGGTCGTCCTCACAAGTCAGGTCGGTGACGAAGCCTGGGATCGCGATAATGTTTAGCCATGTTTCAGCAGTATTGGGGTTGGGAGGGGCTGTCAAAGCCTTGCAAATAGGAAAGAGTTGATTGTGAACGTGGACAATGTCTCATGGGTCGAGGATCTCTTTGCGCCTAGCGTCATGCCATTTCATCTCGGTCAAAAGGCACTTTCTGATATGCTCCAAGCTGAAGGGCTTTGGGTCGTCCTCCATCCACCACTTTTAAGACAATTCGACAAAGATCTTGAGCACAGCGGGTGACCAAGACTCAAGTAACGCGTCAGGAACCACCTCCTAAGGGCACTGGCCACTGAACCGTTTGGCCTCGGCTGCGTCTGCCTTTTCGGCCGAATCGAGACGGTTGAACAGGATTTCGGAAGTCTCCTTGCGAAGGCCCATAGGAACCATGGAGAGCGGGAGGATCGGGAGCTTTATATGCCATGATAAATATCGTCGTTGGATTGAGCGTTGCGAAAGTGGGCGATTAAGGTGAAGGAGGTTGCGATAGGATCTAGGGGTGCGGCGTTTGTGTCTTTCCAGCCCGCCACAAACACTCACGTAAGGGTATATCCCACTGCATCGAAAATCTTTCAATTTCGTTATTATTGCTCTCGGATTATGTTTCTTTGACTTTATCAGACAATGAATATTTCGTGGTTAAATTAATGTCGATCTTTGAACCGACAACGATCACTGCTCCATTCCAGATTAAAATGACCTTGCCCCCTCGCATGATTTGTGACAAATTCTGTATCAAAATTGTTCCCTTTCATAGTATTCCTCGTTTGATAACCTCCCTCCAGTGCCAACTGTGGCTGTTCTCAAGCTCTCCAAGCTCTTAAAGTTCCGAGTCTTGTTTCTTTAAAGCTTTTCTACTGGGACAATCAACCTGCTGGAATGAAACGACGCTAGATTCATTATTCGTAGTGATCTTGAACTAGTTGACCTCAATAGCCAGCCGCAAACCTTTCGTCATGCATTTATCGGGAAATGTCGACGGCAAGTTAAAGGGCGGCCATCTGCAGCCTAATACATTTATTTCATTTGTTATCTTGCGTACAAGACTTCGTGGGAATCAGAACTCTTGTGGAGATGCGTAGTATGAGTTTAGTACACATATTGCCATCATGTTCTAAGCAGGCAAAGCACAGTGTACGACGGGCTACATTTCGGCGTTAGGGATACTAGCAGGAAACTCGCACCTGGCGAAGGCGCTCGATCCCTTCAATATCCTTTCAACGGTTTAATAATGCGAGATAAAGGGCGGGATCTACTACGGTGCATTTTAGGCGGTGGTGTGGTATGTTCATTGGGACGAAGCCGGTTGACACTGCGCTAACAGCAGTACAGACGTTGCTGCTGCACTCGGCTGGTGGATTGCGATCTTTTCTCTCGAAAACTCCCTATACGCTACGACGTAGAGGTCGATGACAAATCCCATGACAAATTGCCTCAAGCTCCAGATAAGGTCAAAGTAATCGTAGCCTTGCTTCTGATCACCTATCACCGGTAGTTAGAAGAAAATATCAAACCGAAACAGCAATCACAGCGTCCTTTTGTGTGTAATATGGAAGGCAATGATCTATGACTATGAGCGTTTGTGGCAAAGTCAGAGTCTTTCAATATATTTTTAATAATTTCAATTCCTCAAAAACTTACTTTATGTATAGACCAGCGAAGTTATTTTCCCTCTTATGTTTTCAAAAAGTTGGGTCTTCTAAAACCTCGGGAATAACGTTGGCTTTTTTGGATGGTTACAATGCGCGCATGTCGCAATGCGCTTTGCGTATTGCATAAGGACCTGTAGCCAGTAACAATTGAATTGATCAGTTGTTATCATTACTTGCTTTTATGGCGTGCTCCCAAGATATCATGACGAGGCGAAGACAACAGTATATCTAAATGTCATTCTCCTAATTGTCTCAGTAAGAACACTATTGTATATTCTTTCCCAATTTACACAAGATGGCCCCAGCACCTATTGACCCCAGCATCCAAGATGTTGCCCCACCCATCAAAGACACCCTCGCCCTCCCAGACGCCGCAAAGCAACGTCTTGAGAAATCAGGCGTAGATCTGTCCAAAGGATATCCCTACCGTCCATCTCGTCCCCTGTATCTAGACGATGTGTACAAGATTCGCGACACACCTCGGGACCACGTTGATGCCGGTGCTCGAGCTGACAAGTCAAAGAAGAGTCTTTTATCCGCTGCTACAAAGGTCACTGATCTCACGGCATACATCGGAACGGAAATTGAAGGCTTGCAGTTGAAAGATCTCACTGATCAGCAGCGCGATGAGCTCGCACTTTTAATCGCTGAGAGAAGTGTTGTTTTCCTGAGAGATCAGGACCTTTCGCCGCAGCAGCAGAAAGAACTTGGCGAGTGGTATGGGGAAGTTGAGGTTCATGTAAGTCACAACATTTACAACTGCCAAAGCCAAAAGACTAACAGCGAGGAAAGCCACAAGTTCCGCATGTTCCAGGTGTACCTGGGGTGACTGTTCTCTGGCCAGATCTTCAGGCAACAGAGCGTCCGGCCAGTTTTCGCCAACCAGGAGGAGCATCTCGCTGGCACACAGATTTAGTGCACGAGAGACAACCAGCAGGTATTACGCATCTTCACAACGATACCATCCCCACTGTTGGAGGCGATACGCTTTGGGCCTCTGGGTACGCAGCATATGAGAAACTCTCGCCAGAATTTCGTAAAATCATCGATGGTCGTTCGGCAGTTTACAAATCTGCGCATACTTACCTCGACCGCAATCATCCTGAACAAGGACCCAAATATATTGAGAGGGTCCATCCATTGGTCAGGGTTCATCCTGCAACGGGATGGAAAGCGCTTTGGGTGAACCGTGCCATGACTGATAGAATCGTCGGTCTTGACAAAGCGGAGAGCGATGTCATACTGAACTACCTGTATGATGTTTATGAGACGAATGTCGATATTCAGGTACGATTCAAGTGGACGCCTAGAACCTCGGCACTTTGGGATAATCGGTAAGTCTTCATTTGTTCTTGGACCATTCGAATAGTATTGACGGTCATAGGATCACTATTCACAATGCTAGTTGGGACTACAGTGGCAGAGAGCCGCGACATGGCACGCGCGTAACTTCGTTGGCCGAAAAGCCTTATTTCGATGCGTCGGCGCCGACACGACGGGAGGCACTGGGTCTTCTAGGGGAGAGCGAGAAGAAGGAACTTGAGATCTCCAGACAAATATAAATAACTGTACTGTTGTGGATGTAGCGTACATACATAGTGCGCCTATAAGGTTTCAATATATAATTATACTTTTTTCCCTTCAACCTTATAGCAGGATCACCCTAGGGATAGACTAAAGTTATATAAATAAAAGTTATAACTATCTAATTAGATAATTCCTAACTACTTATTATACTATAACTTAGGCTTTAAATAAAGTTAAAATTACTTTTACTCTTTAAGCTATTTAAAATAACTTAAAACTGAATATATAATAAGTAATAACTATTTATTAATAAGATAAAATATAAATAATAATTACTAATAAAGCTTATTTTAGTTAAGTTATTATAGAGAATCTCTATTAGAAGGGAAATAGGTATTTATACTATTACACCTTATTTAGCGCTATTATATTTTATAATTGGGTTCGTACCTATAACCTTCGGGAGAACCTCAGTTGCGTGTGACCCCCATTTCGAGGATTTTCGCGAGGAATTCGCGCACACAAGGCTGAAGGCTAAGCTTCAGTTTTGTTATCAATTGAGAGGCTATTATCTATCTACCTAGTTACCTAACGAGACCATTACATATTTTTATTTGCAGCTACCTTATTTTACCTACTTATTGTAGTAATTCTTTACTCCCTTTAGTCTCAAGCCTCTATTAAACTATGCCGATACCCCTTTATCTGCCTTTTGTGCAATGTCCGAATTGTAAAAGCAGTTCCTATTAATGCAACCGCCATGGCAACCATAGTTGGATAGCCTTTGGGATAACTCGGCGCTTCAACCTGCTGCCATATAACTAATGGCAACCAGGCCTGAAACACATATGCCATCTGGTTCATTGCGCCCACAACGAGAGCCCTTTCCTCGTTATCGTCACTGCAGATTTCATGCGCCCAAGCAAATGTCAAACCGCTGATTCCGCCGCCGAAACCGCACAGCATAAAACATACCCATGTAAATGCTGTAGGAACCTTCCACACTGTCAAGCCAACGTAGGCTATAATCTTAACTAGCCCCGAGAAGACAATAGCTGGCCAGCGGGCACCACGAAATAGACTGTCTGACGTCCAAGCGTAGATGAGTGTTGTAATTACGCTAATAACATCAACGATCGTCGGATAAAGATTAACGTCTCGAATTGAGTAGCCTTGTGACTTTAGCCAGAGAGGGAATGCAGGCTGTGAGGTGCCGCCGTTGCCGTTGTTGAACAGCACGTATAGCAACACCAAGGCGTAGATGTGCCAGCTGCTAAAAATCTTCTTGAACTTGGCCTTTGTATAGGGTGCCCTCTGCGCTCTGCCCTCAAGCGCCATGCGCCGTTTTGCAATCGCAATGTCCTCTGGAGTGAGATACCACGCCCTGGTGATCTCAGGCAAGTCTGGTAAGAAGAAAAACCCAGAGATAGCGATAGGGAGGGAAACAACGGTGTTCGTGATAAATAACCACTGCCATCCATGGTATCCATGAACACCATCGAGATTATGCGAAGCGGCCATCAAATAACCTGACACCATTGATCCGACATTGCCCATAGCGTGGAAGAGGCAAGATCGCTTGGCGAGTTCATCCTTGCGGTACCATGAACCAACAATGTATTGCATTCCTGGATAGAATGTGCTCTCAGCAAGGCCAATAAAGAAACGAAGAACATAGAGTTGTGTGGCATTGGTACATTTTGTCAGGAGGATAGTCAAAACAGACCATGTTATCTGGGCACGTTAGTATCAGCTTTAACGAAGGATGCGTAGACATACTTCGCAGGCAGGAATCCAGATACTCGGCCGGATGCGTGTTAGTAGCATATTGCTAGCTTCTTAGTACAAGCCGTGAGTGTCATGAGCAAGGGTAATCTTACCTGGGAATTTCGCCGATGACATATCCTATGGTCCAACACGTCTGCATATAATTCAACTCGTTCCCAAAAAGATTCATATCCTCCTTCATACCAGACACAAACGCATTGTTGATATTGACCTGTCCAGTTAGAACCAAGACAGCACTTGAGGCAGAGGCCAAATATACCTGATCTAGATACTTGATAAAATATCCCAATGAGGACAGCGTCATAAGAGCAGCATCAAGTTTGAAGAGAAATCTGCGTTCCTCGGGTGACTTATCGAAAGTGTCCCAGATATACGATTTCCAGCTCCTCTTGGGAGTTTCTTGCAATACGGCGGTTGCCTCTGAGTCAGACGCGATGTTGGGGCTAGATGCACCCAGGACCCTTTCAGTCGAGGGGTCTTTAGTAATGTCTGTCATTTTAGGCTGGGTGTATGGACATAGGGTGAGAAGGGACTATTGTAGCTATCTTGTTTAATTTGTGCGTCCTTTAAGCTTATAACTACGCGGGTGATTCTTTAATCTGGTCTATTGCCTCATACGCTTCTAGCTATCAATCCTTACTACATTTAGAAATATCATCGCACAAAAGCCGCAGTGCTACCCTATGTTGTAGGGAAGAAGTTCTATACCTGGGTAATATTATACCAGGGAACCAATCAGAGATGTAGCTTTGCACGACTCATTCTCAACCTAAATTGCATCAATAGATAACCTCTCATACTAGACCCAAATTGGTCTGATCTGCATCAATACGGCCAACTATAGAGGTTGTGTGTCATTATGAATTTGAAGTAATGGTGATATAGAGGCTTCTGGTTGGTTGCCTGTGCTGACGTGACTAAAACCCAGTATGTAGTGCTTAAGCTTGCCCCATTAGGTGCTCAATCACACGAACAAAGCTAATGTAACAATGGGAGGTCGAACAAAAGTAAAGACCAACTAAAGGTCTGGGTGTGAGATGGTAAGTCTTCTACACCCAGGAAAATCTGCAATAGAACAGAGCCTGACGCGAAGTGGTATTGTTACGATGTCCCTCTTTGATGGCGACGCTCAGCAGAGCTGGGACGTCATTTCAGAGCTCGAAATTAACAACAGCAAGCGCGCTTACGGCCAAGACGGGTGGTCACCTGGATTTTCAACACACACGAGGACCAGTGACGGTGGCTTCACTTACATGGCTGTACTCCCATTCCTCCCGTCGATCACGTCTCTGCATGCTGACAATGAGTCGTCACAAGATCACCCCTTGAGCCAGGCACTATGGTCTTGTTCCACTTTCCCCTTCATTTACCGCCGAAAATAAGGGATGGTATTTGAAAATTCAATTTCTGACTACGAGTGCATAGAGTGGATTTGAGATATCTACAGTCATTCACGGAGTCTCGAACAACTTCGACACCAGCATCTGCTACGTTTAGAATCAACACAGGCTCGCCGGAGGCGTCGATGCCTAAGGAGACGTTGCCGTCGGGATACTACCACAGACCCTTGATATCTTCAATCTGCCCACCATGCACATCAGGCTGCCTAACGGGGTCAGACCGCAAGTTCCACGCGATTAGGCAACTAGGTATATCATCTTCAATTGAGACATAGCTGAATATTCAGAGTTCTTGGCCTGCTGAAGTGGCTGCAAGTAGCGCGCTGAGATGGCCCGACTAAACCAAAAGCTGCCTAGCATACCTGATACCATCTCTCTATTGGCTAGGATGTCTCCGAAGGGTATTTCAGCTTTGTTCTAGACACCTTCAAAGTGGAAAGTGCAGGTGTCTATTTGCTTGCCATGTGACTGCTAGTATGGATAAAAGTCAGCTGTGCTCTATCTTTTAGGATTGCTTCAACAACTTCAATCCACTGACACTCACTCTCCAAATTCACTTCTGAGACTTCCCATTATTTGCTTCTTATCCAAAAACAACCGCCGTTATATCTCATTTTTCAGTTGCTCAATATGCCCCGTCTTACTAATCAGCCGGACTTCACCGTCCTATCGAAGGTCTTCAAGAGTGATCAGGTCCTCTTACCGGGAACCGAAGCCTATGAAAATGCTGTTATGGTCTCCTCAACAATTGCCACGTCGAGAATCACGCAGCTAATAGAGTTAATAGTCTTCATCGGCAATCTAAACTATCGCTACACTAGCCCGGCTGTCATTCTGGTAGCCAAGTCCGTCCAGGATGTCAAGTCTGCAATTTCCTTTGCAAGGCAGAATGGCTTCAAACTGACCGTCAATCATGGTGCCCACTCCTACATGGGCTATTGCCTGAATAAGGGCGGTGTTGTTCTCGATATGGGCGGGATGGTTCGCTGCGACATTGATGATAGCCAGATGACCATCGACATGAGGTGGTCTCATTTGGAAAGACGTTTACTACAAACATCTGGAAGATAAACGTAATATCGCTATCGGCGGACAATGCGCCTTCGTTGGTGTGAGTGGTTTCATAGTTGGTGGTGGGCTCAGTCTCTTCTCTCACAGCTACGGTCTTGGCTGTGACAACCTTCTCGAGATGAAAGTCGTCACAGCCCAAGGAGAGGAGGCCACCGTTTCAAAGGAAGATAAAGATGAAAAGAAGCGAGATCTTTTCTGGGCTCTTTACGGTGGAGGAGGTGGCAACTTTGGCGTGACAGTCTCGATGACTTCCAGGATGCACAAGCTACGAGATCAAGAGTGCAGAGTTGTTTGCGGTCAACTCGTTTGGAACCTCCCTCACCAACAGGAGGCTTTTGATGCAGCTATGCAGACTTTCAACTCCACCAGGTGTCCTCCTGAGCTGACTATCGACGCCTTGTGGTCTCATGGGCCTTTCAAACAGTTCACCGGTGGAATGACAGTTATCTACAATGGGAAATTGGAAAAGGTCCAAGAAGCCCTTAAGCCTTTGCTGGCCCATGAACCATTCAACAATACACTCCAAGAGATGACATGGACTAACTGGGTTGAGAAGGCTGGGGTTGGGATGTAAAGAGCGAGGTTCATTACCACCACGCATCTTTCATCTTCGCCGAGGGTGCCATCACTCCTGAGCTGACTACCACCATCGGTAATCTGGTCAGAGAAGCTGCCGATATCGTGGGAATCACGGATGAGAACCGTCATAACAGTCCGAAGTGTCACTTTCTGTGGGACCACATCGGTGCCAAAACTGAAGAGGTCCCTGCAGAAGACACTACGTTGCCACTATTAAAGTCCAATGGACAGACAGAGAAAAGAACCATGCTGTCTGGGATTTTATGACCAAGTGTCAAGTCAAACTCCTTCCCTTCGCCATCGACCAGAAGGCTGCGTACGTGAACTATATCAATGGCATGGTACCAAACTGGCAGGAAGCCTTTTTCCGGTCAAAACTACGCTCGTCTTCAGAAGGTCAAGAGTGATTGGGATCCCGATAACTTCTTCAACAACTTCCAGTCTATCAAACCGCTAGGTGACAATGGAAAAGCTCTGCCCATTAATGTTGTCTCCCCTGTCCCTTCAAAGGACGATATTCTGAATACACCTCTGGTCCGAAAGGTGGAAAATTGGTGGGATGAGGGCGCGGCAGCTTCATGCTATATGATGTCAAAGGAAGGTCCTCAGGCAGACGGTGACGTTATACAGAGAGGCGCTGAAGTTCGCGAGCAGATTATGGAGAGGTTTTGCACTAAATAGTATCCTATGTAGAGGTTGAACATTCCAGTATCGAGAAAAAGGTCACCTGGATACTTATAGGGCCTGTTACGATCCCTGCACTAGGTATGGGGCTGGTCAGATTTGAGTAATAGACCACCATGACAACAGATACAGACAGCCTGCAAATGTAGCTTAATAAAGAGGATTATCTTGAGCCCACTCCAAGAACATAAATTGTAGCTGCAACTTCGAGGTATCCCCAAGCAACTGTACTGATGTGACAACCCCTCTTCTAAATGTCCACATAATAGCCCTGTGAGGATTGAACGGCTAGTTGAAGTTGTTGAGGCATTGCTCGCTACCGGGGGTATGATGCGGCAAGTTATGGAAGACCTGACGACTTGTGTAATTAGGTCTTTTCTTGCAAACTTTGACAATCGACAAGGTGTACACACTGTGTGGCTGTGAACTATTGGGATAATTATGTAATTATTATATCGAAGTCTCGATGGAGAGATATCTATGACAGTCTCTGATGTGGTAATTTCTCGTTGTCAAAGATCAAGCCATAAAACGCGGCATGTTGTGCTTTCAACCTTCTTGGAAGATTGAATTGCGTGGCTTACAGCCGAACCAATGCCAGATTGAGATTAAAGGGCTAAGACGTGAGGTTATGGCACCCAACAATTTCCCTAAACAGAGTTAATCGATCATATCTTTACCACAGGAGTCAGGCATGTAGCACGCCACGACTGCGACATCACCAAGTTTAGATAGAAGATGACAAATGAACCCCCCCCCCCCCGGCATTCCCTGTGATGGTTGAGTCAGCTGTTCAATAATTGAACAAGAGTAAGCGATCATTAGGAGTACATGAGTAGGAGAAGCTACAAGACGCGGTAAACCCTCGTATATGCAGTGATGCCTAATAAAATATTGCTTGCTTACGACGTTCAATAGTCAGGCTGAAATCAGACTCAGATCACTTCCTATGCTTGAATTTCACCCTAAGACAGACTTGATTGTAATTAAAGTTGTCTAAAAGAACACATTTGTAGTAACAAAGTCCCATTCATTTATTTTGCGGATGTTGCTAACAGTTGGTTGAAGTACCACAAAGCTACCTTCTTCTCCTTGCCAAGATGGAGGACCATTTGGATTACGATTACAGTTACGTTGAGAGCCAGCAAATGTTGCTCTGGGAGGCTGCCGAAGCTGGGCAAGAAGATACGACTCGGCGTCTGTTACGCCAAAGTTTCATTCAGATACATGAAAGAGACTATCATGACAACACACTTTTGTCACTGGCCGTTAGTCGCGGACCGATATTTTTAAATGCCTTCTCGAGAGACATGACATCGATATAAACCTTGCTGACGGCAAAGGGAACCTCCCACTCAATGAAGCAGCTGGCAATGGACACGAAGCTATATGTAGCCTGCTTCTTGAGGATGATCGTGCCGATGTCAACCTCAAAGATAGCGATAACGAAGCATCCATTTTCAAAGCAGCTAGCAATAGTTCGCCAACTTCTCGAAAGGGATGACATTGACATCAACCTTGGAAAAGAGGGTGGCGACACACCGCTTATTGAAGCGGTACGCAATGGGCACGAGAAAATCGTTACCTTGCTCCTCGAGAGAGCTTACATCCAGCCGAACGCTAGAGGAGAATTTGACATCACGCCCCTCTATTCATCTGCATTTAACGGGCACAAAACCATCGTTAGCTTACTACTTGCTAGGGACGATATTGAATTGAATCCAAAGACTGGCTCAGGCCAAACACCACTCTTTGCAGCAGCAAATAACGGGCATGAATCAGTTACTAAACTTCTGCTCAACCGGGATGGCATCGACTTGAATGTTGACTGTGGTGGTGACACGCCGCTCCCCGCAGCACTAAAGGGCGGACATAAGGTTGTCTCTGAACTTCTCATTAACCAGGAAGGCAACGAATTCGGCCGTGATGGCTCTATACAGCGCGGCTACCTCCTACTCTCACAAGCTTTGGCCAGGGGTCTTCAGCACATCACTTCAAAGATTCTGATCAATAAGATCAGTCGTAATGTGAAGATTCCCGCCGGTCGCTCGCCATTATCATGGGCTGCAGAAACAGACAAGAGGGACCAAGTAAGGTTGATACTGAGCATCAGTACTCTGGATCCGAATCTGCACGATGCTGAAGGGCGAACGTCTCTCTCTAGAGCTGTTGAGTGCGAAAACATCTCATCAATTAGTTTATTGCTTGAGGACAACCGTATTGACGTCAACTGTGAGGACCGAGATGGGCGCACACCCCTGTCAATCG
The DNA here is from genome assembly GCA_011034095.1 of Fusarium cf. aywerte. NCBI lineage: Eukaryota > Fungi > Ascomycota > Sordariomycetes > Hypocreales > Nectriaceae > Fusarium > Fusarium cf. aywerte. The sequence goes on from WETZ01000050.1 coordinate 130,436, forward strand.
CCGCTGAGATACAGAACAATACGGTGGTTTCGGATCTTGTGGCTGGAGACACTGTGACTCTGCATACACAGGTTCGAAAAGGGAATTTATCATCGGTCAAAATCTTACTTGACAATGGGTATGGTATCGACACCAAAGACGATGAGGGCCAGAGCTCATTACACCTTGCAGTCCGCAATAAACGTTTTCATATTGCTGTTGAGCTTCTCCACAGAGGTGGAGATGTCAATGTCGAGGACCATTCTCTTACGACCCCCATATGCCTAGCTGTTCAGCTAGGACTTTAAGATTTTGCCGAGCTTCTGCTTCATTACTCTGCAAGGACAAGAGGTATCACACTCAGCAATTGGAGATCGCTTTACAAAGAATTCAGCCCTCAACGTAGCCTATGTATCACAGAAGGTGCCTCTGGAAATCGAAGGGTGGACTTTGTAACTATAAATAGCATACTGCCAAACGAGTCAAGGATGGAGACACAATTATTGTAAGTCCCTAGTCAGATTTTTTTGACGAATTACTAACTCCTTCAAGGCTCTTCTCTGATTATCAGACGTGGTCATCTGCTACGTTCTCCTATCTAGGTTTGAACACGGCGATGTACACAAAGACACCAGACTTGAAAGATGAAATCCAAATGGAATCTTTTCATTCTAATACTGGTAAAGCGGAATGTTTTTATATTATTGCTTATCTTCCAAGACTGCAGCTATGTTCAACGAAAGAAGATATTACCTTGGAACGCTGCGGAGTGGGATGGGTGAATAAGCTGGGAGAAAATAGAGGATCCGTTCGGTACTTCAGCATGTTGCAAGACAGCTTGATTCCAGACGGTGGTTACGACTTGTTCCAGCAATTTCTACGTCTATTTTCCGATAAGTGGCTAGAATTCTGCAATCAAGTTGAGGATCATGTGTCTGAAATTGTGAGTTCATATGAAAGTAAATCAAGGATTGTTGGGACTGATGAGAGTGGATAGCGGCTGAACCAACTGAAATCTCAGGGCAAAACATCCGAAACCATATCTCATCTGGCTGGGAATGCTCTGCGCATCGCTCAGCTTCGCCGCTCTCTTCAAGGCCAACTCCGTAGTGCAGAAGAGTTCAACGTGGATATAGTACGCAGGTACCGTGTAAGTAAGGTACAAAGAGAATATGGATCTACCTGTAACTTTGAAGCCATACACAAACAGCTTCAGATCTTTGATGAAACAATAAGAGATCTTCTACACTTTGTAAGTAGACTTAAACCTTTCTTGTATTGCCGCTAATACACTAGTAGGAGTTTGCTTGGGTTTCAATTAATGAGGCACACAAATCTACCAGCCTAGCGACAAGTTTGAAACGACTTAGTTGGATCACAGTACGTAGTGCCCAGATCTCTACAATTATTGCGAACCAGAGCTGAAACTTGCAGTTTATCTTCCTCCCAGCCATGTTTGTTGCGGTAAGATCAGAGCCTACATCTAAGTTAGAGATTTAGAACATTCTAACGTAATGTCAGAGCCTCTTTGGTATGAACGTGGATGTACTGGAAAGCAATCCTGATTGGCGATGGTATCTTCTCTTCATGGGATCCTTACTACTCCTAACAATCTTAGGATGGTCTCTATCTAAATATCTCAAGGTAATTAATTACCAGGACTTTACATGTGACAGTTTGTATGCTGACTAAGGTTAGGTTACGAGATGGTTGAAGCACAGTTTAGAAGGTGGACACACATACTAACTGGCGTAAAAGGACATGTAGGAACAATGAAAACCAATGGCATTCACGATTTTGAGGATAATTGATGATAGAAGTCTGCCTGTGAAGCCTTATTCGTGAACATTGCGAAGTCGGCTGGATCATCTGAGAGGGGTATTTGAGATAATTACGACTGAGTGCAGTGAGAACCTCCTTAACCAGCTTAAGCAGTCGATACCACTTAAAGAGGATTCTTTGAAAACAATTTATCAGTATTTGATCCAAGAGAGTCTTAAATCTGATGGCATGCACGAAAGAGATGATAGGGTGCGTAATTACCATAGCGATACGATTGCCTGGCTGTTCGAGGATGATCAACCACCTGACACATGCGGAGCCTGTGCCAATGGTGTCCATGGGCCTTTGTATTCTTACGACAAGCATGGATGAATGTTTATGATGCATCACTCTCGACGGAGGCTTGTCGGCTGGTTATCTTCAGCAGACGACATATTCCATGTTACAGGAAAGCTCGGATCGGGGATATTTACTTTGACTAAATATATCTATCTGCATGAAAGCACGGAAGTCAAACTGTAGAACTGAACTGAACTGGTCTAGTCAGTCACAATTACACGCCCTAAGCCCCCTATTGTTAACAGCTTTAGGTAGGCGACAAAAGCATGATTGTTCCGGGTTTCCTTTTTGTCATACAGGAACTAATTTGCAGAAGTCGGTCGGCGGACTTCATCGTTCTTTATTACATGATGTCCTCCAAGCATCTCTGATCTTGATGCCGCACGTTCTGCCTCAAATTTGGAAGCAATTTAAAAGAATACCTTGGCAGACTGGGCGAAGTCTCCAGATATTGGCCGAAGCCATCCGAGCTGGGTTGAATAAACTTTTCACAACAAGGAGTCTACGAAGCAATATCTTCAGCAATCACTGTATTTACCTTTCCATCGATGGCCTCAACAAACATGAGATTCACTGCCAAGTTCAAAAGTATCTCGTGTCGGTTTTTCACAACTGGGTTGATGTATTTAATGACAATCTCAAGATGTGTGTTTGAAGTCGGGACTACAATGTCTTTTCAACGCCTTCCGGAAGAATACAAACGACTTCGACTTCCCAATCTCACCCGTTTTGACATAGGAGAGTACGTAAAATTATTACTATCTCATGTCTCCGATGGCAAATTGAGGAACTATCTTACATTTGAGATTCCAAATAGATCTGATGGGATACTCTTGCGGGTGATCCTGGTTATTTCTGAGCTTCGTCGACAAACTGAGAATCAAGTACCTCAAGAGAGTCCAGAAAAGGTCCCTGACACCATCCCTTCCAGTCTTGACACAATTTTTGAATAGATTCTTGGTGGCCTTAACTAGAATGATTCAGAAAGGACCTACCAGGTTATGACGATACTCCTATGGAAAATCTCATTTTATTGGCTGATTTCAGAACGTTTAAGTTTCTCATACTTCTCATTACTCATCAGGCATAGCAAGGAAAATGAGTGCTCTATCTAGAAAGCCTTTTCTTCCTTAAGACTACTTGCAAGATGGAAAGATACCAAGCCTTCAACTTACAACAAATAGCTTCGTGCCAGCCGTGGGGGTCGCACCGAATGTCAGGGTGTACAGGTAGATACCAATGTGTCTGCTGAGATCGACTTCTCGCATCGATCTACCCCAAAAATGATAGAAAGGCAAGCGTTGAAGCAAGCGATGGGCAATACATTAGGCCACCTTAACCAAGCGCCTCATCGCGGCTAATGTAATATACCCGCCAGAAAAAACTCCGATTTCGATGACCGACGGACTGATACTTACTCATAGAGACCTCTTTCCCTTTGCGTCCGAACGGCATTCCACTTGGATTAGTTGCCATCACGCTGGCGAACCACTGAAGCGTCTGAGTCGGCACACTATCAAGCCGCCAGCAGCAACGGTCCATCTCACGGTCGAAGCTCTGTCCGTCTCACTACGAGCAGTCGTTCGCGGGTTACCTGCTCTTCCTTTGCTGGGCTTGTTTATTTGTCGCCGCCTTTGCCCTTATCCACTCTGCTGCTTCGAAAACGTCGAGTAAGTCCCTTGAACCAAAATGCTTCACCCAGCCCAACCTCTTAACCTATGCTGGATGGCGGTCAATATCCTCTTCTAAATCACCCTTCCGGAGCCGTATGGAGTCTTCTGCTTTCAACCGAGCTTGGCTATCAGCAATTGTTCTCTCTATGGCGCTATCTCCTGTAATGCCAGTAACACCTAATGTTTCGTCAATACCAATTCTGTGTCGGATGATCTAATAACGCGCATGCTTCCCACCCATCTAAGTTTGAAAATAGACCTCACTCCATCGGATATCTGCTATACCATGGCCTGCTTCTCTCCAATGACGAACAATAGTGTCACGTACTACTGTAAGATACCTACATGCACTGCAGCTATACCCGTGCAGCACTGGAGGTGACCCGATAGCTACAATGCCATCTGGTAGAAGCGACTCAGTCTCCGGATCAGCCAAGTCCGCACCGGTATAGTAGTGGTCGATATTCTTTAGCTTATCTCCTGTCAGTTAATGTGCCCGCTGGAAATGCTGTATAAATACATGGGGCCGAAGTGGTTTTTGACATTTTCGGCAAATGAGCATTCGGTGCTCATCATTAAGTAGCACATACTCTTCTAACAATTAATATATTGACTTGAATTACATTCACATGTTATAGCATGACTGAGTAGTGAATAATGTTGTTAGCAAACCCCTTCAATACTACATGAACCATAAACGTTAAATTTATGGTAGCTTGACATATGGGAAATTTTGACCAATTAGCGACACCAGTCAGCGGTAAGCGATTTTGCGGAAATAAGCCAACCCCGCAGACTGATTCATATGTACGATTATGGCAGAATCGCCTGCGGATAATACTTAGGCTGTTGACGCAAACAATATCTGTCAAGAGTCCAATATCGACGCTGAAATCTTCGACATGACCATGCATAGAAAGACAAAGAATCTTGTCACCGCGAGGGGAAGAAGAAGTCAATCAACGGTTCATTGCCGAATGATGCTGCGTAGATTCGAGTCGTGGTAGGAACGTCAAAGAATAGTTCCGGGCCGGATGCAGTATTTCATGATTTGATGATGCTTCTTGGTTCCTTCTTTGAAAGCTGGCGAGGGAGAATCAGTGTTTTTGAGAGGTATATCAATCAACCCTCAAGATTGGGCAGCATGAGAATTGCTACCCAAACTCCACTTTCTGAGGCCTGACAGGGTGACTCAAATTTACTTGTTTCCATGACAGGGCAATGTCAGTAGTTCACTCGAAAGAGTTAGCATGCACTGCATTAGCTCAGCTGAAACACGCACCCTTTCGTTTTTTCAGCTGCAGCAATTTCAACCTTCGATTGGATACAGACTGTAGCTGGATAAATAGTCTCATGCAGCACCGCAACCCCTACAACTCTTTGACCTCTTGAGTGTCACTGCCACTAAAGATAAATCAGCTTCGAATCCGCGCACATTTTCCCATTCCCCCCTATCCCCTTAAAGTTGCTTAATCGCCTACTACCACTCTTAAATCTGACATTATCACTATCAAGATGCCTATCACCACGATCCACAGTCAGTCCGAGTACCACGAGCTTATTAAAAGACACCGTTTCGTCATCCTCTTTGCAACGGCAACATGGTGCAATCCTTGTCAAACCATCAAACCATTCTTCGAAAAATACGCCAACGCCTCTAATTATGACCCCGAGAAACTTGTCTTTTCCCAGTTTGACACCGATGAAATTCCAGCCCTTGCTGCCGAACTCGGAATTCGCTCAGTTCCTGAATTCTTCTCTGTGGAAAATGCAGAGCTTGTTGATAAGCTTGCTGGGGCTAACCCCCCAGCTCTTCGCAAATTAGTCAGCATGTTCGTTGAAGAGCTAAACCCACTTTCGCCTGGTGATGGCTTTTGAAGTTAGAGACGTTGCTGTTCTGGCCGGACTGGTGACTTTTGGGTGTAGCTAGTATTATAATAGATAGGCTGCGGTTAGGTTAGGATTAGTATTTACTATTTAAGCTAGTTTGCCCAAGTGTTTTCTTCTAATCAAGATATAGCTTATAGGAGAGGGGAGAGGTTTTAAAGCTAAGGAAATAAAGAATGCAGAAGTCTGCCTACAAAAACACTGTAACATCTTGTCCCGATGTGGAACGTTGAAGAGTATCCTAACATACGTGAGATGACTATCGGTTATGATACGAAAAGGCATGTGCAGCGCACTAGAAAGGAGAGATTCCACAGCACCTCATGTTGACGCCGCTATCAACTGTAATCATTAAGCCACCCGATATACCACGATGATCTGAGCAACTCTTGACCTCCAATGCATCTGGATTCCAGGACCTTATCGCCTTCAAACCCCTTCAGAGCCACAGATGATATAGTTGATAGGAACCTCCACATATTTGTTGGCCTCACACCGTCCAGCGATGTACCTACAGCAACCTCCAAATATTTGATCGATACAATTAAAATCGCTATACCGCTGTCTGCTTGGCTAGGGAGAAATGGTCACTGATAGACTACTGATGTCAACCAGTACTGATACTGGGGTTTGAACGACCGAGACGTCAATTGATCGCTTAAGGTTACTTGCGGGAATAGTTGGAGATGGCACGGAGGATCTATCCGAAAAGATCAAATGATCCGTTCCCAATCCTATGATACCACGGCTACAGTCCTATCATATAACCTACGAGAGATGAAGGGAATAACCATTGATTCGTGTTATTGCCGACATAAACCAGTATTACACACCCGACCTCCATTAAAATCGCGCCTCGATGGCTCAGTGGTAGAGCGTGTCACTAGTAATGACAAGGTCCACGGTTCGATCCCGTGTCGAGGCAAGAAAATGTCTCTGAGTCGACAATATCTTTTTGCAGATTTTCCATTCGCATCGCAAATTACCAGATCAGCCGGTGAAAGACTTTCTAGCATAAGCATGGGGGAACGGTTCAGCCATGCAGTTGAGCGGACCATGGCACGGAAGCAAGATCGCAAGTATGAAATGAAAAAGAATTTTAGTAATGACGTTTAGTGCTGATTGTCAACTAATCAATGATGTTTGAAGCTTATAGCAATATTCCTCTGGGGACAGATCTTTCGACTAAACTAATTGATAGTGGATTGCTCAGCGGTTGTTACCCATCCATATATCAGCCATTTCTTTTCGTCATTCCTCCACTCTTTAACATTCCTGAACCCAGCCTTTCCCAAAACACGCTTGCTACCCAGATTATCGCTTATTGTCTCAGCGGCACATCGCTCTATGGTAACACGATCGGGACTAGCTGCTATTTCCTCCTCACTGATCGTAGTTCGATCTACCTCAATCAAGCTCTCGACTCGCGGTAGTTGCCACCAAACTTTCATAAACGCGGACAGAAACTCGGTAGCGTATCCCTTTCCCCAGGCCTCTTTACGGAATGCATATCCAATTGCCGGCCATCCGAGCCCACATGCTCGCTTATACGTGCCTCCAGTGCCGATAACCTCACCAGTTTCGAGGAGACTGATTACATAACTGAAGTCTGTTTCATGATGTGGCGGGAGTCTTTGTGAAGCCCATTTCCTGGTCTCCTCGAGGTCTTTGTCTGGAGCGCCTTGTGCAGTCCACATCATGACCTCCTTCTGGGCACGCATTGGATGAAGATGTTCCGCAGCACCCTCATAGAAGGGCTTAAGAACCAGCCGTTCTGTCGTTATAATCGGCCGGTCCTCCAATCGTGGGTATGGTAGTTGCGTAAGAGTTGTCTTGATTTGAATCGAATTCGGTTGCCCTGATTGACTTCCGGTCATGGTTGCAAGGCAAGGGTGTTCTTTTTAAGAGTTATGCAGGATCAGTGAAAATGTACTTGGATAGAGACGATTTTGACCACTGTAAGAAAGCAGAATCTGGAGAAGTATCAGTTGAATACGTGGTGGCTTTAATGGTCCAACAGTCGAACAGGATGAATTCCCTCCACCCTGACTCTCTTTCTTAATCAAAGTTGACTCACAAGCAATATTGTGCAGAAATAGTTGCTTCCTCTGGCCGATATCGGCGTCCTGTGTCTGGGTTTATCTAAGGGTCTAGGCCAGCCAATTGAAGAATAGGTCCTAACACTGATTCGGGAATAGTATGCAGTTCCTGTATCGTTATCCAGTTCTGTACACTCCGTATTGGTGCTACCGTAATTCTATCTTTTGCTTCACATTATTTACATAGTACGTCTGGAATGTCAGACGGTTCACAATACAATCTGTACATACCGAAGACTTCATAGAGATACTAGCCTAAGCCATTCACTAAGCTGGGGAAAGCTAGTTTAAGCTCTTTTGGTAATTCCCAGGCTCTAGAATCAAAACAGGACTGGTATGCGGATCCTTTCCCATAACCTGTTTGGAAAGTGAACGATCTATGTTAAGCCAGAGATTAATACAACATTCCACGTGTTGTGACCATTGTGAAACCAAATTCAACCCTGTCTCTGTACAGATGGGATAATGACTTCGAGACAACCATAATCTGCCTGGTTTCTTCCCCCAAGCCTGCCGAAATCCAGTTCTCAAAAAGTGAAACGTCACACATCACCTACCCTATAACAAATACTTCGGACTGGCGTCGAAAGTACGCGTTTCGTCTACACATAAACTGGTCGCGATCCCTTGATATGTCTACTCCAGAGTTACCTAATTCGCCTATTCCACTCAGCAGTTCATGTAGCATGTCCAACGGTACAGACTGCTAAGCGTGTTCTCGTACAACTTCGGCTACAAGTAAAGTCGCGTTCCAACGCGAATCGCCCACCCAATCGCTAGACCGCGAAACAAGCATTGGTTTACAGGAGTAAAACCAATATAAACTTGTGAGTAGTTTTGGGTTTTCCTCAAATAGTTACGTGATTAGTAGAAGCTATTTTTATCTTGGTCCAGCTGGATTCTAGAGACTGTACTATCTCAACTATCTCAACGGCTCAAGAAAGTGGCTGCAATGATGACGGATGAGGATCATCTGGGTTTCTTAGGCGTCTTCCAGCCGAAGTTCTCAATTAAGTACTCGACGAACTGCAAAACATCGACTTGAAGAATCTGCGCCAAACATGCACTCATAGAAGGAAGAGACTAAGGACCTATTATACCCCCCCAAAAAGCTGAAGGTTTGTTGAGAAGTCATTTTGCAAGATTTATGTGTTTTTCTTTGGAGTTGTTGTGTTGGAGGGTCGGTCATGATGTCTCAAAGTGTATATAACATAGTGTTTTTTAAAGTGTAACCTTGATCTGTCCCCAGAGGGATATTGGTATAAGGTTCAAACAAGTGAGATCACTGGAGTCTCTGAACGGTATCGTCACGTCTGCCGTGAGAATCACAAGTTGATCGGGTGCTACAAGCCACACCATAGTCAAGTCAAAGAAGCCCTTGAACATCCACTCAGCCCAGCAGAAGCATTCAAGCACTTCAGGAGATTGTGGCAAGAACAGCAAGAGATGATTGCCACGACCAGAGATGCCGATGCATTAAAGTATGCGCTGCTAAGTTTCCTCAATCTGAGAAGAATAATTGTTAGTCCTGCGGCTCATGGAAAACCTGGGCTACCCTGGTATCTCACGCCCACTAACAGATCACTCCCACGCGGTCTCCTTTATCCTTTCGAGCGTGAATGGCCTCTTACAAGAAGGCATTCCCACTTTCCCGAAGCGAGAGATTGGAATTGCTCGGAGAAGGACAAATGGTGCGGCTGTTGTTTCGTCAGTTGCGTTATCGCCCAACACCTACAGGAGAATCCAGAGAGTAAGCTTGCCGGCTTGGCTATTGATACTAATCAGCTGTGGACAGGAATCAGTTGACACATATTCGACGACGCCGAGAACAGCAAGATCGAAGACCTGAACACTGTACTAAGTCATCCTGGGTTCGCGGGCCTCGACCTATCCTGGTTATCTTCACACAACAGTTGCAGACGACCACTGACTTCCGCTAACAGGCATGCCGGTTCAAATCTGTTTTTGTTAGATGTGTCGCTTGACCTGGTGGTGACTCTGAGTCTTTGACCGTAGCCTTATGTATACCAATGATCCACCTCTTTCTGATGTAGCAACGCTGACAAACTCCGGTACCACTGTAATTGAACTAAAAAAGCTATCTGACGAACAGGAATACATAGCCATGGTGGTGCACAGTTTATTGAGATTGCTGGAAGGTGATACAAAAGGGAACAAAGAGAACAGGCGACAGAAGCCAGCAACGAACAGCAAGTGACATTTGAATGACTGCGACGGCTCGATAACATAAGTGATAAAGAAAACAGGGCTTTTGATCCTTACACCGATTGCGCCTGCCTTCAAAATTGTTATATAAGAGACAGCAAGGCAATTCCATATCCTGCCATTTCCATGATAGCCGAGGACCCGGGGTCCAACACTTGTAAGGCTACTCTCGACGATTCTATCCATCGACGGTTTCAAAGAGACTCATAACAGCGTGGATCCTTTCGCGGTAATCCTGAGAATCTTTCATACATGCCTCGACATTCAAATCCAAAGCCTTAATCTCCTCACGAAGAGCATCACTTGCGTCGACTGACATCTCAATTCTTTCAACGTCTACTGCCTTAAGCATGACGAGTTTCTCCCCGTAAACCTCGATCGCTTCGTCACGCCTTTTGTCTACCTCCAACACTTCTGCTGCAAGGCGCATGTACTCAGCGCGCATCATGGCGAGCTTCTCCTGGACACTGGGGATCGGAGGCTCAACTGGTTCGGAGGTATGTCGGTCGATGGCAGGATAGGGAGAAGACGTCTGGCGACATCTGCGACGCCTGGCCGGTGGATCGATGAGGGAAATGCGACGATTGCGGAGGACTCGGTAGTGGTGGCCCGAAGAGCGAGTGCGAGGCATGGTGTGAGATTTCTTTGATCTAGTGTCAAGTCAGTCATAGCTGGTACGAACCACGAAGCGGAACCTACAGAAATGTGGGAGGCTTGGGGATGGAGTTCAGAAGGTAAAATTTGTGGATAACCCTTTGCTGAGAATATATCAGCTTGGTCCGGATCGATGCAAAAGTTGTGAGGTATCACCTATCGCGGTCGAGAGAGAATGTGTACGAAACAGATGAGCGGATGATAAGTTGCTGAAAGGCTGAGTATGTAAGGTTGAAGGTAAAGAGAGAAAGAGGGTAAAAGAGGAAGAATAGCTAACGCGACTGTAAACAGACGCGCCGGACTTAGAAGACTGCCTATATTTTGACGTTGTAAGTCTAAAGCGAATTTTAGTGCTGCCAGCTGTCAGGCACTGTTGTGCACTTGGGACTACCTGGAAGTCAAGTGGCCTGTCAGTCTCCAACCACAAGAGGTCGAGTGAATAGGTTCATTAGGGAGTAAATCAGAGCTTCTTCCAACCATTGTTTATTGCGGTTGTGGAGACACCGTGCTGTGAGATATCTCTCTGCCAGCGCAGCAATGACCTTCTGTTTGGAGGAATTAAGCTTGGGATATTCCTCCACCATCTCTGCCTCATCATTTGCCTATCATATTGTTTCCTCCGCCCAGTTTGACATAGTCGAATGGTTCAAGCATGATTTCCAAATCGGAGCCTCCAGGGATGCCATTCATCTTCTTCCTTTCAACAACGCGGCGATGCTTCGAGTCTTTTTCACTCACCTGTCCTTGAAATCTCACTAGTATCGTCATTGCAAGGGTCGATATTATGAACAACGTCTTATGGAACCTGTTCTCGATACCGCTCTGCAGAACAGCCGTGATGTTGCGAGAACAATGGAACCACCTACAAGAGCATGAACAGTACAGTTATATTCCCTTTTTTTGTTCTTAAAGAAAACTGACGTTCTACTGTCACAGCCACTATTTGTCAAGCGGAACAAGATGAACCTCTTGGACAGGGCACTGACTTCAAAATCTATAGCTCGGTCTCAATGACACAGCTGCGAGCGCCATACTGGGGATAAGCCAGCGACGTTATATCGAGACTCACTACAACGGAAATGTTTGCAAGACGGAAGAAAGCCGCAGTAGAGTAGCGGTTTACTCTGCCATTTTACTACAACCATAAAGATCCTGCTGGTAATGATCTTGTTCCATCATTGACAACGACCAATGCAGGGAACAAACCATCGGACTCTTGGAAAGTTTGCGGACAAACATAGACTTATTAGATGACAGCTTGGCAGTACACAACGAGGAGCCATGAACCCTCTGTCTAAGTTACAATATTCATCATATATTGATAACACCAACAACGTTAGATCTTCCGACTTCAACAACGTTCCTGACCTTGCGTACCATTCTCAGTCGATCTGTCAGAGATAGAAGTTGCTATAACAGGGCATCGTACATGCTAACCTTTTCCCATGCTCAAGCTCAAAGGTAGAGATTTCCAATAGCCAACGCCAAATTCACCAACTTGACCATTGTCCATGCTAGACATTACCACCATCCTCCATTAGTGCCGATTGATATATTTAACCGCAACGACCCTCGTTGGGGTCAGCACTGTAGATGATGTGTCAGTCAACGATACCTCAACCAGTTCTCAATTAGCGGGGATAGATACTCACCTGAACTCCCAGCCGGACTGGGTATGGTAACCTCCGCGAGAACATGGCTCAATGTCCTTCTTGAACTCTTTGATACAATCATCAGGGTTGAGGCTGAGGGAGGCTCCGTTGTTCTGGTTTCGGATGGAGAATTCAAGCTTAACGCCAGAACCATACTGCACACACGCGTACTTCGTCTCTCCAGGCCCGAAGACGCCTGTGAATCTACCTCGGCGGCATTCGTTCTCAGCCTCAGCAACGAAGACGTGGATACCACCAGGCCATGTGATGCCACTGCCGTGGCAAGAGGCGGAAGCAAAGCCCGCCAGGACAAGAAGAGAAGCGACGGTGGTAGGAAGGTACATTTTGATGACCTGACTTATGGAGTAGTTGTTGTATTGTTGGAGTTTGCAGTTAAGAAAAGAAGATGAGGATTGTGTAATGAGAGACACTGAGTTACCGAAGCAAGTTGTTCGTATTTATACCCAATGTTCAAGATATGAGACCTTTTCAACTGGAGTTGTTTTAATTTTCCTCGTAACCTACGAAGGAGTCGAGACGGTGAGTCGGTATGGTTTACCTACAAGGATTGGAATCCTCATCAACTGAAGTTGTCTTTATTCCGTAAAACAGCCAACCAGTGCCAGATGGCCAGAGGCATAGGGTGCCCTTCCGATAATCAGCCTAAGTGAGTTGTTAAAGTGCTTGTATAGTGGGCCTATAAATTTCCATAGACGGCAGCTACAAAAAATTCTTATTACAAGCATTCAGGTAGGATTTGATCCTTCGGCGAACCCATGTCACAACGCACAGACTCACAAGTGAACCCAGCAGATTGAGGGTTCATAGGGCTATGGCAATTGTAAAAATCTGCTTTTCTCGAAACAAATTCAGACAAAAGAAGAAACCAATTATCATCCTACTAATTTTAATCTGGTGTTAGGAAAGTCTTACCTGCACCTTTTTCCTATTGTTCTGCATCGTAATACCCCTGAAAGTTCTTCAATCTGACAGGACGGGAATATTACTCCATTCATCATCCCTGCCAATCGAAGGTCTCAGCCTCGGCAGATCCGCTTCTTGAGCCGTCTTAGCTGGGCGACTTGTCTAGAACGAATCCACGAACTAGCTGCTTTCATACAGGACCCTCAATTGTACTTGAAGCTTGACCGATACTCTAGGCGAGTCTGTGTACGGTGGCAATTTCGTTGATCTACACAGCCACTGTTTTTGCCTCTTGCACAACACTATCCGGACATTTGTGCCTTTCTGCTCTCTCACATGTGAGTTACTGGTAACTTTTACAGCTAAAAGTTCTCTCTATTTTACAATACTTAGCTTTCTTTCTATCATAACCCAACCCTCTGTCTGTCCATACCAGGTTATAGCCCCACAAGAGATCTGAGTGGACCCTTCAAAAGCAACCCTGAACGAGCCTCGGCGCAGCTTTTGAGAAAAAGAACCAGGGGTCAATTACTGACTGCCTAGATGAGATAGTCTACTTTGGTCATCCACAATAACCGATTGGCTACATAGTACAGGGAACACTCATGGATCAGGCAGGAAGGGAGCGTCCGCTTTCATGACTAGTGTGGAGAAGAATGGTCGCGCAAATTTTACCAACGCTTTTCCCAAGGACAGCGAAGGATACTCAAGCGACGTATTCCATGGCCTCTTTAGATGCCCCGATATTAAAAGTATTATTCGGATGTTGATTCATTACCCTAATATCGTGGGGCATAAGATCATCCAAAAACCAGGACGATAGCTTGTCGTGCCTCGATATCGTCTAAAATCATCATTTTCTTAGGATATGTTTCATAATGTGGCAGCCATCTAGACAAGTCAACAATAAAGGTAAATATAGTTCAAATAGTGAAGATGAAAGGGTGGGTGGTAATAAGAGAACGAGCGGGTATAATAGAGTTTATTATGTAGGGGTTAAGAATTGCGATTATAAAATCCAGGGTTCTATATGTGTTTTTACTGTATTTAATTTTCTAACATTTCTGGCTACTACTACGTGTATTTGGTGTTTTTGAACATTTCTAGCATCATAATGCCGATGCTTTCACAATTCCCAAGAGTAAGCTTTCTGCCTATAGAGGCATCGAAGCTTATGGTGACAATCATGCCATAAGTCATGCTTATCAAGATGTTGCGTTGGAGGGTCGGTCATTATGCCTCAAACTGTATATAAAACAGTGTTCCTTTTGTCAAAGTGTAACCTTAATCTGTGCCCAGAGGAATATTGGGTTCAAATATCATATCACTAAATACAGGGTTCTATGTAAAAGGGGCACAAGATTCACGGTCCAGACATGATGCATGGAGGATCATTTCCCTTTCATAAAGTATCTACAGGATCATTAACTTTCGAAGTATACGCCTTGGGACCACATCCCTTGGACCCGGTGACTCACCCACAAACGATCCTTACGCGTCCTAAAATCCATTACCAGACGCAGCAACAGTGATCGAAACAAGATATTGCCTATTTTTGATGCCAAAAACTCCAATCTACGAACAGGTGACGCTTTGGTACTTGTGTTCAGATCTAAGTACTTATTCAACCCAGTGCCTGAATGATTGGACATTCTAAAGCTTTGTCTAATGTCTAGTGGGATATCATAGATGACTCCATAATAAGCTTATTTTGTTGAGGTAAAAATGGACATAATGAGACGTCTCCTAAGCGAACCTATTGCTTAATGTACCCAGAGTACTCTTGCCTCCGGTCGGAAAGGGTCACTCAAACGCAATACGAAGGTGTTCTTGATATTGTGGATACATTCGCGCACTACCCGAGGTCCGTATACCACTATAATGGTAGGCTGTCAAGGTATAGTAGGCTGTTGCTTCAATTTTCTTACTTTACGTCTCCAGTCACCAACGAGACGTTAGAAAACGGAAATAAGGTTTAATTTGACGAGAAGCTGACTCAAATTAAGATGTCTCGATCCTCCATATACTTTTGATCGCAAATTAAGGTTTTGTACCACTCAGCAGATCCCAGAATTAATTCTCTCATCAGTACTTAGTACTTAAGCAGCACGTCAGTCCGTAGATGTCTCCCATCGTTTCTTCCCCTTTCAATCAACTATCACACCAATCCCTCCGGCACGACGAAGAATATGTCATCTGAAACGGCTGGATGGGCAGAAGTAACTGTTGTTAGGCCAACTCACCCGAAATCTGAAGTTCCTCTTAGCGAGTCGAGAACATTCGACGTTCGTGGCATTCTACACGATGTTTTTCGTACTGTCTCCGATGGGCCTTTTGAAGACAGAGACGACATACTCCACCAACTACGCGGACTGAAAGAATATAACCACCGCGGAGCAGCTCTCCAATCCATCTTGACCCCAATGCCATGCCAACTTAGTCATGGCAAATACAGGCCGATGATCTGGAAGCCAGGCAAGGAAACTGTCCGCCAATCGTACTGGCTTGAGCGCATTATTGACTGCCACAACAAATCCGTCGCAATATACTCTCTTGACCCAAACGGAGATGCCTCAAACCTTGAAAATGGAATATTGAAGTTCCTGGACATCTGGCTATATCGACAATGGTTTACTCCTTACGACTCCGACATTGAATTTGGACGCTACATTGCGAAAACTGTCAGGTTAAAACGAGAGCCTGGAAAGATTACTCTTGGCGAGATTCTAGACATCCATGAGAGTTTATGTCAAAATCTGGCCGGAGCAGTATCCAACGATCTACCACCTGAGCTGGTTGAAATTCTGGCAAAACACTATTTGCCCAGACAGGAAGAAGGCTTCACGTCAGTGGAACATACAATCGCAGCTTTCAACACTTTTTATCGCCTAGAACCGAGCTTCAAGGCTTTCTTTATAGTCTTGGACCGAACATTTGGTTTCGAAGACGGTCCCTTTGAGGCCGATGACATTGGTAATATACCAGTTCGTCTGGTATGCACAAATGAGGGTCTAAAAAATCGTGGATTCTTTGAAAGATTTGTTCGGGATAAGAATTCCATCCTCAGCAATGCTTCCTCTGCTTTTAGCGCGGAAACTACTTTCAAGTCAGCGCATCAGTTCATCATGGACCTCGAGAAACAACAGTCGCACAACCGTCCTGCCACAAGAACCCTTGATCATTCTGTCAATATCCGGGAAAGAGCGTTTCAAATGGGGTGGAATGAATGGAAGCACGGAAGGTTTCCGATTGATCAACCGTCTTCTACTTGGGTGAACAGAAGCAAGTTCACCAAGTGGACAGGAGCAGGGGCTGTGCGCCACGCTCGTGCCGTCGGCATAGGTATTCGTTTCTTGAAATCGACTAGGAGGAGTGTCCCGCTAGCTGACCGTTGGTGGTGGTGGTGGGATCTAACTCCTCCATCGTCGCCCGGAGCCCCGGACAAAAGTCGTCGATCTCCAATTTTTAACTCGAACATCGTGGCTTGTGTAGTCTGCTTCTGCCTTTTGACAGTAGCGTTACAAAAAGTCATTGGTTGATAGGACATGTATAGATTCTTAAGGAGTTTTTCGAAGATGGAAATGGGCCAACTTTTATCATAGTAGCGTTGAAGACCACGGTGTAGGACCCGGGTGGATTGAACTAGAACCTGCATCTACAAAGCAGAACAGGGATATCCATCAATCCCGTATAAATGGAATGTTTGCACGAGCGAGGAGATGTGAGGTGACGGGAAAAAGGCTTGCAAACCTCTATAACTTAATGGCAAAAGCACGTTCTGATTGGGTCCAGAGACACCGACGAAGAACAACCCGGTCTAAATGATAGTTCGTTTGTTGGGTGTGTGCTGAAATATCGCTCTGCTGAAGAGTAGAGATATACTTCACGCTGTAAATAACATAGTACCTTTGGTACATGTACCAGCCACCGTCGTCTCTGCCAAGGACCTGCGGTACTGCGTCAATCCTATCGGGTCTCAAAGCGCGTTTTGGTATAAGTCTCTTGAAAGGGATCTGCTCGATATCATTACGCTCTTTCGGCTCTTTGCAAGACTCGGAATGTCAATTTTACAATGAGAAGACCGATCAAACTATAATTAGGCTATACCGAACAGGATGTCCTATCGTTCCCCGTGCATTGACGACCTCAGAAGATGTTTCTTCATTTTCCATGTAGATGTAATATCTCGGTAAGGACGGTTGTAAGACTCAATTCCCCAGTCATACACTTAAGCCAGTAGTGGCCTCTCCTTCACAAGCCAAGCGACGTTGGTGACGATCGTGTTCAGCAACTCAGTGAGCTTATCCTTAATCCAGAAGAAAGCCTCCTTAATTGCATTCCAGATTGGCTGCAGCTTACTTATGACTATCTGCCAAATTCTATCCCAGGGTATTAGGTAGATAACAGCATATGTAACCATCGCTGCCCCTGCCCCTGCTATACAGCCAGCACCCCCAGCGGCGAATACAGTATGCCCTGCTGCTAAGGAAAGGCCGAAGGGCCCTTTGACTATAATACTAAAACGACTAATCCATATACCACCGGTTATAGCAGCACTACCGGCGCCGGCACCAGCTGCCATAACGGTAGCTAGGAATGCCTTTTATTTCTAGAACTGATTGTCTACTTAATTAGCAGAAAAGTCTATATAACCCTTATGATTCTTATTACTACTTATGTGCCTTAGACCTTTAGCTTAGGCGATAATATTTGTCTTCTTTACCTTAGAGAAGTTAGGCTGCTCTTAAAGTTAGTTAAGAAATAATAGGTCTTTAGGGGAAATATGGCATATATTAAATGTATAACCCTTAAGATAGGTAAATTGCTTCTTAAGCTGGCCCTCCTATAAGCAATAGGACTAAGTATAGCTCTTCTAACCGCAATAGGTTAAGAATAGGTCAATATAGAGCGCATCCTGTCGCCCAGCTGATCTATAGGGCTTAATAAAAACTTAATCGATAAAGTCTTTAATATAATAGGTCAGTTGAGAGATTATAGAGCTTATAAGGACGTAAAGCGACCTGAACGTCTTTTTTACCCCGGCTTTAATGGTACAGTCAAGCTGCTAATAAAGTTATTATGGAGTAGTTACTATAACGGAGGACCCTATCGATAAATATCAGCCACACCAATAGATTAGGAGTATTGGCTTGAACTGATGGTTAAGGGCGAAATGTCTCTGAAATAGAGAGGGCTTATCTGGGGCTAGCTGGAGAAACTAGACTTAACGTACTAATCTTCTTGTGTTTGATCTTATCATCAATAAGCTTCTTTATGGGCTTTTGCTGTTCCGGAGGTACTAAAGCAAGGATTAAGGTATTAGGATTGCCATCTGTGACCTTCACCTCGTTCCAGAGTGACTTGGTCTCCGGATAGTAGATATTATGGTCCGGGGCTTTGACCAGTCGCGTGTCTGATTTCTTGTCCGATTTCTTGTCCGATTTGTGGGACGACTTGGAAGCATGCTTGCGAGAAGAGGATGACGAGGACGGGCCTTGGATAAACCTCATGAGATGAGAGGAGGAAGAGGAAGAGGAAGAGGAAGAGGAAGAGGAAGAGGAGTGCGATGACTTGGATGGCATTGTGTACTCGGTAGGTATGACTTGATAGGGCTTCTTGAGTGTATAATTTAACTTTATGACTGTGTGATGAATGTTAAGAGATCAAGAAAGGATGAAGTTTGAAGTGGAAAGGAGTCGTATTTATAGACAAATTCATGTCGGTAAACCAGGCTCTGAGAGTAATGTGTCGATGAACGGCTTCGCTACTAATAGACAGTGACTTACATAACAACCAACTGCTCCTGCTGGCCAATGTCTACACCGAATGTTAAGCTTCATTATCCGTTAATCGTATAGCCTACTAACAAAGATACACGATATGCATGTAAGATGGCTGGAATAACTTTCCAATTAAAAACACGAAGATAATGCTATCTGACCAATACACCACGACAAGTCCCACCGGAACTTTAGTGAAGGCCAATGACCTTCTTCTGGTATACACCCATTTTGATATACTGACGTTGTTCAGTTGTCTACATTCTGCATAACCTCGGCTTCTGTACAACAAACGGATTTGATATTGCCTAATAACTGAGGCTGTAAGGCACAAGGAATTATATTGAAAAGGTAACCCCCACTGGCGTAAACCAACTTGGGTTTCTACCATGTACCTGACGACTGAGCGACAGAACTATTTGTATTTGACAGGTCAGCAATGTCGCACTCTAATACAGGTGTCTCGTTACACTCGAAGGAGGAGTGGGACGCCGTCCGACCGTTATTCCGACACCTCTATGTCGACAAGAGTCGCACCTTGGAGGAAGCTCGGAAGCAACTGCATGTTCAGTGTCACTTCATAGCAAGGTAAGCATGTGCAACTGATTCGCGAGCCACCGATACAGCGCATTATGCTGACAGCGAGACAAGTGAGAACGAATTCAAGAAGAGAATACGTAACGACTGGCCAGAGTGTCGTGGTAAGAATAAAAAACGAAATAGAGGCAAAGCCAACAGTGGGCATACCGATGCATCTTCGCAAAGCAACCCCCCACCACACCCAGAACGCCAGGCAAAGCGATATAGAGCCGAGAGAATCTATACGGGAAACCCGGACATGCCTTCATATATACAACAAAGACCTACCGAAACAATCCCAAGGTCTCTTCTACCGCCGATGTTCCAAAGCCACACCCTATTCCTCAAATGCATAGACAAGTACGCGCTGGGGTACTTTAACTCCAAGCCCGAGTATGTTGCATTCATAACGTATGTCAAACGAGATGTAGGCTGGGGCAAATGGCACTATGCCTTGACTTTCTGTTAGGAAGTCTCGGCCCTTCCTTAAAAGAAGAAAGATCTAATCGCCATCAAAGGCACTAAGAGAAATGCCAAAGTAATCGGGAAAGAGAGGATGACTACACTCATAATAGGACTACTTCGGCGTCGGCTTCCCATGACCTTAGAAGGTATAGAGAAGATTGTAACCCCTTGGGACTTACCTACGATCTGGAGCATATGTCGAATTCTCCATCGACTCTCATTTCAATTAGGTCATTCCAAGGGACTCAGTTCCCTACTTATGCGGCAGTTCGTTGAGGTCGTGACCGATGTGTTCCATCATGTCGGCGAAGGGCATAACATCCAACTGTACGAGGCTTTCCGTCACCTTCTCGATATTCCAACAGATAAGCTGGGGGAGGTTGCTCATATGGGTTCTGAGTTCTCCGCTCAGACCTTATCTAGTCGGCTGGAGCCCCAAGACCCTCTTGTACTCCAAGCCTGGTTAAGCCACCATTAACATTAGGCGTCGAGCAATCTCGATAAAAACTTTTTTATTGCCCGATATGAAAAGGCCTATGGAGATAAGAAAGAGGAATCGGGTTGCCTATCGGGTGAGCTTTGCAGTAAGAACACAATTATAGTTCTTATCTAATATGGATATTTTGCGTATTACCTATTCTACGACAAACTCTTGGCACAGGAGATTGCGGAAAGGTTATGGAAGCATATAGGGGCTACTCTACTTAGCATATAGTCACTAATGTCCTGGAACCTTCATATGCAGGGCATAGTAGAAGCTATTAGGATTAAGGCCCTGCTTTGCTATATAAGTCACGATGACAAACTTAAGGCTTAAGAGGAACTAAAAAAAAAGAAGCACAAATTTAAGCTTTTTAGTAAATAAGGTCGTCGCAGATATCGCAAGGAAGTCCTCATGTCTGGTCTAAAGGCTTATCAACTGGAATGGCTGCTGCCCTATCACCTGGAAGTACAGTCTAGGTTTGGTATAGATAAGCTGGTGCAGAAGATAATATCCTCTGGAGAAAAACAAATTCTGCTCTTCGTGAGAGAGCTATATGGCCTGCTTGAGGTACTTTAGAACACTGATGTAGAGGTATTAATCCAGTTGGAGGCAGTAGCGCGAAAGCTGGCATTAAGCACCAGCTAAGAATGCTAACTTCTTGCAGTAGCATTATATGACTTGTTTGCGTCAATAGCATAGGCTATTAATCGGGATATAAGTATTGTACTTCGATTGTTACGCTGGGTTTGGAAAAAGTCTAAGGATTTTACACTTACGGAACTTGACTGGGACAATCGGATAGGGTTTTTGGAGGGGGAGCAATATAGTAGGAATAGTGAAAGTACAGAGTGTCGTTCACAAGCAAAGCGCCTTAGACGGCTGGTAGTGTCATCGGAAATTGGTAGGGGAGATTGAAAGTGAGGTATGACATACAACTAGGGTACAGCTTCGAAGACTTGAAGGGTGAGAGTATTGAATTATCTACATCCGGTTTCAAATCGTAACACCGAAAGTTCAACTATCATTCAAAAGACCATCGCTGGACCAGTTATCAATCGCTCTACAAATTGGTGATGAACTTAGACTCTGTGCATTTACAATTTAAGCCTCATAGCGCAACTTGGGTGCAGTAAGATAGAACGTTTTCGATTATCAAGGTTCGACGATGTTGGCACGGCTGAAATTTTAACTGTAGTTTCCGTTGGATTCAATTCGCAAATACAAGTCAGCTCGCCTTCAGTCACAGGACGGCGGCGCCCTCGGCCCAGGCTGCTCATGATTCCAGATCTTTATCTGTCAGATTAGCCAGTCTTGTTGTTAGATATGGCCGCCCAGGTGATGACAAGGATTTGGAAGGTTCCAAGAACGAGTGTTATACTGCAGGGGCCTTCAGGGAAAGACCACACAAAATTCTCGCGCTTACATCTCCCGATCCTATTAGCTACTCGAGGATGCCGGATGGTATTTAGGATCTTGACATTTGCGACGTGAGAACCGGACAGATTTCGAGAGTCCGACGGCATCCCCTGAGTGGATGTTCGATCTTCGATTGTTTCTCGAACCTCAAAAGCTCCAGACAGCTGAGATCGACGCAAAGAGAGATCTTGAAGCTCGTATCCAGACTCCCCGGTAATGTCCTGTTCCAGCCGGTTGTCATCAGCGGCAGCCTCTGGACAAATCTGTGGTCGGGATAGCTGGCCTTGAGCTGACTGAGGGATGTAAGGATTCCACTATTGATGTAAGCTTCGCAGAACAGAACAGCTTCGGGTTATACTTACGCATTCTTGCACTTTGCCTGGCATTTTCGGTTCGTATTTGACGTTGACTCAAGTATATACAGATCAGGTTGTTATTGAGATTTCGGTGAGCAACTTGCAAGAAGTAGAATAGTCGTTATATGTCAAGAGAGTAGGCCTTGTCATACTGCTTGGTCCTTTGTTGGCTGGATGAAAAAGTTTTCTTCAATTTCTGAGCACGAACAGAGTTATTCGTTAAAGCGCCTTTATTATTCCTGGCTTAACCGAGAGGATGTTACGTACTCTTTGTCAGGCGGTTTCTTCAGAACCTGATGTCAAGGGAATCGAATTTATTGATTTTAGAGTATTCTCGCTCAAAGACCAAAAGAACGACTAGGATATGTTTAATCATGTATTCGCAAGACAAGGAGATAAAAAGGGCATAACAAAAGCTGGTAATGACAAAGACTTTGTCCAAAGCGTAGTTGGAACGGTCAAGCATGAACAACATGATTCAATCCTTTGAGCTCGGATCTTCTCAGCGACGCGAGTAACAGGAGGACATGTTAGCCTTCAGAAAGAGTCCATGATAAGATAAGCTCTTGATCCCCACTTAAACTAGCGCTACAAACCCTGGTGCCCCACTTCGTCGTCCAGACTGGCAGGGGGATTGCATTATTTGTAAGTGTTGTGTTAATCTAGAGAGAGTTATTGTGTTGGAGGGTCGGTCATGATGCCTCAAATTGTATATAAAATAGTGTTGTTTTTTAAAGTGTAACCTTGATCCGTCCCCGGGGGTATTGGTATAAGGTTCAAACATGCTCTTCGACGTGCCAGACAGGGAATGATGTATTCTACAATTCTTGGTGGCTAGTCTCTCCTTCGTCTTTAACATAAAGTGATGTGGGTGACTTGATACATGAATATGGCCATGAACTATGGACCCTAAATGTTGTAGTGTCGGTAATGGTTAATGGACGCTATGAGGTACCAACACGTCACCCTTCGCCAGCAACAACCATCGTCTTGTCGTCAGATGAGGGTCACCGGCCATCCCTTATGTTACGGCTTACGACTATTAAACCGCTTCGAACGCAATGAAAAGCCCTTCCCATGAAAAAATGAATGTCTAAAACCGTCTTTGCGCTCTTCCTCTGGTTGTATAACGCCAACGAAGCTTGAGAACGTATTTGCCAAAGTTCTGCTGGCACTTATGAGGCTTACCTGACACGATTGGGTATCTAAGTGCAACGTAGCATGGCCGTCCAAGATCCCCTGCATGACTATCGTAAGGGCCTCTAACGGTCGGCTCCGATCTGGTCCTGTTCCGCAGAAAAGACAGACCAACCACAGGAACAGCAGTGTGTTCAGCTCTGCCTCTAGTTTGTGAAGACTGATGAGTCCCATTGTATATCGAGATTTGCACCTCTGAATCTCCGGCGTAAGTGTCTGGATGGCTGTTTGGCCGAAGTTGAGACTGCCGTGACCTCCGAACGGGTAGTCCGGATAATGTCGTTTGATCATGTGCAGAATGTTGCTCAAGCGACTGGTCGCTGTAGATCGTTGAAGAGCCCCCTTGTTCTGTAGGTTGAGCAAACTTATCCTGACTGCGTCATAAAGAAGATATGGCTCCTGATGACGCGGTATGAGCTGTTCGCGGTTCCGCAACAAAACGCTCACGACAGCCTCGTTTCTCCATTTTATGGCGTCCAGAATGTCCCTGTCCCAGGTAAATCCTGGATAGCAGTAGTTCAGTACGTATTGGAACACCTCTGAACCTTCTTCAAGCGGCCAACTGGATGTCTCTCTGATAACGACCCCTCTTAACTCATCCCCGTGCTGGCTCGTCAATCTCAAACATCCCCAGCAAAAATGGACCATGAAATGCAACGCTCGATATGCAGATGCCCAAGTCAAAACATGCTCTACGAGCGGGAGCCCTTCATCAATATCTTCTGGTGAGTAAGGTCCAGCGGTTGAAATGATTTGGTGTGGGATCGTAACGTTTTGACTGGCGCCAGCCTGGTAAAGAGCAAATGCCATTTGATACTCTTCTGCCTGGAGCGCACAGAAGAATGGTGTCTCAGCAAGCTCATTTCTGCTATCAACGATTGGATCGATCTCCAGCGGTCTCTCACAAGAGCAGTTCACTTTGTTCTGCTGACGAAGAGTTTCCGGTGTGATGTCCCATCTCGATGATGGAAGAATTGACCGGAGAAGATCTTCGCACATCATTCGGGAATATTCACCCGCCCTTGCACAGAGATGAAGACTGTTAGTCTTCCGCTGGCTGAAAACCAAGTCTTGCGTCCAAGGCCCACAGGTTACATACGCCTCAAATTGCGAGTCTTTATCCATTTCCAGCTGCAGTACAGGATGAAGAGCCAGCCCTCCGATATCCAGCAGGTACTTGAAGATTGCGTATCGACCTTCAGCAATTGCCGTTTGCATACCAATAGTGACCACAAGCTCCTTGACATGCCCTTCGGTAGGACAAGTGTCAATGATGCGCTTGACCAGAATCAAGTTGCCGCCAGTGACTGCAAGTTGAATGGCTATGTGCCCGGCCCTGTCTATACTGAGAAATTGCCGCGATTCCGGATGCACGAGTGACCAGAGATAGTCAAAGGTTTCCACAAGTGCCTCTTCAAACCTGTTTACATGCACCTTTGAAAGATATGCTGGGCTCACCATTAGTAGGTGGCGGATTAACCTAGATCCAGAAGAGTCACGCTCCCAGAGCAAGCCTGTGGGAACGCTACCGACCAATGCTTTCAAAACGTCCACCCTAGCGCGGCGGACGGCAAATACCAGAGGAGTTTCTTCTGGCACGCCAGCCCTCGGGATCAATGGATTAGCGCCTATACTGAGGAGAGCATTGACCGCAGGGAGATTTCCGGAGGCGACGACTCGCATGAGTGGCGTGCCTTTAAAGAACCAGAACTCGCCTTCACTACCACCGAAGTCTTCGCCCATAACTGCATTAGGATCTCCATACGCTGAAAAAAGCAGCCTTGCCATCTCTGCGACATATTCTTTACAAAAGCTGTTTAACCAGTGGAGAGGCGTCACATTTTTTGAACTTCCGATGTTTGCCATGGCGCCCGCTTCCATGACAAGATATCGAACGATGTGTATATGGCCTGCACGGCATGCTTTCAGTAAAGCAGTTTCACCATGGACATCGCGGCTATTTGTCGTGGCACCGTGCTCTCTGACGAGGAGCTGAACGTCTGCCAATGACCCCCATCCTGCTGCATTTCGTAGGAGGAAATCCGCATCAATCAGGCCGTGTGGATCAGATTTGTCCGGCTCGGAATTAAACCAGAATGGCTTAGACAAGAACTCCTGGTATCTCGTGCCGGTACCATCGAATATTTCTTCGGGTATTGAAAGCTTGATGCCCGCGCCGCGACAGCATTTGAGAGTCCATGCATCGAGAAATTCCTGTTTCCCCGGCACCTCACTCATCATAACATCTCTGACTATGAACTCAGAACCTCTATACAAAGCATAAGAGGCGAAGCGGGCAAGAATCCCAACATCCACTATGAGAGATTCGCAGCCAAAGGCCTTCGCTGTCGAAATTATGGCCTCCGCCGAACTAGTTGACTGTCCTCCAGCTGACAGTTGTAGGAAGTTCAAAGCGCTCGTGAGCGTAGGTGTTGGGTGACTCAATGACTTGACGTCCCCGGCAAAGTGACTCCCGATATAATAAGAAAAAGCTGTGTAAGCGCCATGGAGAATCAGGAGGTGAGAGCTTGAGGTGATACGTTCGCCGAGTTGCTTGGCGTAGAGGTAATGGCTTTCCAAAGCGTCGAGGTTTTGCTTATCAAGTCGCAAATTCCGGCCTCCATACTCGTAGATCCCTAACCCTTGCTGTTGCGGTGCTTAGATTGCAATTAGGACAAGGTGTGGAGATCACTTACCTCAAGCGGTATCTCAATAGATCGGACTGGGTTAACTGAGGTGTTCGACATGCTAGGTTCTGGTGTGCCTGAGAGCCTAAACAATGTTATAAAGCTTGCTAAGGGATATTGCGCGGGATACTTACACTAAATACTTCACGGCGCTGTCAAGGCTTCGCATGCTAGGGGAAAGTCTTACTGTGTGCTGCAATGCTTGTCTAGACACAGAAAGCAAGGTTTCATTCAAAACGCCTTTAAGAGCTCTTACAGCATACTCCGGGACCCCATCCGTAGCTTTGAGCTTCCTGATGGTTTCGAGACTCTGATTAGACATCGCCCCTCCTGCTTCGTCAAATGGATGATGGCCATATGAGAGGCACTTCCAAATCAGGAATCCATAGCTGTAGGTGTCTGTTGACTGTCGATCTCGAAATGCAAGAGTACTGGCAGATTCAGGTGCCTCCCATGGCTCGGAGTACCCAAGCTTTTTGGTGGTCGGTAAGTTGCCTTCAAGGTCGAAGATAGTGAAGCCGAAATCCGCAATTTTGGCGACGTACTTTCGTGTGGGATGCCGGGAAACAAGGACATTTTCCAGCTTCATGTCGCCGTGAATGACATCGCACTGATGCAATTTCTGCAGGCCCATTCCAACATCCAGACAGAGAGCTCTTCTGGTGTCAAAGTCGACGGCATGGTTTTCGAGGAAGTCTGACAGATTTCCGTAGGGTGCATGTTCGAGTACTAGGAAAGGCCAATGGAACACCGAGGTCTTGATGGAGAGTCTATTCCTTTCCCAACCTACTCCAATAAGGCGAGCAATATTCTCATGATTCCGTAGAGGTTCATGTGTCAACACTCGGAGTTCGCGGAGGAAGTTTTCAAGATGAAGAATGCGTTCGTCGGCATGCTGTCGTGTTGGATCGAGAATTTCGCGATGGCGAAGGGATTTAACAACGACATTTTCATCCCGATGCCAATTTGGGAGGAGATTCCCGAAACTGGAAGAGGGAACAAGGCGTGCTGTAAATGACTTTCCGTAGCCAAGGATTGGGTAAAGATGAAGCGTCGAGATCGGAGGAACCCTGACTGGGCCGTCTTGCTTCGATAACACTGAGAGCACAAGAAAAACCTCGGCAAGGACTGCGCCCAAGTTCAATTCTGCAGGGTATTCGGTTTTCGGTGCAACAGTCCCGACTGATAACGGCAGACTGATAAAGGAAACTAATTCTGGATCTGCAGATGTTTGTAATGAACCCTTTCGATCAATTGGAGCGCTGGGTGTCGACGAAGAAGCCTGACAAGAACAATTAGTCGTCATGGAAAATAGTAGATTCAACGCTGATACAATACATTTTCTGGCGCCAGGGGATCAGTGTAGTCGAGTGTTATGCACGAGCCTCTCCAATAGTTCATTCGAGCACCCTCTAACAAAAGGTGCGCGCCTGCAATGGTATTGGCAATGAACTCCTCCGAACGTGACATTTTATCTCAAGCGGAAGAAAACTGAGAGTTGTGAAGCATCGTTTGTCGCCCGGAAAAGGATATTGTAAAGAGCTCTAACGGCGGACGTTACATGCCCTTAAAACAACAGTGGCCCGGTCAGGCAGTTTCGAATCAAGCTGCCGTGTCGATTCCACTCGTGAGGCTGAGAAATGGTCAGCATGAAATTCGGGTCTAAGGCTAACCCAAGGCTCCTCGACTTTATTGAGTCTGCCTTGCTCTTGACCATCCGGAAAGAGTACGCACCGATTGGTTGTTGCGCTGCGGCTGAGGTGCTAGAGCGTGGCTGCATATTGTGGCTTCAGAGGAGCCTATGATACTGGATTCAGGTTCGTTCCAGACCACTGTCGCAACACCACGAGGCCTCCCAAAGTCAGCTTCAACTGAAACACTACAAGTATTGACAAACCACAGTTATTTCCTCTAAGCTATGGCTTATCCAGTCGTGGGATCGTTGCAGCTGAAGGCTGAGGTGTCAAAGCGGTGGCTGCATATTGCGGCATCAGAAGAGCCTATGATACTGGATTCAGGCCCGTTCCAGACCACTGCCGTAGCACTGGGTGGTTAAAGATCGCTGCGTGTCCAATTGAGATAAGGTGAGTAATAACCCGGAGCTCAAACGAGTTTATCCATTTCTATCACGGACTACTGATGGCCACTTCGGTCAAAGAATCAAAACAAGTCTTACCAGAGTGTAATCCAGAAAGGAAGCTCTTTTTCTTTTTTTCTTGTCAACAGCCGATCTGTAGTGAGAAGATTAGCCCCGGTCACTGCCGCACCAGTCCATCGCGTCGTCGAGTCACTGCACCATTATCAACACCATGACAGAAGCCGTTGGGCTTGCCATTGGGATTGTTGCCCTGGTTGATACCTGCGTAACAACTTGCGGCCTTATCTCAAGCGCGAAACACTTTCCGGAAGACTTCGAGGTCCAACGAGTTGGTTTTCTCTGGGGTGAGAGTCGACTCAGGGATTGGGCGAAGAAATGGGAGCTTGACTATTCTAGCAATATTCATACTGCTGATCTGCAATCGGCAAGGCTACTCGTCGAGGAAGCCAAGGTGCAAGCCGTCGATCTTGATCTAATCAAGGCCACCTTAGAGAGCACCGACAAGCTTCTTAAGAGATGCAAGGATTTGCTCGATCGGCACACCCCCCAGCGCTCTGATCCAACTAGTGCAACCATTGATAGATTTCGGAAATCAGTCTCCAGCGGGAAGTCTTTGGTCCAGTGGAGCGTAATTGACGCGACGACTCTCCGTACCCTCGTGGGGGATCTTGAGATGCTTACCAATGGGCTCAACCGTGTACAACCCCAGGCAAACTCGACATCTATAGAGATCCAGCGGCTTACAGCGGCATCCAGAACCATGGCAACCCTAGATCAGCTGGGTATCACACCAAACTACCAAGCTCTCAACGGCTATCCTGAAATAAAGCAGCTTTTTTTGATGCGGAGCGAGCATAGTCGAATTGAGACTGTGGGCCGAAGCTGGGCAAGATCCAAAGACTTGCAGGTCACCAAGTCACAGTACAATGTGTGGTACGACTCCGTGACTTCGGCCTCGACGCGAGGACCTGGCCTTTTCGGTTCGTCCGGGGATGCCGTGTTGATCGAGTGGAAATACTACATGGGCTCGAATCAAGAAAACAAAGAGCTGGCGCTGTCGAGGACGGAAAGAATCGCCGAGTTACTAGCTGTGGAAGGAAAGCCTCGGGGTTTCCGCATCCTGGACTGCGTGGGATGGTTTCTGGACGAATCCCATAGTCGGTGCGGCATTATGTTCAGCATACCACGGCATATCGAAATGAAAGCTCGGGAAGCGGGTGGACGCGTTCGTTGTCTAAGCTTATCGGACTTGATAGCCCAACGAACCAAGCCGACCCTGCGGGAACGGTTCCGTCTGGCGTACTTGTTGACTATGTCTCTTGTCGAGCTCCATTTAGCCAAGTGGCTGCACAAGAACTTTAGCTCCGACAATATCATCTTCCTCGCGGCTGGCAAGCCAAACGATTCAGACCTGGCGAACAACCTGGGTGTCGACTTCACCGCACCGTATGTCGCGTCCTTTGGGTTGGCTCGACCCGATCAACATGATGCCGTTTCTAGTCTTGCTATGGCTTCCGCTCCTGTCAACAAAGCTTATCAACACCCAGATTACTCGCCGAGGACTGTAGACAATGAGGGTTCCTCTATCCCCATGGCACGGTATCATAAAGCGTATGATTTATACAGCCTTGGATGCGTCCTGCTCGAAATCAGTATCTGGAAGCCACTTGCGGAACTGGGGTGGGCTTCGTTCACAGATAATCCAAGAGGGTGGAAAGATCGGTTACTATATGTGATCGACAAGAATGTCGCCTTTCACGCTGGCCCCATCTATAAAGAGATTGTCTTGTCATGCATGAATTCTGAGGCAAACCCTGGACCACAAGCTGGGGGTGGCGAACCCACGACTAATAGTTCAGCTGAGACTTTTGGCTGGGACGTCCTCCGCAAACTTGACCAACTTTCAGTTTAGTGAATGTACTTTCTAACCTTTGTTGAGCATATATAACTTAAGTTAGTATGTCATAACACTATCGAGCGTATTACTTGCCTTTTTTCTTTTAAAAAAAAAAAAAAAAAAAAATTAATTGCAACAGTATTAAGAATTCCAGCGTTTCTAGTTTATTCAACTAATTCGGGGACAGAGGTAAGTGAAGGCTGTGTTATTTAGTTTGCTTTGCTGGCCCTCCCAGCGACCCAACGAGGATTATGCCTAGCCTGCTAACGCTGGGTTGTTCGGCTAGGGGCCGTTACCCCATACGGGCTAATAGGTGTTACTTAATACACATAGAATGACCACCCTCGAGCGAAACATTACCACTAAGTGGCTACTCCGATTAGTGCATATTTCTTTCGAATCAGTCATCACGGCGTAAGGAAGGGTAACGGATAAAGGATGGGTTTATTTCGCCCTGCAAATACACACATCATATGGCCCACAATGTCAAATACGTTATATTGTTTCTCCGACTCTTGGCCCTGAGACCCTGAAATTGCATGAATCCTTCGAATGTACGGTCAGGTCTATCTATTGGTTCCTACCCCAGTCATAAGCTGACTAATTTCTTTTCGACCTGGGTTACTGATAACGCGCGAATTTGTGATTGTGACTGCGCCTTCCAGCTCTCTGCCCCTAAATGTCGATTTGTGTCGCATCTCCCTGCTTACTCAAGAATGTCCCCCAGCACAACCTCACTTCTTGGGCGCCCAGCGATCATAGAGACATGGCGTGGCTCGACGCGGGCTCGCCGCAGCATTCCACGACCAGCCTGGGCTCGATTGGCTAGGCTAAATACTGCCCTCCTCCTAGTTTTCGCCATCCTCCACCTCACTGTCCTGATTTATGGTTGTGTCCGCTCACGCGGCTTAAACGCTGCCTGGACCCTCTACCAAGGCCCTTGCTCCCAGTCCAAGACGATTAACCTGTTCCTACACCTGTTGCTCAACGTCTGCAGCACGCTGATCTTGGTTTCATCCAACTTCTTCATGCAGATCCTCAATGCACCGTCCCGAGCTGAACTTGACCATGCCCACACTCACTCCGGCTGGGTCAACATTGGAGTCCCGTCGATCCGCAACTTTTTCTACCTCGGGCCTGT
This sequence comes from Fusarium cf. aywerte, assembly GCA_011034095.1. NCBI lineage: Eukaryota > Fungi > Ascomycota > Sordariomycetes > Hypocreales > Nectriaceae > Fusarium > Fusarium cf. aywerte. Next base: position 161,751 of record WETZ01000050.1, read on the forward strand.
CAAGTTGACCTGCTGGCTCATTTTGGCCTGCAGCTCCGTTCCTATTCACCTTTTTTTCAACTCCCTTGTATTTCAAGTCGAAGAAGTTCGGTCTGGTTTCGGAATGGCCATCGCAGCCGAGAGTTTCGTTAAAGGCGCCCAGTATTATGAACCTGGTGCAAGCCTGTGGAATACCGCTGTGCCAAATAATTGTAGCAGTGGCCTGAGTAACGAACTCTGCAAAGAGGGTGTTTTTGGTGAAGGCACAAATGGAGAAATGTCAGGCGGCATCATCAATCCTGTGACGTGGATGAACAAAACGTCCGAAGAGAGCTTGAATATCTCAAGAGCGGCTAGCGAGGCGAGCAAATCGTGGCAGTGGCTTAATCCCGCCGATTGCCGTTCTAAATTTCTATACTGTGACAAAGGCACTGGGCTCAAAGGATACAGAAGCGTAGCATTGGTGGTCAATGCAAGTGAATCTGGCGCACCTGGCTGGAAGCGCGACGAGGTTTTCCCCAACATGACGAGCTCAGACGACGAATTTTGGGACGATATGATCCCTGCCAAAAAGACGAATTCGCTCTGGTACTATGAGTACTGCAATATTGCAACGGCATTCGATAACGGCAAATGTTACAATACGTGCAAGACCAACCTGGGATTCGACCAAATCGCCGTTGAGAGCACCTCCGAGGTTGACCCAAAGAACGATACTAGCGATTCCACCTGGAGCTTCTCTTTTTGGGGTCCCAAGTCACTGGAGAAGAACATTCTTAAGGCGCAGATGCGTAGTGGTTTTGACAAAAGTTACAACACTTTAACAGTGTCGTACTGCCTAGCAGAGAAAGAGGAGCAACAGTGTAAAATTGGCGTACCAAACCTACTTCTTCTGGTGGCACTCCTCTGCGTCCTCTTGAAGCTTTCTCAGTGCATCTTTGTCATGGTTCGATATGCTACAGACGGTACAGGAGATCTGCTAGTGACGCCAGGCGATGCTATCAAGTCGCTGATTAGTCGGCCTGATCCGACAACTGCACGCATGTGTACTCTCGAGATGCGAGACGTACAGTTTACCTGGGACAGGCTCTTGGGAGCATCTAGGAGACACATGCGCCACCATGGAGAGGCATATGGCGTTGAGATGCTCCACGGCAATGTCGAGCACAATTTCCTCGCCCCTCAAGCGCGCCAATGGAAAGCCCAAAGACAGCGCTTTTTCCGGGCCCTCCCTATCAATATGTGGCTTAAAACGTATGCCATACTCCTGGCTGTATTGTTTGCTGCTATCTACTACTTCTACCAAGCCACGGGCGGTAAATTCCAAGCGTACATACCATTGCCCTTTTCCACTAACGTAGAAGTTCACACTGACAATGTCACAGATCTGGGACCTTTGGCAGCAGCGGCCTCAATAAATTTGTCACCCTGGATGGGAGCCAGGGTTTATCTAACCAGTTTACCGGCGACTTTGTGAGCTTGGTTCTACTTTCTAACACCCCACAGCTCATTCTTTCGATATCGTACTTGCAGTTCAACTCTTTGATCACCAAGATATTCATGGCCAAGGAATGGGCCCAGATGGGCACAGAGTACCGTCCACTTCGAGTGACGGATCCTCAAGGGGGCCAGGTCTCAACATACCGACTTCAACTGCCCTACAGATGGGCAATACCATGTATAATCGCAAGTGCTTTGCTTCATTGGCTGGCATCTAGTTCTTGTTACCTTTTTATGGCTGATGGAGGTAATGTGTCCTCTGTTTCCTAATAGATGGACTATGGATTGACATTTTCAGGCTTCTATGGCTCGATCTTGGGCAACCCGACGACGAATGATGACTCGATAGGCCTCTCGGGGTTTGGCTTCGTAGCTGTAGGGTATTCCACTGTGGCGATGATGGTAGCGATTGTAGTCTTCGCATTCATCATCTGCGTCCCCTTGCTTCTTTCAATGCGAAGACTACCAGGCGACATGGTCATTGTTGGAAGCAATTCTCTCGCGATTTCCGCCGCATGTCATGCCTCCAAGGCTTCAAAGGTCGATATTTCTGGCTGTAGTTTAAGGACTGATACTTCCGGGTGTGAGTCTGGCATAGAGCTGACAGTCCACCCTCATCATAGGGAAGAAGAAGGTGACGACGGGCAGTCATCGTCGGTCTATGCGAGAATTGCAGAAAGCAGGATCAAGTGGGGAGTTGTGAGAATGGAAGACTCATTTTATAACGAGCTCAAAGATGAGGCTGATGTAAACGAGATTGGGCATCTTAGTTTTGGTGTTCAGGAAGACGCGGTAGAGAAGCCTGAGTTTCAAAAATGGTATATCTAAGAGATACCCCAAGAGTAATGCAATCAACATCCAGCTTCTCACCCGCAGCTGTTGTTCGCGCCATTGACGATAGGTCGACAAAGAAGGGCACTCATGAGAGAGCAGATCGAACCGATTAGTACTGTCGATCAAGTCTACCAGAGGCCTTCTCACTTATACGACGATGGGATACGACTGGTAAGTTTATTGTTTGCGTCTATTTTAACTCGGTCAACGACAACCGGAACTATATAAGTCATACTGAAGGTTGAGACGCGCATCTGTGGATTGCGAAGCCATGCTTGTTTCCGATCGGCGGCCTCAGATTCTGACTGTGCTCGAGAAGCGCAAACCGTCAATCTCCGTGTTGTCGTTCTTCGATCCGTGCATCTATCGAGACCCAGTAACAACGGGACGAGTGTAATCGCAAAGGCCGGAGATATTCGTTGATAGCTTTCGGGTTTAGTTCATCTGCGATCAAGCAGTTAGCTAGACGGGAAAATAGTACTTGTGGTAGGAATTCGAGAGCGATCGTGTTGCCGTTCGTGCGAAATTTAAATAAACAGTTCCAGTAATGGTTGGGACTCCGCTTGTCACAGCAGTAGTTGACTCACTCCGCTCGTCTCTGGTACCCTAGTTTTGCATGTATAGACAGAGTAGCAACAATGCTGGCTCGACGGGCTACACGTGGGAAGTGCATCCTAACGTCCCATCGGCATTGATAGATCCAGGGCTCATAGACCGAGGAATACCGTAGTAGCGGTAGGTTGGCGAACTCGATGTTCCCAGAACATAAGCTAGAGTGCAAGATCGTATTGAATAGTGCCATGCCTTCCGTAGGAGTGTAAACAGCATCCACATTGACTTCCAATCGTATAAATGGAATTCTGCGGCCGTGGAATCGTAGAACAGTTCCTTGTCTCGACGGTGTTCAAGCCAGACCTTGCCTGTTCACGGCCGGTGTTCGAGGTGGTTACATTGTGCCCTGCTCAGAGGTTAGAATCTTGTTCGGCGACAGATGAGTAGTCCGGCAAGAGTGTTGATACACCTACCTAGGTGACTCGGGAGTCAGAATCTCTTCTGAAAGTAGACGCGTTGCAGGAGCAGGATACGGTGTCAGCTGTATTTGCCCTGGCCTTTAGTTCTCATCACCATGGGTTCGATCCCCATCACTCTAGATTTCAGGTTCTCTGAATTGTAGGTGCGGGTGTGGAAGGCGGCACGAGACGGTGCCAGCGAACTGAAGTCCCTTGATGTTGCAAAGTTGCGTTTTACGGCACTGAAGGTCAGTATTGGATAAAAACAACAACCCTAGTTCGTATGCCAGGTCGGACGGTCGCGCTGTACCAGTGTGTTATGGCTTATTGCGAAACGTGAGTCGCGATCTTTTGTTTTTGAATGGCGGCCAATAGGTGATCCTTGCGACGGATTTATCGGCCGATCTAAAACAGGTGAGACAGTCATCACCATGAGCCGCGAATCTCATACTGCTCCATAAACTCTATTGCGCCTGAATTTAACGGCTTCTTAAAAAGCAGGTGCGAGTGTAACGAGCGTGGATCAGGCTGCTGAAGGCATTATGGTGACGAGGTGAGCCGAGCTAATCGATTCGAAGGTCGACTTTCGAACAGTGGTCCTGTGCAAGGATTTGTTCCGCGAACTATAGAAGTGTTAGCCATCATGGACCACTTCACGTGTCGTCAAACCACACACATCGATTCCATATTCAATGGCGGAGGCTGCGGCAGCAGATACAAACTTGGAGTGAACGATCGAGGTGAGGATAAGTTGAATCGCGACCGGTCTATTGTTTTCGTCTGTGGCGGGACAGCGTGGATGTGGTTACAGGTGGAGAGGTACGACGGCACGCGATACATGGTTATCACTTTTTCTCAGATGGAATTCACGTCTCAGGATAGTGGCAAAGGTTTTATGAACAATTCAGGTGTTCCCTGCGACCGTTCTAGGTTCTTTTGGTCTGATGTGGTAAGGTCGTACTCCATAAGCTACAACTCTTCAACGACGGCTCTTGAAAGCGACAATTGTAATTACGACTGCGCCCACAGCAAACAAGATCTTCTTCAGATTGTAAATCTTTTCCTCCAAAGCCTCGATTTTTGAGTCCCGATCCAACCCAGCACGGTACAGACGTGCCTGTCGTTCATATAACTCAAGGATATCTGGATCTACCTCCACCCCCTCCTCCCAGGAGGGGAGGTGGACTGGTAGGCCGGTCGGTGGCAGGGCTTCACGAGGAATACCCGTATCTATGTGCTGTTAGTAACTTGCATAGCGACAATGGTAGAGTGTTGTGAACTTACTGGCTTGGTACTGGGGACCAGCATTGTTTGAGGCCTGGGAGGCCATTTGAGTGGACTGGATCAAGGATTAGCATAGTTCAAGTGGCGCCTCGGGCGAAAATGCTGATATACATACACGTGGGGATTTCTTTCTATGTTAAATTTGAGTGGGAGTTACTTCTAGTGGTAATGTTGAGAAGGAGAAAATCAAAAGGTAAAAGAAGTGGAGGAAATTTATAGATACCTTTGTGGTTGTTGGCACCTGCGGGCAGGTTGCAGATGCTGGCACTGCAGAAAATGACCGGCGCGCTTTTCTGCTATTGTTCGGGGCCGCAACAATAGAGTCACAATAGCATTCGAGCGTGTCGCAGTACAGACTCAGCCCAAACTTCAGCTAAATCGCTTTTTGCACTTGATTCTGGGTATGTGATGACATTGTGGCCCCTTTTCATCTGATGTTAATAATAGTTCATCACAACGAGACCACTATATCATCCCCTCATCAAACCTAATCAAGAGACTACCCATGGATTTTCACCTTCAATACAATCATTCGCGCAATTATTATACCATCCAATTCATTGCCACGTCTTTACTAGAGATTACTATTACCTATGCATATCGACAGTCGGCCTCCGGGAAGCTGCAGTTCGACAGTCAAATCCTTTAGCTCAATCTTGGTAGTGCACCTAAGCTAATCCTGATGTCCATATTGTGCTGGGAGCTTGTGCTTGCTTGAAGGATTGCAAACCTTGCGCCTACTACGCGATCAACTTTGATTTGTCTCGAGGTGTCCATTCCTACACTTCAAACTTTGTATCAATTTGATGGATATCGACCGCTCAGTCTTGCTTGCATAGTCTTGCTCGCTTCGATGAGAAGTCGTCCATTTCTATATCACCGCCTTGCTCATGTATCAAGCCAATACGTGTACGACACCGACGCTGTTCTCTCACTGCCCGAGCTTGATTGTAATACTCGCACATCAATCACCCTAGACATGGACAGCATCTGAGGTATTTGTGAGGAAAAAGACCACCAACACGCATAAAACCTCACACATGAGAATAAATGTACAAACATCCGAAACTGAAGAGATACTCTAAATTAATTTTACAAAACGCGCCCTCCTAGCCGCTTGGGCCCGTTGTTCGCTATCGCTTGTTGTGCATTGCTTGGATTATACCCCGTGAACACGCTATTTGTCGTATTTGCGGAATAATTGGTGAACAACCTTCTACGTGCACAGCGTCGATCAAAGTGTTAATCTAACTCAAAATTCAGTAGTCGTCACTTTGGGTTGACACCAATACTCATCCCCTTGCAACTGCGAACAGTCTGCTATTTGGTGAGAAAATCTGCCTCGACACGTCCATTACCCTACAGAAGAACATCTACCCCTACCGAACCATTGTGACGCGGACATGGTGGCGCCCGAGTCCACCATCTCATTCAGCCCCTTGCAGATATGCAAATTGTCCCCACCAAAAGATGCGCGCCGCTTGAACCAAGAGTCCACATTTGCTTCTTTGGGCGTGCCGCTTCTCCCTTATTTGTCTATCTTGTTTTTAACCTTTCGACCTATACCATACACGTTCGAGTATGTGAGCCATGTTGGTACGGACAAGGATCAAGACAAGTCCGTATCCGGATGATGTCAGATTCAGTTCCAGCACGAGTGAGACCAGATCAGTTGTAGTCGTGGCTACAGTACCCGTCGTACTGTTAGCTGACTTTCTGAACATCCGTCGGTATCGAGAAAAAGTCCGTAGGAACATTGTCACAGAATAGTGAAAAGTCCGACGTTGTACAACTTTGTATTGGTCAGACTCAAAGCTTGCTTACCTGTCGTGGTAAGCCACCACGATTGACCACCACAGTGATATTAAATGCCTCGCATACTTAGTTAGAGTAGGCAAATACTAATGACAAATTGAGAGATATTACGAGAACTTGGAAAAGCATTATATACCCCTCATCGTCCTGGACCCTCTCAAACCAAATTGAAGTCAGATCTAGAAAACAATTATTCTACAGACTTCAGTAGCAACATGCATCCACTCGCAGTTTTTACTACGATATTATTCACCTATGTGGCATTGGCAAACGCGCATATTCGTATTCTTCGCGTCGCGCATCAAAAACGAGGCATACTCACATTGAGTTTCAATCCCTCTGCCCCTAGCGACAAAAGTATTCAACTACTCACCACTACGAAAGCCGGCTATCAGCCGGGATGGCTGCACAACAGAGGAGAATATCTGTACTCGGTTTCAAGGACATACTTCCCCGATAATTCTTCTACTAGTGGTGGCATATTCGCTTTCAAGAAACTCTCGAATGGTCGTCTTGAGCAATCTGACGCGGTAGCATCCCACGGCGAAAGCGGAGTCTACCTTGACATCTCACCAGATGGCAAAACACTATCTTCAGCCAATATGTAAGTCACGAGCCGTTATGTTTCCATCAAACATCCTTTTCTCTAACATTCCATCACCTTAGTGACGGCTCCACTGTGTCCGTCTTTCCACTGATTTCTCCTGGCCATTTTGGACATGTTGCGCACGTGTTTCACTACAACCTCACACAACCTGGTCCTGGATCTGGAGATTCGCAGGAGATTTCCAATCCACATGCAGCCGTCTTCAGTCCGTGCGGCAACATCATGGCTGTTCCCGATCGAGGCGCGGATCATGTTTACATATATCAAGTGCACGGCACGAAACATGTTGAACAGATTCGTTCCATGACATTGCCACCAGGAACTGGCCCGCGCCACCTTCTCTTCTCCAAAGTCAACCACAAGAAAACTCTGATGTTCTTGGTCAGCGAATTAGACAATACCATCAATGTCTTCTCATTTGAATATGGCAGTGTTGGGCATCATAACAAGCATCCTGACTTGAACGAAACTTTGCGTATAACGCATCTGCAAAGGGCATCTACTCTCGATGCTTCAAGCAAGCGCACAAAGCCTATGAATATCGACTTGGCTTCCGAGCTTGCTCTGTCGCATGACAAACGCTTTTTGTATGCATCCAACCGCAATACAGAGTCAGTTGAAAAGGCGGACACGATTGCGCTATACTCTTTGAACACAGACGCCAGTAAACCACTTCAATTCTTGGGCCTGAACAGTACCCACGGCAAAATACCCAGACATTTCTCGCTTTCGTCGGATTTTCAAAATCAATTCCTTGCAGTCGCAAACCAAGTTACCAACGATTTATTTATCTTCAGAAGAAACCTCAAGACAGGTTTCCTAGAAGATGTTGCAGGAAACTACAGTTTCGGAAAACTGGATATGACAACAAAGGTTGGTCCCATGGCCGTTATATGGGACTGAGACAGGAGGGCGATTGAACCATGTAGTGCTCATCTAGTTTTAACTATGTACAACTTGCAACGACCCGTTGTGATTATGAGCTTTGAGATCTGTCATGGTAACGACGTGCATATCCCTTTGCCGAAACATTAGGACAAGAACAGTGACCAGTATCAATGGTTGGGGCGGCTTCGAATATTCGGGAAGCACAATCAGGCGCAATTACATTGCAACATGTATGTAATTGGAGAAGGGTACAATGAATCCTCTCAATTACAAAGAAAGATCAAGATAAACAAAGGTAGTCTTACAATATAACTAGATGCTGCTATGGAAGGTCATATAGTACATGTAGCTATGAGGAAAGCAAATAAACAATTGGCAAAGGCATATCCTTCAACGATGAGCAACACATAATCCACTGCTGTTTCCCATCACCTGTCCCAGCAGGGAGGAGAGTGGTAGATCATCAACGCAGCTCTGAAGCCCGCAAGCCCGAGGACTGGCTCAAGCGCTCGCACATATGGGCACACACGCCCACACCTTAGTATGTGTAACAGAGGAGGTCGCTCTTGGTGTCCATGACATCCGAGACAGGGATATCCTCGGCACCAACCAAGCCCATGAAGGGCATCATATCGGTGATCTTGGCGCGAGGGTTGGGCATATCCATGGTTGAGTTTCCACCGGCCGTAGCGTTGCCGCCGTTGGGTGTCTCCAGACGCTCCCGGATACCGGAGTAGTCCTTGAGGCGGGCGTCGCGGTCCTTCTCTTGCCAGAGAGCCCACAGGCGGTCAACCTGAGCGTGGTGCATAAAGAAAACGGGATCTGTTTCAAATTAGTCATGAACAAAGACTCTCTCCGAGGTAGTGAAGTATGAAACTGCGGGGAGAGAAAAGATAAACGTACCGTTGGGGGAGGATGAGGGGCCCATGTCTCCCATCTGGCCACCGACGGCGCTGTGGATGGAGCCGTGGGGAACATTCTCCAGCTTGAACTCGAAGGCTTCGAAGTCGGGAAGCTTGTTCATCTCGGCGATGAGCTCGGGGGTGTAGCCGGAACCGCGCATGTCACCGGGGCGGTTCTCGCCGTCGAAGAAGTCGCGAGACAAGCAGTGCTCGTTGGCAAGAACCTTGCTGTAAGCAGGGCGGATGTCCTTGAAAGGTCCGTCAACTAGACACTTCCACTCACGGCCATCGCTGGTCTTCTCGGTCTTGTCACCGCCGTTGCCGCCAACTCCGGTTTCAGCGTCCCAGAAGTCGGACTTAGCTGTGTCCTTGGAATCCTTAACCCAGTCCCAGTACCTTTCTCACGTGTCAGCTAGGCGTTCATTCGAATTTGACGTGAAGGAGGAATCTTACACCATGGGGCCAGTGTAGCCACAAGCCTGGAGCTGCTTGTGGTAGAGATGGGTGAAGTATCTGTGCCAGGGCAGGAACTGCGCAACGTAGTGAACTGTTCAAGCGCGCGGGCGGTCAGCTGAGAAGCTCTCTACTAAAAGCCTTGGGATGCGATACGTACTCTCGCTGTTGAGATGGGTGTGCACATAGGTGAAGTCATCGTACAAAGATGTCTTCAAGTTGATGCTCGAAGGCTTCTTGGTAAGACACACAACGGCATCAGTGTATTCTTTGCGAAGGGTCTTGTCCAGACTACGGAACTCGACACGCTTGACAGGGTTGGTGCATCCTTTAGATTCCTGGCGAGGGATGGCAGTCGCGGCAGCCAGGCCGGTGAGCAACGGAAGAAGCGAAGCGAAATGCATGATAGCGAAAGGATTCGGTTGGTAATGTTGATAAAAAGAACGTGGTGTACTATAGATCGGGAACGACAGCCGGAAGAGGGAGCGTAAAGGTTGGAAAATACAAGTGAGCGAAGGTTGCGGTTATCAAAACAACTTGCATACCGATGGCGGGAATCAGTCTCTTAAATATCTCTGTCTGGATGCATGGTCTGTTGATCCTTTGAGTACCGTCTTGAGGTCCATGGGTCCTCCACTGATCCGCCCAGCTGGGATGACAGCAATGCCGAATTGTGATGCACTGGAGGTCCACTCTGCATTTTTGGAAGTTCGCTTAGAGCTTCTTCAATGACAAATAGTGTCCACTTGCCGTATAGTTAAATGAGCCCATGGGAATTATACGGTAAAGAAAAGAGCGAAGCTGGATGTGAGAACATCACAATAGAGATCGGCCAGGTACGCGAGACAAACCCCTGCAGCCCCTGGAACTAAAATAGAAAGGAGTGGATAATACTCGGCAATACGAAGTAGTGACATTCATCTGTACAGTCGTTTTTCTCCGAGCCAAGGGAAGGAAGTGGAGACTTCGGCTGAAGTATAGGATAGGCGATTCCACATGTAGCATAAACTACGCACGAACCCCTTGAAGAATGTTGTTTCAAGGCCCAAGCGATACACTATCCGCCTCATGCTGGCCAATCCGATCGCCTCAGTATCCATCGGAGAAACTCACTTCGTGTAGCTCCATAACCATGCGAAGTCCATGACCCAGGGTGACATCGCAGCATGGACTGATTCACTGTCTTTAGGCCTCGGAAGCTCGATACGAATGCTCAATATGGAGTATTGGGCCGCTGTTCATGAAACCGCCGTTAGAACAATGGAGAAAAGCATAAGCGTATGCCTCGGGACAAGTGATATTGGAGATATTCGAGGTATGAGGGTGGGGAAATGATGCATATCGTCTAGATTCTCAAGAAGTGGCCTCAATTCAATCCAGACGAGCGTACTTGAAGACAGACGGCTGATGCTTCATTGATCAGGAAGACTTGTGTTCATGCTTGGATATCTCGATTGACTTGGGCAGCAATATGCAGGTGTTATATTCCCGCCGGAACCAAATTCGTGGTCAGTATTTGAAAGGGTTCAAGGAAAGTCCCGATGGGCCCCGCACAAGATCAGTTGGTATGATGCTCAAGATAAGAGAAAACGAGTGACAGAACCCGTCTCTCCCGCGATTGTAGCATCGTTGTTGCGTGTCTCTTTAACAAGCAAAGAGCATAGAGCATATCCCAGTCGGGGGCTCAGTCGTCACTTGAGGAAGAAGTCTCAAGCCAACTTTAGTGGCGCAAGAACATCCGCGACGGAGCAGGATAGAAAGCGGTGAAGGTGTGTAAAGTAGTGGAGAGGATGTGTTGGGTGTTGCTTTCGGTGGCCTAACGCCGCTGAGAAGATGGGGTCGGGATCGTGCAGTGGGCGGGACGAGACAAGTGATGACAGGAGAAGGTGCTGACAACTTGGAAGGGTTTGGAATGCACGGGTCCTGCTTGACACATTCTTTGTACAGGTGCATATTAGCAACCGTTCAGTGCGCTTCTAAAGATGGCGGGGCAAAGCCAATATAAGACCATGTCTCTCATGTTCCCGGGCTTTCCCATTGATTGGTCAGTCAGTAGCATGTACTGAGTAACTTGACAGTGAAGAAGAGCCGCTTGCGAACTGAAACCTAGAAGATACCACGGGTTGGTGGTAGTGGGGAGTAAGGTCACCAGCAGATATCAGTGCTTGGAGGGGTTCCTGTACGGTGAACTCTCAGTTAATCGCGAACGATGTACAATCACTACAATCCTCGTATCACCAACTGTTCGAAGAAATTGCGCTATGTTGACATGAGAAATATATCAGACTGGTACCTTCATTCTATTCAATTTGCAAAAATCGAAAACGCTTACACATAGGTACAGAGAGTAATGTCGTGTTCTATCATTACTCTTCGTCTGTTCGTTACCCTATAGTCTATGTCGCGCTTTGACCTCCGCACGCATTTGGGAGCTCTTGCGGTATTGAATTTTGAGAGTGTGGCCACAGTATTTGTGCGGAAGTGATACTTTGGCCGCATATGGAAGGATGTGGGGCGCTTTTGCAGCGGTGCGACTGTGATCTACACTAATCTCAGGTCGCGTGACTCTGTCATTGCGTTCCTACTTCGCGTCGCATCTCATCCCCAAAAACACCTTTAGTTGCTTCCCATCACATCCTACGCAGCCCTGACACTCGTAACGTACAACTCGCTGCATTGCACTAGACGCGAGTCAGGTATTCAACCATGTTTACTCCCCGATCCCAATACATTCAAAAGCTTGCTGGTCTCAAGTCCAATCTCGATGATGCCTAGGCAGCTGACTCGACGACATAGTTTCCGGTTAAGTTTCGTCCTCGGAATGATCTCACTAACAATGTGCGCCTCGAGAACTTGATCGAAATTACTAAGCTTACGATTGACAAGAAGATCCCCTTGAGTCATTATGGAAGCCAAGCGGCGCTCTGTACGATTCACTCGAGGGGTACCCTCCACGTTTTACGAGGAAGTCTTCCCAGGCTACAATCAAGCGTCTCAAAGATCGTTGCTTGAAGAGCCCCGAGATTGGCATCAGCGCCGATGAGTCTTTAACTGCAGCTGCCGGCGACCCTCCCTATCGTGCCTCTCCCGTCAAAAGTCCTTGAAGTTGCTTCCGCTACTAAACAACTTGCGCCTGCATCCGTACAGATTTCCCCGAGCATGACTCTGGCTGTTTTGATGGCGTCTCAAATGAAAGCGATCACGAGGATGCTCACGATAACACAGCCAATCAAGCCACGACCACTAAGCCTATTACCGTCGAGTCTGAACCCTTCAGCGGACGCGAGAACAACGATATTCAGATCAATTCCTCCGATACCCTTGCTGTTAATGTCATCGAGCAACTCAGCAAGATATCTGCTTAACCGATCAGGTATTCGAGTTTTTATTCATGGTCGTTTTCTTGGTCTTTCGTTATTTTCACCGAGTGTCGGAGCATGCTCGTACCAAGAATCCTCCCTTGTTCGATTTTGACGATCCACCTACCGTTCCTCCCTTCCTTCAGTCCAATGACTTAGGCAATATAAAGCTTCCTTACTCCCATGCATGTTCGCGCCGATTATTGGGTTTTGGCGGACGTTGTTATCAAGCCCGGCGCTTGCAGAGTCCTGCTGTATGACTCGAAACCGTTGGAAGCACAGAGGCTAAATGTCGCCAAGAGTCTCCGTGCCTGGTTCTCCAAGAATATCCTTTCTGTTGAGACTACTGTGTCATTCATGGTAAGATATTCCTCCACTTATCTGACGTTTGCTAATTTTTTAGAACTGTGTGCATCAATTTGACCATATCAACTGTGGGCTTTTCGTACTTGCCTTTGCAGAACGCCTTATTCGCGGCAAATCCCTGAGCCTGTCGGTGGAGCCACGAGTTGAGAGGGATGGATCGCTGGCGTTACTCCGCGACACGGAATGGTTGCATAATCTTTCGCAGCCTCACCTATCAGTCCTTGACAGAATCCAATGTCTACTGTGCAGATCTCCCAGTCCTTCAACTGTCAGGGCTGTTTCGGACCGTGCGAAATCTCCTAATGGTCTCGCTGGTGATGCCAGAGCTGAGATTATTGTGGCTCGTGGAAAACCTGAAATTACTGTCTTGACCCAAGTAGCTCAGCTATCAGAACATGACACGCCGCCTAGACGGGCATCTTCCGCTTTACCTGTTTTTTCTACGTGCTTTGGACTAGATGCATTTCTTGCGTCTGCCGATGCGCTACAATCTGGATCTAAAAGAAAGCTGAGCGAAGCTAATCTCGACACCACGCCCTCCGGCCTTGATGAACGAGAGTCTGCCAACAACGATGTCTCTTCACTTCGTTCACGCCTCCTCCAGGTTACAGGAGAGAGGTCTCGTAACGAGAAGCAGACTGTGGTCCTCGAGGCAAAAGTAAAACTCGTGGAGGCTGAAGATGCCCTTTCAAATGCTGCCGCCAACTTCGAAAGCGCCAACGCCGCCCTCAGTAAGGGGCTGGTGGGCCAAGTCGCCAACAAACTCAATGAGGCTACCTATAACGATTGGATCAACCAAGCCCCTGCGCGTTTCGAGGCGGGTTCCCAAATTGACGTCGATAAAGTTGTAGACGACGCGAAGGAGAGGATGGAGGAATAAATGCAGTCTATTGAGCAAACTATCAAGGAATTTGCATCGAAGGTTGATGAAGCTGCCGGCGAAATTGAGGTTTGGTCGAGTGCTGTTAGAGAAAGTAAGTAGAAGCTGCGCGAGGCTGTAGAGATGACGATAAAGAATGAGAATAATTTGAGGGATCTGGATGAGTTGCTTCGGTCCTTTATTAGATATGCGTTAATGGTGAGGTTGATCTACCAAGAATGGGAACATACGGGAGGATAAGAAAGGATGTACGAACCAAAGTTGTCTTGGGGCTTGGGATTCATATGTAAAGGTGTCAGATATATGGACCACCGGGTAGAGGGAGTACATCTAAACGTATCAGAGTTCGAGCCAAAACTATCATATGGTAAACAGAGTCATTAGCTCATCTGCCCCGTGCTTACGACGTGGCGATCCAGGTTAACTCAACGATATCTCCTCCTAGCGACCCGAATCAGCACACAGGAGTCTATGGTTTAGATCTATGTTCTAAGCATGCTGGATAAGAGCGCAGAACGAAACCAATAAAGGAAAAGGCATATCATGTTTTTGATGTTCCGTGAAAGCAAGGGTTGAGAGAAGAGAGACAATATGCTGTTGTAGATCTGTGAGTCGAAAATGTGCTTTGACTTAGCAAATCGGACGGCACGTGACTTAATTTCAGCCATAATCTCAATTGTGAACAACGTCGTGTACAGCTCCACCACATAAATTGTTCCAACAAGCTGTTCGGGACTCGTATAACTGTTCCCTTACCGTCACGAGATATAGCCATGAACTGAAGGCTACACTGCGACTTCTACACTACAACGTACCTACGGCTCTCTCGAGCGCAGAGCATACTACAAGTTCGCCATAAGATCTAAAGAGAGGTCTCAATATTCACACCGCGGTTTCACCATGGAAGGGATGCCATCTCAGATGTGCGCCCTTCGGTTTGGACAAGGCGACCGAGATAGCCGTTTCAAGTGACTCTCTACCTCACCTATCGAGGCCAGTCAGTTTATGTGAATACGTTTCACTTGTCACTTTGACATCAATACTGATGTTGAACTAAGCTATTTTGTTAACCTTTTACTGGCCGAAACCAACTGGAAAATACGACCACGTCTGCGCTTTTTCGTCAGGACAGTATGGATGAATCACAGAGAAGTCACAACATGGGACTCATCAAGGTACGCGCCATTGCTATTCCTGGTCCATGAAGTGGATTGAACGGACGGCAGCGTGGGATGGCTCTCTACCCGGAGGGAAATGGAGATCGGCTCTGCATCATCCAACCAAAATAACAGAAATCCCGAGTCGTGCGCCTCCCACGCCAGTTTTAAGGGAAGGGTATTCTGGGCCATGAAGTGGTATCCTACTCGCGGAAACGGCCACGCTTTGAATCCGCGACACAGTGTGCCCAACAAGCTCACCGGATGAGCTGGCTCACCCTCGATCGATTCGACCACGGGAGCTCACTACAGAGCATAACCTCCCCAATGGGACAGTAAATACGAGCCTGTCCTTTATCTTGCTTGCGACTACGTACTGATGCTAACTAGAGGTAGACTGAGCCATACCATCGATTTCACGAACTCTTCGACTCGCTCTTCAGTACGAGAAGACATACCCAAATTTTAAACCCTATGGACCAGATCAACGAGCGCCTTCTCGATGGAAGTGTAGAACGTGTCACCGACATAACTCTGATGCACTCCTCGACCATGCCCAAACATACTCAGCGACCATTCTTAAGAGTGTCGGCACACCGGGAGCTTGAATATGGTAACCCCAGGCCTAAGAGCCCAGCATTTCTACCAAGAGGTCTTGAAAAATCCACGAACGACATCAACGGTACGCTTCAAAATACTTGCGCCCCAAGTGCTTGGATCTTTCGTTAATTGGCAAGCTTTTGGACCATTTCCGTAACCAGGCAATCCCCGGCGGAATCCATGCTGCGCCCAGTCAGTCTCTTGTCAAATCGAGTCTGTTTGTCACATCCGATAGTTTGCAGAACTGTCCAGAGTTTGATCACAAATGCAACTTCGATGGGGCAAGCTCTCAACAGCCTGCAGAGAGCCGACTGCCGGCGTCAGAAACCGTAGCTGGGAGACGTCTCTGGTCGATGTTGAGGCCAGTACCTACCTAGGTCTAGTCAAGAGTCACATCGAACTTTGGGAGACCAAGACCAGGAAAGTGGCCTCTTGCCCTCTAAGGATACAGGAAAACAAAACCAGCCTTTACGAAAGAAGATTACCAACAGTACTCCCATACTGCTTCGTACGAGTCAACCGGTGAAGCCGCTGTTCATAGTGAACAAATATTCTTCGTCATGATTCAGGCCTGTTGGAGGTGTGAACTCTCTCAACTGCTGTGTATCATACCAAGATCACATGAAACCCTGTTTATGGATCAGCCTCAACACTTGCCGAAGTGCCAAAGATTGTGACTCGGGTGTCGTCGACCAGCAATCGCGACTCCACCATTGCTTAGCCTAAGCTGAAAGAGAGCCTGTTGGCAATTGGGAAGATTGCTGTCGATGACCGTGGCCTTCGCCGCATAGCACATTCTTAGAACAACGAGCTTCACTTGGGCCAAGAGCGTACGGCGTGGCATCGCAGCCTCCTTACAGACCTTCTGATACGTCCACCGATACAACCCTTTAGTCCAGCCATCTCTTGGAACGGATTCAAATTGCGACTAATTTCGCGCCCGCACAATGTCCTTCTCGTTCAAAAAGCTCCTCTAAACGGCCTCGTTTCACTCTAACGCTTTTTTACTTGGGCATATCCGATCTGTCCACTTGGTGGTAACCTACAATCCTTGAGGGATGGCTCCACCGCCTCACGCCAGTACGACACATCACGGGGTACAGCATTGCGCAATGGGCGACTTTCGCGTCTCCTCTCCACTCGCCTTTGACAGCTCTGTCAGCACTTTGAAAACGGTAACGCCCAGACTCAAACTCCATCTAAACATTGTTCGGAGGGAGATGAAGTCATGGTCACAGGCTTGCGAACGTTTCAATTGTTGAGTCGAACAGAACTCTATCAGTGGGCGTCCCGTGGCGCATCCTTTCACTTGCCGCCAATACCGTCGAGAGGCTCTGCATCAAACCCGTGTCTGACGGAGACTTTGCTCCATATTCAAATTTCCGATAGACTTCGGCAACGGTGGATATCCAATATTGGGTCCAACCAGCATCGATACCAACAGCCACCTCCGAGTACGGGAGACGTTCCAACCAATACTTGGCCTCGGAGGTCATTTACTTC
This sequence comes from Fusarium cf. aywerte, assembly GCA_011034095.1. Lineage (NCBI taxonomy): Eukaryota > Fungi > Ascomycota > Sordariomycetes > Hypocreales > Nectriaceae > Fusarium > Fusarium cf. aywerte. Next base: position 178,888 of record WETZ01000050.1, read on the forward strand.
CTTTCAAGTGGCGTCCACTTGACAAGGCTGTGGCTGAAACAAACTTGCTACGAACAATACCTCCGGGGAAGAAGCTCCAAGAAGAGGTGGGGAGAAAGGAGCAGTCCTTCCCGTCCTGTCACGACCAATGGACAGAGTTGCTTGTTGTGTTGGAGGCTGGGAATAGAAACTGACGCTATCTACAGAATCGGCCCGGTGGCTGTTGTTTGTTTTCGAAGCTGAACAGTGTGACTGATTGATGGTTACGATCCGTAGGGGCTGAATTGTTACGTGTGGTAACTCTTTTTGTTTAATTGAAGTCAGCCTCTGACCAAGGATGCTAGTCGACAGTGCGTGCAAAGAAGCTATTGGCCTGCCATTAGTCAGGTCTTCTATCGAATCAAGTAACTAATAGCATGTGACGGGGCAGTCTCATGCTAACAATTCTTCTAGTGTATCCTCTTCAGACCCCATGACAACGCAACTTGCCTACAAGCTCAAGCAACCAGTCGCTTTGTCGTATGTTCTTCCGAACCCTCTCTGTTTTGCAACTCTGCGCACCCGGCTTTTTCTTCACAATTTCTCAACAAAGACCGGTGTTTGTACCCACGCATCTTTGCTTACATGGCCAGCAATTCGTCTCCTGTTGCACTTCTACCATCGTCATGTCAGCGGACTTGATAAAGTACAGTATCATGCATTTACCTTTCATACGACCCTGATCGCCATGAGCTTCTTGCATATTGGTTAAGTAATCCAGGATCCAAAAACTCTTCCCGTCGAGCCGCGATATGCGCCACAATAGATCGTATCCTTGGTCAGGCTTCCACTGTACGACGGATATCCGCACACAAATAGATGAGGAAATGTTCGTCGATGGGAAAGTCCCTTTGAAATGACCGTCGCCAGTGTAGGAGGTAAAATTATATGCTGGCTTTGCCTCAACACTCCTGGCAGTCCATATGCGTCGATCATAGAGTTGAGCTCTCGGAAGGCGTAATGACGATATCAGTAAGGGCTTTGAGAACCAAGAACCAGCGGCAAGCACCCCAGAGTCGACATCGACCTTTGACCAGGGACCGAGGAGGGTCAAATAATTGGCCAGATTCTTCTTTGCCTCGCGGCTCAGGATCCAGGTTTTCAGATTTCTTAAAGCACGAGTACAGCAAAGGGCAAGTTGACACCAGATCGCTGACAGAGGGCCACCTTCCAAAGCCCAGGAGTGAGATTGCGAGCTCCTGTAGTTTATGGCAATATCCGGCTTGAAAACGACTCCATTGGGCATCTCCTCTCCTTCCTCACCAGACACCTGCCTCTCGCTAACATTTGTGACGCTCGAGGCATTTCCACGCCGACTCAGGGACAGTTCTTCTCGTCAACATTAACATCAACATTCCGAACCAGCATTCGCTCATACTACTTCTATCGCTTCCACTCACTTACCAGAATTTACATCCATAAAATTGCATCCGCGAGTCATTATTTCTATCATACAACAACGCAAGCCCGCTTAACACTATATCATGAGTAATGACGACTTTACAGAGGCGCGTTCAGAATTTGACGCATTCCTCGCAGGGGACATGTCTTTATTTGATATCGCCGCTGATGGCGACACGGCTATGACATCCCAAGAAGAAGGCGTACAAGGAGCTGACAATGCCGGGCAACCACCTCATCACCCTCCAAGAGCGGCTGTTCCCCATGAGTTTGACCTTACGAACTTTGGCGGGCCTTCGAATCAGCAGGGAGCATTTCCTACCAACCATGACCGCCCAGATCCTGCCCTTTCAACAGAGAATCATTGGCAGCCTAACCAAGACCTCGCAATGCCATCTCAACATCCTACAGAAGGAACCTTTACCCAGTCTATAAGAGATACCGTTTCCGATCCGATAGACCTTTCCAACTCTGATATCCCTCCGAACCAGGGGTTGACAGTCCCAAATATCGCACCTTCGGCAAATGTCCACCCGTCTCTCAATCAGACCCATGATCAGCCCGACGATCCAGGGGCTCTGTTTCCCGCTCTTCCACCAGAGCTCTGCTTGCCGTCGAGCGCTTTCGATTCAATATCTCCCCAACAGGGTACGAACTCTCAGGGCAGTTCGAGCCGCTCTTCCGCTACCCTCAGTATACCACAAATCCATGTGCAAGATTTGACAGGTCCCGAGCCCGGATCGTCTCTGCCAGCAAACTCCGCTGTGCCTTCGAGTTCATCTAACCCTGACCTTCTGTTACCCCCACCCGGTCCCATAACGCCCCATACCACCACAGCCGGCAGAGTTGATGAGATACTAGGGCTTCATAAAGCCATCGCGTATGCGGAAGCTCGATTCCGGTGGTTGAGCACTAAACGGCGCTTCTTGCAAATGTGGATTGACCACCATCAGGATAACCTGGCCCGGCTAAGAGGAATACATCCCGGGGGGACCACATATTGGGACGAGGTCCGTACAGCAACGCCTGGAAGGCGCTTGGAGCTCGCCAAGTTGCTTTCCGTTCCTCAAGCGTAGGACGCGGTTCCTAGGGAGGTGCCACGTTTGGAACAAGAGTTACGCCTATTAGAGACACGTGTGTTGCAAGCACAGGAGTCCTTGATATTTGTCACGCAACGTCTCGAGAGACTCAGGCCGCTCTTAGCCAAGAAACATCAGGAACTTTTAGACAGGGATAAGGAGGTGAGCCGCGAGTGACGATTCCAGATGGCGATACTGTGTGACAACGGTCAAGGCTCTCAATGGCTGTTTTTGTTTTTGGGAAAACTATTAGGATTTCTATACTCTAGAATGTGGCATAAGCCTTACAGCGACTCAAATTTTATAACTCGTTAGCGGACTATTCGGTGCTTAAGAGTCTCAAATCCTTGTGTTTGTGCCGTCGCCTGGATGACTACGACCAAATCGAGTCACAACGATGCAGTCTAAACTCCGCTCGCAGTATCCTAACGCGATACCGCGAAGACTCGCTACACAACATGTTGATCGTCAGAGCCTTTTCCAGTCTTTATAGGGATCTTCGGTCAAGGTTATACGTTAACCGATAGTTAATCGTTCTTATTGAACCTTTACACTTGTGTAATCCCATTCAGCACTCCCAACAAACGCGTTCATCGGGACCGAGAGCAAACAGGCTGACTGTTGTTTTCTCCCAGAAAATGGATCGTATCGCCCTGCATTATTCACCCCACATGTTGACCGTTCGTACACTCAATTAATTGTCCAAGGCCTTGTTCTCACAAGTGTTCGACCCGAAGCATTCTTGAACCCATCAGACTTATGACGATTCGCACAATCCATTCTGGGTTGCTAAACGAGTGTGGTGAAGGCAGCAATATGGTCTTTCGAATCGAATTCTTTGCACCCGTGTTGCGGCAGGGAGAACATTAGGAATCATCAAATGCGCCTTGCGATTGGAATGTATGAGCTTCAGGAACTCAGGGAGGCTGATTGTGATTGGAAGTGCGGGGTTTACAAAAGGATGCCATCTACACGCGCCAGCTAAACCTATTCAAAGACCTCCTTCGTCTCATTCCGCGTGAAGACCCTTCTTCGCTCGATGGCCTTGATATCAAGGTTATACGGATTATTTGTCTCGAAGAACACGACGAGACAGAGCAGAAGATATACGGGCCTCGATTCCACTTCGCATTAATGGCCGATGAAGCAGTAATCAAGGATATTGCCCGCAGTAAATTTATTGTCAAGGTCATTGGCTATGACTGGGAATCTTTAGGGTACGGAGGAGGCTGGGGCTGGGATAGGATACGAACAGGAGACTTACTAGACCTATGGGAAATGCTTTTCAATGCTGACATGGAGGACAGAAGCAGATATTATTGGCTCAAGTTCGACGGTCCGGAAGACGATCTCGAGAGGCATATCTGGGCTGGAGATCTTACCCTGCCCCATTGTTTCGACGATTGCTCTCGCGTCCAGACCGAAGACCCTTAGACTATGGATTCGGAAACGATTGCTAGCATATTCGAGTTCCGATTTAGTACGTGGATATATGTTCGAACCTACAGGGATAAAGAAGACATGATATATGGACGCCGCTCCCGTGCAAAAGGTTTTTGCATTCTCAGCTCTTCCCATCGTATCATCACCAATCTTGGTCAGAGAGTCATTGGTGCTTCGAAATAAGCGCTGTTCGTCTCAGTTGTCTACTCCAATACTTCACAGGAGTTCCCCTGTCCTCGACAAACTTACGTCATTATGCGTTGACGGCCTACATAAGAAATCCACCAGCCCTTCTATGCCATTTTTGTTAACTTTCCAATGAAAGCCCTGGAGCTTCTCCGCAATGCATGAGCCTATAGCTGCCCATGGCGAAGTTGACGAGTTGATTGGAAAAGAAACGATTCGTTAGCTTTGCACGACTGTTCCAAAGTTTGGAGCTTCCCGTTATAGCCTCTAGTATGGATCTGTATTACGTATTATTGTCAAGAGGATTTTCTACTCAACTACAGAGTTGGTAAAAGTTTTATGGAGAAGAAGAAATGTGAATGCACTTGCTGTTGCAAAACACCTGAGGTGGAGGCTGGCTAAGTAGTTCTGTCATTCAGGTCCGCATCAATAACGAATTCAGCAGCTTACTATCTCCTAAGGTACGTGTCATACTAAGAAAACGTTTTTATCAGGCCAGGAGTAGAGAAATGGCTCTTAACTTTAACGTGCTTCTTCTTCCTGACGAGTGTACTTGAATTTCTCTCTTCGCCTAAGTTCTCTTGAGCCCTCTCCCTTCTACATAAGACAGAATAGACAATATATACTTAGAGCCCACTTCTGGGGACGCCTTCTGAGCTAGGTCGTAAAATAACTTCAATAACGTCCTTATGCCCATCATGATCGCTTGTTTGGGTGTAGAATTGTTGAGCTTTGGCATAGTCCTCCGGATCGTTCAGTTTATAGCCTAATGCATCTTCCTCGATGCTCTGGAGTACTGTCATATTGGCTGTGCCTGCGACAATGCCGTCCTGTACGTCTCCTGCAATATGATACCGTGCCCATACCGCATCGCCATATCTGCCATCGCGAATTGCGTTGACATACTGACTAGCCCATGGCTCGACGACTTGGATCCAGGAAGTGTTAGTTAGAACCTCTTGAATAGAGAATTCAAGGAACAGTGGCTCGACGGAATGGTTGATATCTATACTTGAAACAGTCGCAGCGTCACTTTGTGAGTTAGATCTAGAAGTAACCTTAACAGCTATCTGAGAATCGCAAACTTACCTTATCATCTTAACCTACTGTGCCAACTTATGGCAGAAAATCGAAGACAGAGCACAAATTAACGGTCAAAAACGGCAGTATGAGAGGATTATGACAGAGAGAGAAGAAATGAGACATTTATATCTAGAAGTGGAAGACACCAACGAGCTGAAAACAAACGCGGGGCTGGTTTCTCAGTTTGGCGAATTAGAATGCAAAACGTCTCATTAATAGTTAAAGTTTAATCTGGAACTTTTTTACGAGAAGTAACGTACATTATAAGCGAGTGAGCCATAAGCGAGTGAGCCAAAAATCCCTTACCTTACATTATCACCATTTAATTCAATATTTATTAATAATCCAATATATTAGAGTCTTTATATAAGGCTAGACTCCTTTTTAGGCTTTAAGCCCTTTAAAATGACCTAAAATTAAGTATCCAGAAGGCGGCAACTAAATATAATGTTAATTGCTATACCTTAGGTCGCCGCCAGAAGGGAATTCTATTAATATAAGATACCACTACTAAATTATAAAATCTATTTAATCTAAAGGAGCAGATAATAGTCCGATTTATCTTAGACCTAGATTTATAAGGATTTCCCTTATGCTGCAATTTTATAGAAAAAATGGCTAATTCTCTACTTACCAATTATAATATATTACCAGTTGGCAAGCTTTAGGTTTATAACTTTATTTAATAATAACTAAAGCTTAAAATGCATTAATTTTAAAGATATAACTATTAAAGAGCTAAATATAATAATCTAATTATTATTTAGGGCTAATTTTAGCTTATAGAGAATATAATTGCAAAATATAATATCCAGTTAGCTGATATATAGAACTTTAATAAGACCGGCTTTATAATAGGTATAATTAAGTCTAGGATAGTTATTATAAGTATAAAAAGGGTTAAAAACCTAAAGAAAATATAGCCTAGAAATTATAAATAGATAACTGCAATTAAGGCGGTTAATATAGAAGGTTAATTAATCCTGCCGTTTATTATTAATATAGGCTAATGGCATTTTGCCAATTAGTATTAAAAATGCAATTTACCTAGCAATTAGGTTATTATATTAAGCGATAATAGATAGACTAATAACCAGCTAGGTCTTAACTGGCTTTAGTATTTTAATTAATTAATAAAGGACTAATTAGTTAGTTCCTATTATCTCTTAATCCTTAATAGTTATAAAAGCTATTACTTAGCCTAGTTTATAAGATATTATAAGGAGAATAAGATTATTATACTTTATATACCTACTTATGCCTCTTATCTACTTTAGCCTCTTAATATTAGCTGCTTTAGGCCATTAAAAAAGGCTTATAGGTAAGAAATAGATCGTTTAATTAGATACTTTATAACCTATATATTTAAGACTAAGTTCTTTCCTACCTTCTATACTACCTATTAAGCTGCTATTATAAAAAGTAATATTTAAGGAGGTTTTAAAGGAGCCGGATTTACTCCTTTTAACCTAGAAAATATTATCTTAAAGATAGATATCCGGTTATAGACCTTAATGCCTTCTATAGAGGTTATAGCAGCTTTAACCCCTTAGGCTTTAAGGACCCTAAAGATAATACTAAAGGCTTAATTATACTCTAAATACCTATAAGTATAGATTATTAATTATAAGAGTAGCTCCCTAAAGTTAATTATTTAAGCTATTAAGTATTTTAAAAAGGGAAATAGTATCTTTATCTATAAGATAGCCGTATTAAAGGATAGGGTTTAAGAACTTAAATAAGCAAATTAAATAATAAGGCAATGCCAAAAGGGAAAAAAAGCTAGACTATAAAAAGGAGGACCTTTAACTTTAGGAGAGGCCTCTTAATTAATTAATTAAATAGATATTAATATATAGGTAGCGGCAGAGTCGTTAAGAAGTGGTGGTTATAGAAGGTTATAGGGACCGAGGGTTATGCATTATGGCATATACGGTAAGGCCGGGCATAATATAAGAATATATCAGGAGGAAATTAAAGTTAATAGGGAAAAATATAGCGATTAGTTTTAATTAATTTACTATATTGTGGTGGTTTTAGAAGTAATTTTATAATAAAGGTGGTAAAAAGTGGCTTACTCGCTTATATGGCTTACTCGCTTATAATGCACGTTATACAACCAACAGAAACTCCACAGTATCCCTGATCATCAGTTCCGTGCTAGCCGAGACCTCTTGTGACTCTGCTCCACGGCGCGCGCATAGACAGATTCCTCCACAACGGAAGACGATGATTCTTTCTATCTGTTATTACTATGGGCTCTAAGTAGCTCGTATTAAGGGAGAAGGAGGGGAACAATTCCCGTTTTCTGTCATCTACAACTGACCTAGAAGCACACTGTACCTTGTGCACTCAAAATAATCAACAGTGTTTCGCAACATTTACATTCAGTTAAGATACTCCATTGTGAATCATAGACTCGCAATTGTGATGTCTTCGGGCGGAATAATTGTTGACTGACGACAGATCTCCTTCTCAGTCTAATGTAACAATGTGTTTTTTAAGAGTAGTTTACTAACTCAAATTGTTCCAAGCAATTTAAACTCTAGATGCGCCATCTGGTTATACGGTCCTTGCACAGTGCCGTCACGAAGAAAGGTCTCCATCATCCACACCATGTCTTTTCTACCTCTCTGATAGGCTTCCTCAAAGGGTAGCACTTCACGACTGGGCAAGTCTCCCAGACTGATTTTCATCGCATTGAGGAGTAATCTGAGATCTTCACCTGATTCGATTTCGCCATCTATGCCCTCCTTTGACTGAAGGATGATTTTTCTCAGCATCGCTGAATCAATCAAAGTCTTGTCTAACGTTGCTAGACCGGCTGCAAATCGATTTTCCCCCAGTTGTACCGCTTGTTTGAATAACTCGCACACATCAAGATTTCTCGTCCCGATTGCCTGATGACTCAAAATAAGCGCGTCAAAAATATCTGGCTTGTTGTTTTCCACACAATGCCGGAGCAACTCAGCGCCTCCAGGGCAGGCACCAGCGTTCAGAAGAAACCGCACAAGTTCATGGGACCCATGCTGAACTGCCAAAAATAGTGCCATACGGTCTTTCTCATCCCTGGCTTCTATGCAGATTGCTGGCAATTCCTTAAATATGAACTTGATAGCAGCCCAGTCCTTATCCCTCAAATCAGCGCTGGCAACATGATGCAGAAATGAAAAGCCGCTACTGTACAAATCGCGCGGATCTGCACCAGCTTCCAGTATTAAACGCACTGAGTCGTAATAACGGCTTTGCGCTGCCAAAAGTAATGCCGTGCGGTTTTTCTTATCCCTGGCTTCAATGTCTATGTCTGGCACCTTCTCTAGTATGAACTGAATGGCAGCCCGTCTATCGTTCTCCACGCGAATCCTCGCAGCGTAATGCAGAATTGTAGAGCCGCTGCTGCTAAAATGGTACGGATCTGCACCAGCTTCTAGAAGCTCTCTGATGACCTCAAAGCAGCCTGGGTGTTCATAGTCTGTATCAAACATCACGTCCAGTGCTGTTTTGCCTTGGTAGTCCTTCCAGTTCACATCAACTCTGGAAAAGTCATGTAACAGACCCTTGATCATTGCCAGGTTTCTATCCTGCCGAAGGGCATGATGCAGAAGGACTGGCCCGTCTAAGGCAAATGATGCATCTAGCAGACGATAGAGTATATGCATTCTCAATTCGACATTTCCCTTCGAAGCGGTAACACTGGTAGTCGCAGCTGCTGTTGCGCCATGGTGGTCTTTCGTGCGGATGATCTGCGAAATGCTTATGTCGACCACTCGTTCAAGGCGGTTGTCAAGTGCATGCTGAAGGTAATTTCCATTGTATCTAGACATTCTTTGCAATATTCCAGGGCTTTGATTGATTGCCTCCTGGAAATACTTCAACTTTCCAGGCTCCAGTGTACGGTTTATGCAAGGTTGGATTGGCTTCCACAGTTCGCTATGCCCCCAAGGATTGCTATATAAGGAATAGAACAAGTCTTGCAGAAGGCCGGTCATGCTAGATACCCCCTGAATTCGGCCATCGTCGAAAATAACTACTTTCGAAAGGACTCCCTTCCCGAGGGTAGAGTCGCGTATCCTACAGTAGTATCGATTCAGCGTTTTGCCGTTTATCCAAGATCTCGGGTCCAGACTGTACTTTGGAGTGTTGACCTTATCTCCAATAAACGACTGTGATGGGGAAGGATTCAGACTTCTTGAGAATTCGAAACAAAGATCCAATACCTCTTCTGATCTCACTCCAATAAAGAAAAGACCTGTATCGAACCCGTGTCTGGAGCAAGGCGCATCGTACTGGTCAGACTCCAGAATCAGACGGACCAAGTGGCAGTCACCGCACCGAAGGAAAATGGGAATCCCGCAGCATAGTGGTTCGTTTTCAAGGCCTATTTGACCACTTCCATTCCGGAATGCTGCGTTCAGCTTTCGTCCGAAGCTCCGAATTTTCCGGTTCCCGGATGGACCGAAGTCAAATAGTGCAGGTAGTGAACTGTACTTGCCCCACCAAATTGCTGCAAATGCTGCGTAGTTCCAGCGACCACCTTTCATTGTCGACTTGAGATGAGATGCCCGTCCAGGGCATAATGGGATTAAGTGTTTCGCTCCGTGTTCTGCAAGAAGATACAAAAGGCTGGTTTTGTGCTCATTGCTTGATCGCCCGTATAGTGGGGGAAGGTTGATAAGCCAGGACTGCAAAGGAAAGCTTGATATAAATGCTTCCTGGTGTATTCCACACCGTTGCGCATTATCAGCATGATAGAATACCCATTTATGAGCATACGAACAGAGTGGAAGTTCCATAGATCCAGATGCTGATCCGATCCGCGAAGAACAAGCCTTTGCCAAAGCATGATGACTTTCGCCTTCAAACTTGTCACCGAGATTCAACTCAATGAACTTACCATCGGTGAGTAGAAAGTCTTTGACTGACTGGTGAATAAATTGTACTCTAGAATCTTTGGTTCTGGTAATCTCTACCAAACCCTTGGATGCGGATAGAATGACTTTTCTGAGATCGTGCTCTTTTTGAGACATTTGATCAGCCTCATTAATCCTTCCCTCGCTGATCCAGATTGCACCACACAACTCGACTGGCGTAAGCGGGTATCGAGCATGAAGTACCCACTGCAGGGTAAGATATAATCTTCCAGATATGTCGCCATCTTTTGTAATGATGTCTTGAAACAATGCATGTAGGTCAGGAGGTATTTCAGCTAGCCTTTGTTTCAACAGCTCCAAGGAGTGGCCTGTGCCGGCGTCTGTCGCTTTCTCCAGTATACGAATGACCAGGACAACCCACATGAAGATCCCCGAAGACTTTAGCAGTATTTCTTCCTTGAGCTGTTCCAGATCAGATTTGGTGATATTAAATCTCGCCAGGCGAGGGTTTATATAGGCTTTAATGTCGTTGTAATGGCCGGGTTCTTGATCGAGAAAGAATTTGTGACAATTCTGGACACCGATTTCAGGATAGGGGCGACTTGCGAAACAAAATCGTACTGAATCCAAGTTCCTCGTGCCAGAGAAAGGTTGGAACAAGTCTAGCATGTCCCGTACCTGGCTCTCGGGGCACTCATCTAGGGCGTCGATGAAGCAGTATAGACGGCTTTTCGACTGCCGACTGGCAAGAGCACTCCTCAAAATCTCCTTGAGCGCCGATTCTTTCTTCCAACCTGATTTGGCGGCCGATTCCAAATACACTTTGCCCAACTCGTCGAGATTCATGCAAAGATCTGTCTCTTCCTTGAAAAGTTGGTACAAGAGAGCACGATAAAGTCCCATTGTCGACTTCTCTTCTCTACTACCACGAGCGTTGAAGAAGAATGACAATACCGTATCGAAACCAGCGGTGCCTCTTTTTTCCTTGACTAGAAACTTCATTGCAGTCGACTTTCCAGAGCCAGGTTTCCCTATGATCCAAAAGAAAGGAGGAGTATCACATCCACTTTCTGTTCCTTGCCAGGACTGATACTCAGAGACATCGAGAATCCAACGACAGGTGTTCTTGCTTGCGCTCTCAATAGATATTTCTCGACTGTCCATTTGTTCGAATGGGAGCTTCGAGATAGCTTTGTTTCGGATATCAATCAGTTCGATCGCGGAACTAGAAACCTCATTAGATCCAATGGTAATGAACAAGGAAAGATATCATACCTCAGATTGTGGACAAACGAGTCCCAGAATTGGGGCGGAGTTGCTTCTCCTGGTCCTAAAGAGAGGTTTTCGAGAGCACTCCGAAACATACTTGCTGGGACATCATTGACACTTGTATTTCGTAACTCAGGGACATCGGGGACCATCACCTCTGGATAATTGTTGATAGAATCCGGTCGCTCTCCCTGATCAAATGAAGCCTGTCGCCTCATAAATTCAATGTGTTTCCTGTCTAGTTTGTCATGCATATAGTATAGACATAAAGAATAACAAAGGCCGAGGCCTCTCGTCAGGTCAATGACAATCTCGTCCCCACGTGACAACTCTCCAGCCTGATTCTTATAATGCAACGGGTGAGCAATCTTGTTGTACAGGCTTGCTGCAAGGGTTGTGACCTGGATCTCGAACAGGATATTATTATAATATTGCAGAGAGTCATCGGTAGGGAACTGGGCGGTGACATGATGATTGATGCATTCGTATGCTCCGAACCAGTGCTGCCATAGCTTTCCAACACTGCGATCCGCTTTGAACTGATTGGGTGGCCCTTTCGGATGAAATGTCTCAGTCGCACTGATGAGGCAGGAAGTAGCTTCCAAGTCATGTGGTAGGTCAACCACAATGCGAATTCCTGCAAGATCATGGATCTCGCTCAGCAATTCCTCGAAGTTGCTGCATGCCGGTTGGTTGTTTTTAAGGCGGTGCTGTTCTCTGCGGTTCAGAGACTTTTCAATGGAATGGCGAGTCTTCACACGACCTTCAATCATGGCAGCAATCCCATGGTCGCAGACTATTGTCCGGCATCTCTCCACCAACTTCGCGACCATATCTTCGTAATCTTTTTCGATTTCCGGCCATATTTCTTCCAGGAAGGTTTGCTGAGACTCTTGTCCCCACGGAGTTGCACTAATCAATGCAAGCGTCCTTTCATGGAGCGAATCGATTGTATTCGGCATGGCTGCTGGGCTTGCCTTGGGTGACAGTCAAAATGGAAGATGTTCCAGTTCGTGGAGTGACATATATCTCTAATGGGGCTTATGGAACATGTTTTGGAATCGTAGTTTACTTGTAGCGAACAAGAGGAGTAGGTTGGCAGAGCGTGATGCGATAGATATGGAAACCTGGGCACAAAGGGGAATTGAACAAACAAAAGTGGCAAGTAAGTTCAATTTTACTATCAATTAGGTGCATCCGTTGGGGCTGTGCCACATACAGCCTGGTCGACCATTGGGCTCCCTTTACCCAATGGCCCATACCACCATCAAGACCCTGGCCCGCCCGACCAGCAGGCAGAAGTGCAGCTTGGTGATCGAAGCCTCAGCGTTTAAAATCATCTTTTGACTGGATGTAAAATGAAGCTGGCCCCTCTCTTTTTTAGCCGCATGATGAAGACCCAATAATGCTTAGGTCGCTGTAGAGCTGAAAGAGGGGTCTCTAACCGTAGTTACGCAGGCGATTGTTGCCAGGTTGCCTAACAGATATTTAGGCATCTGACAACGAAGTGGCTTGTCTCACTTTTTGGCGAAGCGGAATTACAATTACTGCTGGCTGTGTTGTCACCTATTGTTGTTTTTGGAATTACGAGGAAGAGTGATGCTTTTTTACTAGCCTTGAAGCTGACTTCTGGAGACATCATTGATAGCAGCATTCGACAACATTCTTGTTTCCTTCACTTATCGCCATGAATCCAAGCGCCGCTCACCTCTCATACATAGACTATGTAAAGCTCCGGGCTCAGTCAAACCCATGTATCAACGGTCTCGACCTATACCTACAACTAAGAGTGACTCGTGCAAGTAATGTCATCTACATCGATTATCCTGAAACAGAACCATCATCCTCCGAGTTTCAGCCAAGAAAGGCGAGAGAAGACCAACTCGTCAAGTTGTTCAACAATGTACCTGATGCAACTACGCGGCTTCTTTTAATAGAGGATATCAGTCCACAGCTGATAACTTCGATTGGAAATACCCTGGATGTCGATCCCATCTTTTTCGCCGATTACATCAATACCAGCTTCGAGAATGTTGAGACAGCGCCACCGCCACCTTCCCTTGGTATCTTACCCTCTCTGTTGGCCCAGCGCGGCTATCTCCACCTCCATTACCAGCAGGTGCTGGATATGGGTACCGCTGAATCGTTTGAAAATACTGCATACGCTTTCAAGACAGATTCCAATGTGGCACGCAACATTCGACGCCTCGCTCCTCTCTCAGGCAAGCAGCTAGCCCTTGCTCGTGCAAGTTGTTCCATGCTTTTTAGACAGCTTGGCACTTCTTCCATTTGTTAGTACCTGTCCATGATATTTGATTCGTTAGTTGACACGCCCAGGTCTTGTATTAGTTGACCGTCCTGTAAGCTTTGCTGTTGAAAGTCTTGGAACACAGAAGCAGAAGAGCTATGCTGTCCAACGGCTGCATGGTGGGTTCGAGGATGTTGCGACGTCTCATCAGTCAGTTAAGTTCACGCATCATCGACATCAATGGAGCAGAGATTCTATGCTTAGCAGCTTGATTCATTACCTCAGTATGCAAGCAATACCACGTCACAGCGATAAACCCATTGGTATTATAGACTTGGCCTACTACCCTATCCGTATAGCCCTTTCTGAATGGAACCTTTACATGCATCTCATTAGTCGCTACTCTAAGCACTACGAATACTCATTGCATGATATCACAAGCCGTCTTCATGGTGATGACATTGTCGATTTGCAGCGATGGAGGCGTCGGATACGGCAGAGTCGACACAAATTGACTCTTGTCGCCGAGTTCGTCGAGTTTTGGATGCAGCACGAAGATTACCAGATAGTTGACCAAATGGTATGGAAAATGGTGCTCAGGGACATCAACTATCTGCAAGGTCAGTTCCAGGATTATAGGCAATCGCTTGAACAAATGGTTACAGTCGCAACATCGATGATTCAGTTGCTTGATTCACGACGCTCAATTCTTGAAGCTGTCAACGTCCGACGGTTGACATATATAGCGCTGGTTTTCGCACCCCTGGCCTGGGCCGCAAGCTTGTTTAGCATGTCCGAGGATTACTCGCCGGGTCATGATAGGTTCTGGGTGTACTTCGCAACGGCACTTCCCCTGGTTTGTGTGGTCGTTCTAGTGTCAATGTTCCGGTGGGACCAAGTGGGGCGGCTGATGAAGCAAATTTGGAAAAGCTTTTCGAATTTGATCTCACAACCCGCGAGTTCAAGGGACAGTGTCTGTAGAGTTTGACATCCAGACTGATCCTTTTATTTCGAATTGGCTTCCCTATTGTTATTTGTTACAGCTGGCTATGACAAAACTTCCTGTGATTCTCTTATAAAATAGCTCGAATATGGATATTTCCAGGGTAGGTCTAACAATCGGGTCAAGCATAGTTGATGAACCCCGCTTCTCACACGATAGTGCCTCGCCTTATCTAATCGCACAATCTAAGCGCAGGACCCACAATTACTTACTTTGACAGGGCTCCCGTGACTCTCTGGGGTTTACGAGGTTATGTAACTTTAATATGTTCGGGACGAAAAAGGAAGCTATCTACTTCTCTGGTTTACTGTGTAAGGCCAAGATCAGCAATGGAAGAAGCGATTAAATCCTTCTTCCAAGATTTATAAAGCATGATGCGGAAGTTGGGATTCTGATCCTAGAAACTTCGGTAGATCTAAACGGATTCAGCACGCTCATGACGTACACTGCGTTGCTGCATATAACTTCAATCGAGATTCCAAGGTTGAATTACAACTATAAAACTCCTTAAAGATGCTGCCTCTTGACTTCTCCAGCAATCAGTAACAAACATCGCTCCACTCACAAAACCATCATTCTGCAACTCTACAATAACTGCTACACCCAGCATGACTTTCAAGACGCTCCTCCTCACCGCCGTCATGGCTACCTCAGCATATGCTGATCCCAGACTCAACTTCATCTACTCCCGCGGTGACTTCTCCACCATTGCCGGTCCCAAAGGCGGCAACGTGTTCGGGCACAGCAGCGGTATCACTATCACCGACGCAGACGGAAAAGCACTATGGAACGATAAATCTCCTGGCGGAGCAACATCCTGCGCCAACCCCAATATGGAGCTCAGGGTGAAATCATCTTGCTGGGACGGCGAGTACATCTTCAACTGTGGCTGTGATGTTTTTGCACGTATGCAAGGCTGCAATGTTGAGACAAGTGGAGGAAGGTCTTTCAAGGGAGAAGTTGACTCCTCAACGGAGTTTATTGGAATTGCTATCTCTCAGACCAATATCTGTGGTGCGAGCTTTCCGGTTCGTGATGAGTGTAAAGAAGGCGCTACTTTCGAGGTTGTCTCGCACAACCCCTAGATATCGGCTATTGTATTACCAGGACTAGCTTCTGCCATGTTGTTTGAAGGAATGGGTGATGTGGTGGTTGCTTGCGGAAAATGCAAAGTAGCCAGCCATATGGGCATATGTTCGCAATATAAGTCGAGCTTGTGTACATCGGAACATACGGCATCAAGTGAGAACTTGACCTTCATCTCTTTCGTCATAATCATCTTTTGCGAATCCAAGTGAATCTAATACGCGCCAAATATGTGGACCGTTCCAACAAAACACTTTACTTTGGTATAGCCCACCGCTAGTACCACTACCATGCAAATACTAGCTGTTCGATGTAACTGCAAACAGGGTGTGAGCACTTACAGTCGGCCTCTGAGTTTGTTTCTATCTCCTACATTTTCTCTTGACTTGGTTTAGTCGCATTTTGTCCTGTAAACAGCGGATTTTCTTCCAAAACCCACGATCCAGGACAGCCTCAAAAGCATCCACGCGACTGGGACCCAAACATTAACCATGGCGTAAACATGCATACGAGATCCAGGAAGTACTGCCGCCAGGCCCGTAATAGCCAACGTCGCACCTGCATGAAAAACATCGAATGCTAAAAACGCAACCAGAACCATCTTTATGACTTCCTCTGCGTCGCGGGTGTCTCGCAGTTTATATCGCGCCGTGTACAGAAGCACCGGCTCGATTACACCACTGAAAGCAAGAACAGCCATGTATGCGTACCAAAGGCCACGTAGTTGCGGGGTATTCCAAGCCGACTCAGCCTCGCAGAGCTCATGAAATGTTGAGGATGACCAGAAAGGTCCAGCACTTTCAGCCGGGGCGAGGGAGTTGAAATGATTCGACGGTGATACTGGGATCATAAGAAGTGATACGAAGATCACGGTTGGCCGTGAATGTGTAAGCTAAACGCGCCGGAAGGAAAAACTCTGTTAAGCTACATACCTCGAAAACCATGAAAGGGAACTGATAGCACCATGGAAGGATCTCTGAGATTTGCACCATAATGGAGTTCTCTCTGAACAGCTCGCTAACCAGTCCAAGAACAGCAACAGGGCGGAAGGGGAATTAGCGGGAGGGAAGACGTTGAGATTCAATATTTCGACTGTCGGGCTATTTCCTGTATAGATGACAGGATGAACAGACCGTATGAGATTGAGCAATTTGGATATACCCCTGCCTGGAAGATTTGACGTGATGGAACTTATACACAACACACCTGTACAATCGCGTACTTGCCGGATCTAGTTAGAGACTTTTCTTAGATAATCTTATGTATTGCTAAGCGAGTAGCCCACAATGTATTGTGCCACTCCGGAGGAAGCTTCATAGCTGACGAGTCGCAGGTACGACTACGCCCATCCTCGTTTTTTACGAAGCCAAACGGTGACGAACTGATTCATCAACTGGACAATCCCAGATACATTAGTCGCGAGCTGTCAAAACCATGATGCCTGATGTGACTCTGAATTGATTATGGTTATCTCAGAGCCATTCAGGCGATACCGACTTCAAGCTATCTAACTAAACCTCCTCTACTATTCCGGCTTACGACCCCAGACAACACGCTGCTTATAGTAAGGATGATGCTTGCCCGAATTAATCTCCCGACGAGCATGCGCAAGGTAAACTTGGATTTCTGATTCAGTCCAACCAATCGTGTTGGCAACGAAGAGGACAAATCCTTCAGGATCAGCGAGGAACGCTAGCTTGCCGAATTGGCCCAGCTCTTTCAGTTCAGGGTCTTTTGGCCAGCCTCCAATAGGTGTCTGTAATGGCGTGTTAGCCTAGGTCACCATTCTCAAACCATCGCATTTACCTTGTACTCGAATGTCTGAATGTCAACAAAGCCAGCAGCTTCCATCGCCTTACGCTGAAGCTCTTCTTCATAGATGGTGAAACTCACACCCATCTTCTTAGCACCTTCAATAAATATCTTACCCCACTGGTCTAGAGCAGAGTTCTCCTTGACGGTATCATCGTCGCTAGTAATAATGCCTGAAGGTTCAAAGCTCTCGACCCAGCCACCTGGCTTGCAAGTCTTGTAAGCTTCACCAAAGAATCTGTACCAATCAGGGATAGCGCCGACAAGCCAGCGGATGTGGATGTAGTCGGCTGAGTTGGGGGCGAAAGTCCACTCTTGAGTGCAATCTTCGATTTCACTGCAACATGTTAATTTGCGGGGAAACAATTGGAATTTGCTTTAGATGACGTACAACTGCACATTTGGTGGGACCCAAGAGGGCTGGATTGGAGAAACATCGGTGCCAATCACCTCGATGTTGGGATACTCATCGGCGAAGTCTCTGTCCTGGAATTAGTATATGTGGCGCAGAAAGCATGTCTCAAACTTACAAAGCCCAAATACCTATTGGGGGAAAAGAACTACAGTCAGCTATCCGATAACCCGATGGCGTCATGTCTCACATACCGGTTCCTGTTCCTATGTCAAGCACTTTCTTCGAACGGTGTCAGCGTTCAGATCAGTCCATAATCATTTCTAATTCAGAACATACCGTGATCTTGTTCGTATCAATAGGCGCAAGGTGAAGCTTTCCGCCGATACCCAGGGTAAGACAGTGGTGGCTAGATAGTCGTCAATTTTGACCTGTTTACGCCAATATGGTTCAACTTACTTGATATCGAGCAATTCACTTTGTCTCTCATCATTGGCAGCCCTAGTCCAGTAAGCTCATGTCCACGACGCGCAAAAGAATATCTCACCAATACTGCGCGCTACCGATCTCACGATGATATGTTCTACCATGAAGCTTGCGATACTCAAAGATACTGGAGGTAATAGAGTCTGTAGAAGAGGCGAGACTCTGGTCACTCAACGAATGAGCGTCATTATCCTCAGGGTTCTCTTCCTTGGTTATCGTTAGTATGATCATGCATCTGCGCGACCAACAAGAACACCATGCATATACATGTACTGTTCCGTATGTCTTGTCTTACCTCAGCAAGTTGCTGCCAATGCTCGGGCTCGAGGACGCCGACATTTTCCACATTCACCAGCGCCTGCTGTGGAGGACTCTTTGAGGGACTCTTTGCGGGATTTTTAGCCGTATTTCTGGGGGAACTCTTTTCGCTTTTTGGGCTTGTCGCAGCCGCGGGAGGTGTCGACATGATGAGTAGGTATGAGGCGCAATGACCAGTTAAATTGGGCTCTATTTGAGTTTCGGGAGCTTATATAGCGCAATATATATTGAAAGAGAAAAAAAAAGGGAAACCAAGGAACAAATTGGCAATTTTCGGTTGCGAATTATGATAAGATAATCGGCGAAGTCCTTAGTTGGGGACACCAGGTGGTAAACGAACGAATGGGGGTCATCGAAAGAGATGACTAGTTATGGATCGACATGGGGAGACGTGTCAGTTCATGCAGGGTTCATAGTGGGGGTGAATAATGCCAATGGAGGCTCTAGTCTGTAAGGGGATATTTGCAGCTCTTTCTAATGCGAAAAATCAGCGAATCCATCCCATCTTGTCTCCCGGGTCAAGTGCTTGAGTACTGATCCCTAATTGTCCACCTTCCACCAAAGAGTGTATGTTGTGCGGAACGGCCATATGAAGCTCCATAATCTAGACAACCGAGGCTAGCCCAACATGGCGTGAAATGGATCCTTTCCTCTCAATATGTCTCCACAGCCCGTTCATATTGGCACCAGCGGGTGTTGACCAATCAATGGTGCTGTTGCGACCAGCAGCTGTACTTAATTAAAACTGCTGCTGTGGCCGATAGCGCCTGGAATGATGCTTGAGCGACCTAGGGTCGATATGGCATAGGACGATGAACCCGAAGAAAGGTACGGAGTAATGCCTTTTCAGATTTAAGACATTTTATTCCAAGTCGACTGGGACTATACCACAAGCTGTACAGTAATATCACCAACTCCTCTTCACAGTCCTCCCCCCTACTCTGATCCAAGGCAAAGCTACAGATATTACCTTCGGCAGCTTATATCAATATATCTTGATTCGAATGCGAGAACGTTGATGCCTTCTAGGTAACTGTTCAGGAGAAGCTACGGATGGGCATCGAACATAACGGACAGGGTTCTTACTGTGAGGTGAGCGGAACGGTAGTGGGCGAAGTATTAAGCTTCAGAAACCTTTTATTGACCTATTCGGCGATGAATCGTTCGTCGAGAGGCTGACTGCGAAGGCTGCTCTGTGACGGTTCGGGTTCCAAACAGGTAAGCTAGTCTATACTGGTTTATATTCGCGGAGACGTAGGGCGTACATACTGAGCAGAGCGAAGTTCTACGTTTCTTAATAATAGATAGAGCGGTTTAGGCGTTATTATGTAAAGAGGCTTTATTGATAGCTGTCGAGCTAAGTGTACTGACTAGTGCTAAGTGAATATATATATGTCCGTTGTGGCTCACGGTTAGAGTCGGGCTCACGTCGTGAGTCCTGGCTTACGTCGTGAGTCGGATTGTGAGCCGTAAGTCTAAATCTTTAGCGGCTCACATTCTGACTAACCTAGTGAAGGTCGTTAAGTCCATGGTTGGCAAAGATGAGTAGGGTCTACGTAATGTCCTATTGGTTCGTAACGTATAAGCTCATCCTCTTAGGCTTACTTATCTTTGGTCAGATGCCAACCCTTGATCTGAGGCTTGGATAGTTGAAGCGCCTTGCTAGGCTCGGTTCAACAGGTATCATTTGCCGCTAGGCCTATAGAGCCACTGCGTGATATTGAAGACATGGTGATATCGTCTAGGTTAATGTCATGCTATCCTTTATTTTACTGTGAACAAGAAGCCTTGTGTATCCTCAGAAGAATGTAGCCTTGAGCCTAATCTCCTCGTACTTAAAGTACTTTAGAACTAAAAGCATGTCCCGTCTTGCCCTTTAGGTGTAGTCAGCTAACCTATCTCTGTCGGGATTTAGAAAACGCCGAACGCACGCCATGACTTTTGAAACATTAGGACTCAGCGCCATAATCTCGGACGTTACTATATCCCGAGCTTGATCTAGGGTAGGTCCTTGACCAATTACATTTTCCCATTTACGAGGTGGGGATCGAGATTGTTTTCGCGGACAAAGTGGAAATATCCGAAAGGCCGTGGCTCTAAGCAGTAATTAGTTTAAATATCACAAAGATATCTCGGTTTGATATCTGGATCACAAGTTTTTAAGTTACGAAGCAAATACATACTGACTTATTCTAAACCAAATACGCTTGTTCTCTCCAATCTTACTCTATCTTATCTTGTGTCAATATGACTATTCCACGAATTGCACCAATCGCCATCGTTGGCGGCGGCCCATGTGGTCTAACTCTCGCCCGTCTACTAGAAACTGCATCTATCAACTATGTTCTTTTCGAGCGCGACGCCTCACCGTCAACAGCCGTCAAAAGTCAAGGCGGTACTCTCGATATCCACACCTCAACAGGTCAAGAGGCTCTCCGCCGCGCAGGTCTTCACGATGAATTCAAGTTTCTTGCTCGCTATGATGCTACCACAATGACCTTGATGGACTCTCGGGGAGAATTCCGGTCTATCTTGGGAGATGGTGTTGACATCAATGAAAGCGATAGACCAGAGATTGACCGTCAGCAATTGCGACAAATTCTACTCAATTCCATTCCTGCTGAACGTATTCGCTGGGGCAAGATAGTCGATACAATCGATCGCGAGAAAAACGCGGATGAAAAAAGCGCCCGCGACTATATTCTCAGATTCCGTGACGGATCAACTAAAACTGGATTTCGAATGATTGTTGGAGCAGACGGTGCATGGAGCAAAATCCGATCTCTTGTAAGTGCTTCAAATTTTCCTTCGTCCCTACATAGCTCTTGAGCTAAGCTCACTCACAGATTACCGACACCAAACCTCAATACTCTGGGAAGGCCTTCATAGAAGGCCGAGTATCTCCAGGCAATCCAGCATACAAGCTGGCAGAACAAATGGCCGGTAAAGGAACTGCCATGGCCATGAGTGCCAAGTCCACTCTTGCAGTACAACAAATGTCTGATTCATCATACCGAATGTACATGGGCTTATTAGGCCCTGAGTCTTTGACGCTTGCTGGTGGTGATGCTGATCCTGCCAACACGGAAAAGGCACGAAACACGATGCTTGGCCCTGGAGGGTTTTTTGAATCTTGGACAGAGGACTTGAGAACTTTGATTGGGGCCGCTGAGGTACCTTGGCGTCCTTGGCCACTCTACCGTCTCGATAAAACCCTCTTCTCTTCTGAAGCCAACAGCCAACATCGCTGGACGCGAGCTCCTGGAGTTGTTCTACTCGGCGACGCAGCACATCTGTCCACCCCAAACGGTGAAGGCGTGAACCAAGCGATGTACGACTCTCTGTTACTATTCGACCAAATCCTGTCGGAGGTTGGCGCTGTTCAAAAGGAAACCTACAACCAAGAAGCCGACGCAGAAGCTTTGGAGAGAGCAATAGTTACCTATGAAAAGGAGATGAAGCCCCGCGCTTATGAGCATATTCAGAGCAGTATCGACATGGAAACGTTGATGTATAACGATGATGGAGCGCAGCAGATGATAGCAGCTTTTGCTAAGGGGCATGGTCCGAAGTAAACTCGTTCCCTAATGGGGACCAGATAGCTCTTCTTATACTAGTAATATTATTTCTGCGCTGGGTACTTGGGATTATATAGCTCTCTGGGGTTAGATATTATTTCTGCAGTTGGATTACTCTCCTTGATTAGACTATTCATACTTCTTATGATGTTTCCTAGTTATATGACGAAAGATTTATATAAAGGAACAGAATACGAAAACTTATTATGAGGAGGATATCCAAGCACATTCCCAAATTGAATACGTCAATAGATCCAAATGCTCTGAATATGTCGGACTCGATTAGATTGGTTACAGAAAGGTCCCTGAATGATATTGATCAAAGTGAAGTCCAGTCACCCAAGACTAAATTAGCCATGAAGAGGTACCAAATCAATAACGTACTACCAAAATGATAGATCAAACAACCACAAGAAAGGTTCTGTATATTGTTGACAAAGGCATACCTCATGCACTGGTGGTTGCTTCAACACAGACTCATTAGTTGGTGCAGGGCTGCCATTCTTTATGCTTAAGACTGATCACACTTGATACGTCATGAAAATGCAGCAAGCATAACCATCATGCTTCATCAATCTTGTACCATATTATCTCGTTGTGTATCCATAGAAGTAAGCGTATATCTCACATGGGTTACTGACAAGCGCGCGCAAGCTGTGACAGCTTAGTCAAGGTGAGGATCCATCAGAGCGCATTAACTGCTAACTAATACGAGATAGCCAATGAGCAGCAGAGACGAGATAACGCGAAATGAATTGAAGGATCACGAGAAAATTTACTAAGTTTCCTTCGTAAAGTTAAAGCTACTAACATAACAATTTGTCCATAGTAGACTGATACAGTAGCTGAGAGTAGTAGTAGTCCTGACAAATCTGCTCTCATTTACGGGCCGCTTATAAATGATTTACTGCTGTATAATATCTACAATCATGGCTTGAATACTAGGTTGACATTTGTGTTGTATGATATATATATATAATATCCTAACCACACACAACGACTGAATCAACTAGA
Organism: Fusarium cf. aywerte; assembly: GCA_011034095.1. Lineage (NCBI taxonomy): Eukaryota > Fungi > Ascomycota > Sordariomycetes > Hypocreales > Nectriaceae > Fusarium > Fusarium cf. aywerte. The sequence continues at coordinate 202,135 of WETZ01000050.1, forward strand.
GGCCAGATACACCTCTGATACTTGGAATAATTGCCTGACAAGGCAACTCTTCTAACTGCAGCCATCGTGGTGGTTTTTGTAATGTGTAGATGGAAGGTCTTGGCGACTGGCAAGAAGGAAGAGANNNAAAAAAAAAAAAAAAAAAAAAAAAAAAAAAAGAAAAAAAATGCTGAAGGTTTATTGAGAAGTCATTTTGTAAGCTTTATGTGTTTTTCATGAGAGAGTTATTGTGTTGGAGGGTCGGTCATGATGCCTCAAAGTGTATATAATATTGTGTTTTTTAAAAGTGTAACCTTAATCTGTCCTCAGAGGAATATTGGTATAAGGTTTAAACAAGAATCTAACGGGACATTTTACAGACGAACAATATTCCTTCGTTCTCAATACCTCACAGAGCACCAGTCTTGCCCATTATGTTGCCACAACTCTCGTACATCGTGTTGCTGTGCACGCCCTCTTTCAGCGGCATGATCGTAGCCGCAAAACCAGTCGATAGCCACTCATTCACGGCTGCACCTCGTGTCAACTTGGGATATGCTGAGTACGAAGGTGTAGCCCTTTCCAATGGTGTCAACCAGTATTTGGGTATGCGGTATGTTAATATTTACAACGCTCTCATCTCGACAGGCTGTTGATGCTAAATCAGATATGCCGCGCCGCCCACTGGCCCACGCCGTTTCCGGTTGCCTGAACCGCCGCTTATCGAAGGACACTTGGTCGAGGCCCACAAGGTAAGATTCGCGATCTTTTACTTTCAATCCAGACCGATATCTAATCTCTAAATAGCACGGCGCTATATGTTATGGCGTTACTAGCCCATCTGTCCCGAGCCCCGATCTGGAGTTTTCAGAAGACTGCCTCTTCATCGACATATACACCCCGCAAAATGAAACCCTCAACAAGCACGGAGGTCTCCCAATCCTGTTATGGATCCACGGTGGTGCATATGTCCAGAACTCTAACCCAAACTACAATGGCTCTGGCCTCATCGAAGCAACCCGAGGAAATATGATTGTGGCCACCTTTAACTACCGTGTTGGGCCGTACGGTTTCCTTGCTAACCATGAATTGAAAGAAGAGGGAAAATTGAATATAGGGCTTCATGACCAGATGGCTGCTATCAGATGGGTTCATAAACATATCTCCGAATTTGGAGGCGACCCGAAAAGAGTGACACTTTTCGGCACTTCAGTCGGTGGAGGCAGTGCCCTTCTACAATTACTGGCATACGGAGGTAACTCCACAAATATCTCTAAGCAGTGGAGTGCAGGAATTGCAGAGTCCATGTATCTGCCCTCAGTCTACACTGTTGATGAGATGCAATTCCAATACAAGCACCTACTCACAGCTACGAACTGTAGCGACTTGGAATGCCTTCGCCGGTTGCCTATTGAACAGCTTCAAGCAAACGATGTTGCTATCCCATTCCCTGGTCAGCATCTATCTGTGCTTTTTGGATACGGTCCGACCATTGATGGTAGTTTTATTCCAGATCGGCCTTCCAATCTTCTTCAACAAGGACGGTTTTCTAGAGACAAACCGATGATCCTGGTATCCTCGAATACGGAAAGAACGATCTTTGCACCCCAAGCGAATACTACTGAGGATGTGAACCAATTCTTAACGGCGCAACTCCCTGGTCTGACCAAAACGACCCTTGGGAGACTAAACCAGCTTTATTCCGATACACCAGCAACGTTTCCCAATGTCAAGATCACGAAGGCGCCACTATACTACAGAGTAGCTGAGATATACGGTGATTCGTCGTTCATTTGTCCGGCACTGCAGTTTGCGGCCGGTCTATGCCATGCTGGCATTCCAGTGTACATGTATCTTCGATCCGCTTGAGGTCGAAGCTGGTTACATTGTACCACACACTTGGGACACGCAGGCTGTCTGGGGGCCCTCATTCGCCACAAACTACGCTTCTTTGCTGGGGGTCCGTAGCTACGAACCCGGTCGATCTAATGCTGCGATAGTGCCTATAGTGCAGGCGTTTTGGACTAGTTTCGCGCTGCTATCTGGCAATCCCAACATCTTTAGGGCCAATGGAACGCCGACTTGGACAGAATTCAGTAGTGCTGGCTTTCTCAATATCGAGACAAACCATACTAAGATGGAACATATAAGTAGCTCGTTATTTGAGAAATGTACTTACTGGGCGGACCTTGCGGCGGAAACCAAGCAGTAGAGCTACCGGTTCTTTTTGCGATCGTCTACTCTGACCACTGTGGCGACATATCCTACTGCAGCTGTTTGGTTAACGAATGAGCTTGGCGATGATCGAATCAAGCAGGAAGCTCGTCTCAGCACTGGTTGAATTAGCTGCAATTTCATCGTATCATTCAGCCCTTGTAATCTTTTGCTTCATTAGGATGATATACATCGAGAACTTAGCAAGGACTTTAGAAGTGGACCCGCAGCAGTGTTCGTAAGAATAGATGAGCAGGGTTCTCCGCTTCGGATAACGCGACATCATCCCATAGGCTATAGTTCTACGCGAAACGAGAGTCTGGTAGCAATGTGGTAAAATATGTCTGTCACTGACCTGCCCACCATGACATGATTTGGAAATGCAGCATATTGCCAGACTTACAAGCCCTATCAAGAGTCTGTCAAGTGATGACGTTTAACATGAACTTACGCGATATTCTGATCCCAAAAAACTAGATGTTCCCACCTCATTATGCGGCATCTGGGTAAGCTCACTCGATTCAAAGGCTTTGGCAAATCCCGTCCTCTGTCTTGGTTGTAGTGCATTCATCATATCGTTATTTCGGGACGGGCCACTTGCCTACCTGGCTTTAAAATCGCGGATACGACTTATGAACTTATTAGCCTTGAATTTTCGCGTTTAGCTCCAGCCGCTGCCTTGAAACGATGTGCCTCATACACCGCAGACTCGCAGGGGCAAACTACTTGGAAAACAGATAATGAATGCCAAGCAATTTAGCGACAGGTGGCAAATGCAATAAAAATAACAGTGATTCGAAATACAATAGTTGGAGATTCTGCTAACAACTGACTTGTATCATTGATTCGTGGTCTATTGTATCTTACTGTAAGTTCCAAGGCCAATTCAAAGACCCCATCGCATCTACAGTCTCTAAAGGTCACCGTTAGCCTCTGATTAAGCACAGGGTCATGTCGGCCAATGTGACTGACCGTCCATCTCTAGCCACTCAGCTGTTGAGGTCATAATGGGCGCTGAAATAAGATCATCCGCAAACGTTGCCCAATTTGGCATCAGGGTGGAATTGAACATCGGGAATTGAGAGCCGAGTCCACCTGGAGTCTCTTATACCTCACATGTCAGCGCCCAGTACCCAAGAAACAGACACCCTTGCATAGTGTGGCTTACCTTGGCTATAATCATTGGTCGCGGGAGATGAGTATGTCGATGGCAAACCAAAGACAAGGCCACTCTCGCCCCCGGAATCTGCGCTTGGCGTATTGACCCTGCTCAAGACAACTGCCAGGGCTCGCACAACCTTGCGGGCTTCTTTGGAAGAGTTGCTTGACTGTAGCCAAATGTCATGTGATCGTTTGAGAGACGCCATGATAGTTTCGTCAGAAGAGGTAGATTCTGAAAGCTGTGGTGTTACTCCCCAGGCATACTGTAAATAGTAGCAGAGAATGCTTGTGGCCAGAAGAAAGTCGTGGTTCACTAGAGAAGATATCCTCCATCTTTCCTGGTAGAGCTGGCAGAAAGGTTGCGTCTCCTCTTGAAGCATGTGTTGGTAGTCGAGAAGTTTGAGTGCTGACTCCAACACGATGCGTCTAGAGCTAGTAGACTGTGCGAGAGGCAAGAACATGTACTTTCTATGGAGAACGATCTTTGCTCTGTAGAAGACAGTCTCCAAGATAACCTTCTGCATGATATGCTGAGGAGAATCGGTGATATTTCGTGCCATAGAGTGCCACTGGAGACATTCTGGGATTGACTTCCGTGCTTGATCAAGCTTGTCATCCATCTTCTGCACTTCTGTATAGGGATATGGTCTGACATCGGCGGAAAGGTCCCAGATGTATCCGATAGTTGTCATCAACCTTGCCTTGACGAGGCGATACAGAATAGGCGTGAGATCTGTATTGAGCCTTGACGGTGGCATCTCGACCGTAGCACTGTTGAAGTCGCTATCTTGAAGGTTTGAGGGCTCCTGAGTATCAGTCTGCCAATGTTTGATCATACGTGGTAAACCCATCTGAGCTGATAATCCAAGATCCATCTCGACAATTGTAGCCCAAATCCTTCTGCGCATTTCCGCTGCAAAAGGCGATAAGCCCTTGAAATGCTTGGGGTCTCGATGATAACCCATGTGCAAAGCAAGTTGGACTGTATTCCCCATCAGGATCCAGATTTCGATCTCTGCATCGCTACTTAAGAAGATCTCTGCTGCAATATACAGCATAAGTGTCTCGAGAACGAAGGGTCCTCCCTTCGCGTAACTTCCGAGTATCAGGCATTGAGGAATTCTCAGTCTGAAGGTATCCACCATTTCTTGCAGCTCTCGCTCCTTAGAGAGAATTGCTGGTGATTGGACGCCAGGATCGAGACGGGACTTCTCAAATTGGGTGGCTAGACACATGATAGCGAATAACAAGCCCAACCAAATGGGTGAAGTTGCTTGTGGATTGTCCCAAAACGCTTCATACTGGTGAATAATATTAGCTATGGCCGGCCTCTTTGGTGCATTACAAACTCGACATACCTCCTCCAGAAACTGAACGCTGTGTAATACAGCTATTATATCATGTTAGCCCGGCGTTGATCGCAAATGAAGGTTTCGGGTACACTAACCCGGAGACATCTCAAAAGAATTAAAGTAGCGGGATACCAACCGGTCGACTACCGAACGAGCAGGAATCGACGAGAAAATCTCATCTTTGTCAGCCGGCTTGGGGCATCCGTACAATAGCTGAGGGCCAGTGACGTTTAGACGTGGAGGATTGAGGCCCTGGCTATCAGAATGATGTGACTCTTCGTTATCAAGGTGGTCTTTGAGCTCGGCAATGCCATCAAGGACGGCAGCCCAATGTGCACTACCGACGTAATTGGCGCCGCCACCCGTTGATTGCATAGTTCCATAATCCGCTGGCGAAACAGCGGCGCTTACCGGCTCTTCGCTTGTAGATGGGGCTGGAACTGCAGCTGGAGTTGGGTAGTAAGGGGAGTGGGTTTGGCCATGGGGGGACAGGGCTGCTCCGACATGGTCTTGGACATTGACATTGGTGGATGAATTCTGCATCAGATCACGTACCAAGCTCTCGAGATGGCGGATGCGATCTTGGGTGGTGGTACGCGTCTGATGTACCACACCGTTACTCGAAACTCTATCTGACGCATAGGTACACGACAGACCAAGTTCCCGCTGTGCACAGCTACTACAGGGCCTTTGGCGGTCGCATCGAAGCCTGTTGGGGTGTCATGTCAGCACGTGGGGGTCTCATCGGTAAAAAAAGACAAAGGGTGATACAAACTTTCTCCTTCTGCACAGGTTGCACGACAACTGTGGTTTCTCCCGTGGCCTACTTGATGGTAAACGAGCTCTCCCCTGGGGTGTCTTGCCCGGACCCCACTCCGTGGGACGGACTTCTTGGGTCTGATCCGACATGGACGAAAATAATGGTCTAGGCTGAAAGGGGAAGCGAGGATATGGCAGTAAGGTTGACGTCTAGCGATCGGTGTCGCGAAAATGTAAGACATCGGAGAATTCCTCTCTGCGTAAGAATGGAGAGACGAATTAAGGCTGTAAAGAGAATCCCTCTGGCAACTTTAAGTTATGGCATGGTTTTTGTTGAAGCTGACTGCCTATGCTTATGCAGGTCCCATTAAAACCTCTATAGACCCCTGCCTGTCATCTCGGAGCCGACACTACTTTCCGCTCCGATCCTCCGCTCCGATCCTCCGCTCCGATCCTCCGTCGGGCATATCCGGGCCGATCCTCCACACAACTCGCTCCCAGATAAGAGGGAGACAACACAACAAATTCTACACCACAACATTGAACGCTGTGGATAGTACCGTACTTTATCAGTTGCGACACCAGATCCCCACTGAAAATTGAGTTGCCGCATGCAGTCTGCACCCTACCTCAGACCTGTCACTGCATTGTGCTCAAATAACCAACATCCTCCAAGACAACATCAGCTTACATCGAACGACATCAGTAATGATGGCGACAACACATTCAGCTGTTGCGGCTCGGGATATTTCCCAGCTAGAGGCAGGAAGAGGAAACACCGGCATCAACATTGGTGATGCACTCGAGAAGCCTTCATCTTCCACTGGCATAATAGTCGATGGGCCTACAGACCCAAACATCGTTGATTGGGATGGCCCGGATGATCCTGAGCATCCACTCAACTGGTCCAAAACTCAGAAGAACCTTCACTTAGTTATTGTCAGTGCATTCACGCTTGCAGCGTAAGTAATCTCCCTTTCCACCGTTGTAACAGTACGTTGACTCATGATCTGCTCTAGCAATCTTGCTGCCACCATGTTCGCACCTGGAGCAGAAGAGCTGGCCACTGAGTTTGATATCACGAACTCTACCGTCACAGCCATGACCGTCAGCCTATACGTGCTAGGCTTCGCTCTCGGTCCACTTCTTCTTGCACCTTTGTCAGAACTTTATGGCCGTCTCGTAATCTACTATGGCTGCAATTTTGTGTATATTGCATTCACAATCGGATGTGCTTTCAGTACAGATGTCGCCATGTTTCTGGTCTTCAGAATCATATGCGGCTGCGCAGCCTCAGGTCCAATGAGTATCGGAGGTGGTACAGTAGCAGACTTGTTTCCGCAAGAGGAGCGTGGTAAAGCCATGGCACTATTCACCGTGGGACCTTTGCTCGGCCCCGTAAGTCTTTCGTTTGGTTGCTATAATCGCTATTCTAACATGTGACGTAGGTGATTGGTCCTATCATAGGAGGCTTTGTGTCTGAGAATGTCGGCTGGCGATGGACATTCCGCATTATCCTGATATTTGTAAGTCGCATCCCACTGGATACTTCTTCTTATAGCTGCTAAAAGTTCGATATAGTCAGGATTGATAGGAGTTGCAACAGTGATCTTCATGCGCGAAACAAATTACACCGTCCTTCTCCAAAGGAAAGCCAAAAGAGTTCAAATGGAGACCGGAAATGATAAACTTGTCCCAAAGTCAAGCCTGAACGAGAAAACAAAACAAATGCTCGCTCGAGCTATCATCCGCCCACTCAAACTACTCATCTTATCACCCATCGTTTTACTCATTTCCCTCTACACTGGTATCCTCTTCGGCCTTATCTTCTTGCTTTTCACCACTTTCCCTTCCGTCTTCCAAGGTGTATACGGCTTCAGTCCGGGCATTGCTGGACTGGCATACCTTGGCCTAGGTATTGGCATGATACTGGGTCTGGTTCTATTTTCTGTTCTAAGCGATAAGATGCTCAAGCAGAAGAGTGGTGCGGCCAGACCCGAGGATCGCCTTATTCTGATGAAGTGGTTAGGTCCAATTACGCCACTGGGCCTTTTCATATATGGCTGGACGACCAAGTATGCCGTCCACTGGATTGTACCAATTATCGGCACATTTGTCGTTGGATTCGGTTCTCTCTTTGTGGTTATTCCTGGACAGATCTACCTCGTGGATGCTTTTGGAGCAGAGACAGCTGCTTCGGCAATGGCTGCCAACCTGTTAGTTAGGTCTCCCTTTGGTGCCTTTATAGATCTCACGGCATCACCATTATATGGAAGCCTTGGACTCGGCTGGGGCAATAGCGTTCTTGGATTCATCTGTCTTCTGTTTACACTAGTACCATGGCTCTTCTACACTTATGGAGAAAGAATGAGAACCCACTTCAAGGTAGACCTATAATTATAAGAAGTCTTGAATTGATAGTAATTGAGCAAGGTTAGATATCGTTTTAGTCTTACTATAATATCCTTTTAGAGAGAATTTAAACTGAACCTTTAAAAATACGGCATTATGCTGTGGAGCTGACCTTACTCGCCTGGACAGAATGGATTATAATTGTAGCAATCTCTATCCTACTCAAGTATTTGTGACTCACTATTGTCTGCCACATTTCCAGCAATGGAGGAATTCATCGCCTCCTGCCTTCTCTCTTATTCTTGATTGCCGTATTCTCCCAATTGTATTCTACCATTCTTATCCCTGTATCGTCTGTCCAATCTACCTGACTAATGTCTTTCAGGTTTATCGCTTATATAGATATTTACTTTTAACCTTATGAGGAATCCTAAACTTAATGCAGTTAAGCAGATACGACTTATAAAAATAGTAATTACAGGTAAAGTTAAATTATTATATCCCCAGTAGTTAGCGATATAATTAGATTAAGATTTTCTCCCTATATTATATAACTATATAGAACTGATTTAATTTTTATATATTAATTAGAACCTCTGGTAGTATAATTAATGCAATTATATAATTAAAGGTTATACTGGGATCTTACTAATACGTCTTCTATAGCTGCCCTACTAGAACTTTTTATATATAATAGCAATTTATAATGCTATCTCTATTTATAAAGGCAGCCACTCTAGTTAAGATGGCCCTTACCGCCGCTATAGCTATAATTACGATAAGAGGAAACGATATAATAATTTTAGGGGCGGTTATCTAATTAACCCTAGAATGTATCTAAGGTTGCAAAGCCTCTGACTATGATTTTTATAGGTGGCCTCATATTGCCTTATTATGATACATCTAAAGTAACCCGCTTCTTCTTCTTCCCCTGACTCTTGTGATGAGGACTTTCAGCCTCGTCTAGAATACTAGATGTATGACTCAGTGATGTTGATAGGCTCGTCTGCTCGCGGATGGAATGTCCAAAATGCAAATCTGCTCTCGGAAATCTCTCCAGCACGAGACTGGTCAATTAGAGTGACGACTTCACTACCAAGGAGTCGACGAACCCGGCAAGCGTCGGGGTCAGAGTCACCGCGGTCACGTAAAAGAACCCGGCCAGTATGAAAACCTTTTACGAGTCAGCTAAGAAAGTCCCTAGCTCTTGGCAAGTGACTGAATTTCCTGGAGAGAGCTTTACTGTCGATCTAGTGGAATTATTCGCAGAATCCACCAACACGGTATGTGGGAGAATAAGTCAACATGGGACCTGCTTTGCACAACTGAGAGGCCAGCATGGGTAAGTTCCACTACTAAACCTGTCCGGGGACGATAGATTGTGAGGTTCCTATGGTATCGGATAACATGAATACTGTGGACTACATATTTGCTATTTCCTATATTGAATGAATGAAATCTTCCATCTTATTTTCTACGTCTAGAAATTGTGAATGTCGTGGAGCAGTCCTCGATTCTAGCGATCGGTGACATGGTGCAAGCACAGGGATTTAGTCTGAGTACGGTAATATCAACCAAATCATCAGGGTATGAACCTTCGGAAGGCAACATCAAAGACGGAAACTTGGAGGAAGGCTGACCTATCAAGCACTTGACGGCAGAGCTCCAAATACAGTCTGCTTGCTCACCGTAGACTGCCAACTTGGCAAACCGAAGTCGATCAAATACGTGGAAACAACTTTTCCCACCAGTAATAGCGATAAATCCTGGAAGTCACTGGCTGGTAGGAGATCTGAGCTGCAAGATTGCCAGGTCTCCGACTGACGGAAGTATGCATGTGGATGGAAATGTGACGACTGCGGATTTGACTGCGTCTTCAGGCCTAGTGTAGTCAGCAGTGACAAAGGTGTCCATGAATTACCCGTACCAATACCACTTCCGCAGCAACTACTGTTTAGTTTATAAGATACGAGTCAGAAGGTGGATTTGAAGGCTTTGTGTCATATAGAAAGGCGAGACGGCAGAGAGTCACTCATCTCATGGTTTCCAAATATCGAGGAAATTGAATCTGATGACCCGGAGGTGTCTAACTAATTATGCACCAATAACCGAGTGCACTAACTCGAGAACCCCAGCCAAACATTGCAAGCTTGTCACTTAGCTCACTATTCGACAATTGCTGTGTATTATCTAACGGATGGAACTGTTCGAGAATGGAAATGCGGAGACGGCGTATTCTGATCTAGCCTTGGTTGGGATATTATGCCGAAGCTAGTAGCACAGGGTCTGAACCACAACGATAAAACTATCGACATGCCAACAAGTTCAGTGGTTTCAGTCCGGTAGTGGTTGTAAGCCACATGCCGTGATTCGTCATTCATGCAAAATAGTTCACATAAAAGCTGCTCAATTTCCAGAGTGATGGAGATGCTTCGCTGTAATTTCTCGACCAGTTTACTTCATTCTTCATATCACACGATGAGACTTGGAATACTTTTTGCACCCGCACTTGCGACTCTTGTTCGCTCGGCTGGCCTTACTGGCGCCGCTGAAGGATTTGCCAAAGGCGTTACAGGTGGCGCCTCAGCCGCTGCTGTTACCCCTACGACAACTACCCAGCTCGTGTCCTATCTCGGTGACTCCTCCGCTCGAGTTATCATCTTGGACCGAACCTTTGACTTCACTGGAACTGAAGGCACGACCAGTGCCACGGGCTGCGCTCCCTATGGCACAGCTTCAGCCTGTCAGCTTGCCATTAATAAAGACAATTGGTGTACCAAATACCAGCCCAACGTGCCCAAGGTCAGTGTCACGTTATCTTTGTGTTTGGATTGAAACCTCTTCTAACCCCTCAATTGTATCGCAGGTCAGTGTCAACTTGACACTGTCAAGTACGACAATGCTGCATTAAACCCAATTCTCATTGGGTCGAATAAAAGTCTGGTCGCTGTAGGAAGCAAGGGTATCATCAAGGGCAAGGGCCTTTATATTGCAAAGGGCGCCAAGAATATCATTATTCAGAACATACATATTACCAACCTCAACCCTCAGTATGTCTGGGGTGGTGATGCCATCGCCCTTGATAACACGGATCTGGTTTGGATTGACCATGTTACTACGTCTCTTATTGGCCGGTAACACATTGTCCTCGGCAACAATGCCAGTAATCGAGTGACTATCTCGAACCACAAGCTCGACGGTGCTACGTCTTGGTCGGCCACATGCAACGGCTACCATTACTGGGGCTTTTATTTTACAGGCTCCGCTGATGTAAGTACCGTTCCCTGTCCCCTGTTTGACCACATACTAATTTGGACAGACCGTTACTTTCAAGAACAACTACATCTATAAGACCTCTGGCCGTGCTCCTAAGGTCGGTGGAAACACTCTTCTCCATGCCGTCAACAACTACTGGTTCGATAACGCCGGGCACGCTTTCGAAATCGGTGCTGGTGGCCAGGTTGTAGCTGAAGGCAACATCTTCCAGAATGTAGTTACACCGCTCGAGGCATCGAGCTTCGCCGGCAAGCTCTTTTCGAGCCCCAGCACCTCTGCCAATGCCGTCTGCTCATCTTACCTTAGCCACGTGTGCCAGGTCAACGGCTTTGGAAGCTCGGGCACGCTTTTGGGCAGCGACACTGATTTTCTGGTCAACTTCAGTGGCAAGAACGTTGCTTCTGCTGCCGCGTACTCTAGTATTACCGGTCTCTCGTCCAGCGCTGGCTTTGGTACTATCTAAACTTTGGATAGATGGGAGAACTGGGACAATTTGTGATTCAGAAACATATTTTTTATATACATAGTAAGAGAATAAATAGCAGCCAGCGGTCGTGAGTAGCTGTTGTTGATCGGCAGTCATTGACCAAACATTAGAATAAATGTTGTCTTGATCTTAAAAAATCTAGACACCAGCGACCGTCCCTTGAAATACTGACATGTATCCAGTCAGCGCGCAATAGTATGCAGTAGTCTGACAGCACAACAGTGGCCCAAGGATATACATTCGGTCGCTCACTAAAGGAGATAGCTTGAAGTACCATAGGCCTGTTGCTCTTTTGTAGATGCAGACCTGTCACATTTATACCACGACATCCAGATTAATTAAATACTCCTATCTTTAGCTGTTCACTTACTACCCTGACATCAAACGTGTTGTAGTCATCAGTATTATGAAGAGGAGTATAGTGCAAGGGCGCCCATTGATCTTCTTTGCCGAGTTTTCTTTAGTACTATCCTCTTTGCCCGCTTTGGTGAAATCCGCTTCCTGGTGAATAAGTGCCACTGCAGGAACCCTTGTTGCAGCAATGCTGCCTCCCTTCAATTCTACAGTTTGTAAATCCCGTGTAAATTTTGATAGAGGTATAAAATCTGTGAAGATTTGAATGGTATGGTCGCCTCTCATGCTTGTCATGGGTACCACGGTTGTCGGTGCCAGGAACCCACATATTTCTGTGTATTCATATGAAGACAGTGGACCAAGTACTGAGTAGCAATGGCCATTGAAGTCGACCTTGTAGTTGCTGAATCTATCAGCAGCCCGTCAACTCTCAATGTTATTAATAAGCTTACCTTGGACAACAAACGGCCACTGTCTCTGACGGTTCTAAAATCTGTTTCCAAACACTTGCTGGGTCTGTAGCGAATGGCCGACCTGGCTCCCATCGACCCGGCTCCATTCCTGACTCTTCTTGGTACGATCGCCCAATACCTGCGCAGTGCCTTTAGTTCCTTGTATGTATTTCCCAGCGGTAGTCCAGCTGGAAGGGCAATGTAGGCCTGGCGAGTAACAATGATAAAAGCCGATGTCTAGAGTCTTGGCATATGTTGCTGTGATTAGATGGTCGTATTGATCTCCGAATGGTATGCATTTACTATACAATTGCATTGTGCAGGTAGGATAAGCCCAGAGGTATTCGGGTTTACCGCTATGACCAGCCAAATAAAGGTGGTTTGTAACTGTGGCGCATGATGCAGGTGCAGTATAGGTTGTTGTGAGTGGCCCAAAATTAGTTATCCTGGCCTGAGTAATTGAGGTTACGGTGGGCATCCTGTTGAACGGCTTTCCTAATGGAAATAGTCTTCAGTGTGGTAAAACCAAGTCAGATTATCATTCAAATACTGGCAGAATGCCTCTTTAAGTAGACTGGTATCTCCAAGACTACGTCTTACTTCAGAATGCAAGATGATGTTGTAGCTCGCCATCCCCTGCTTCGTACGTCCAATCAGTTAGTTATCCTGTTCAATAACATGATAATCACTGGAACAAGGGCGGGTATGACCTGATACATTCAGCTTAGATTAGTGTGGCACAGTTCAAGGATAGCGAACTGCGCCGCCAAATCCAGGTTTTGAAGTCGCGAGTGTTATCCATATCCTCTAATTTCTCTTGGAGTATTTGTGTTAGACACAAGTTCAAACGCCTGGTTCTGCTCGAGTTTAAGTTACTATATTTGTTCAATGATTGAAGATATTAAACATTGAGAAATTTCAAAGCTACCAAGGAGAGAAGCTACAGTAGAGATATGACTACTAGCAACACTAAGAACGGGAATGGTACCAGGGTAAAATGCCTTAGAGCCGGGAACATCAGAACACTCATATTCCCCTTGGAAAAGTCAGAGCTGGAGCCAATTAGAGCCACTATCGGGGCTGCCGTCACTCTAAAACTTATCCCATGGCTGGTATACAATCTCTCCACTGTCACAAATGCTACAACTTCTATGTGTCGGAACAATCTTATCGCTACAGTGACAAGCACTATCAGAGTTAGCAGGGAGGACTCAAATTATAAAGATAAACTTACATATCGACGACACAATAGGCACGGCGATTAGAGAGAGTAGCACAAATGTTCAGATCCATCGTAGAATTGGATTGAGCAAGAGCCAAGGTAGGCAAGATGGTTTAGTCCTTGGAGCTGGTAGTTAGTTCAGTGCTGCTGGTCTTGTGGTTAGTAGTAGGGGTACCAGTGATAATAGAAGCGATAGGAGTTAAGCTTGCACTATGACCATCCGGGATGGAGGCCCCCTCAAGGACCATGTGAACATTTTCACCGTTGCAAGATTGTCGGAATATCGTATCATATGAGTCCATTTGGGGAGACTTGCGAGAATTCACGCTGGTACGAGGCGACTAGAGAAGGGGAAATAAACAATGTAGAAACTCCACGCACCCTGACTAAAATATCCATCTAACGTGCTCGTAGCTCGGTCCTCCCATTATCCCTACCGCTGGACACAGTATACGCCTCACTATCTCTTCCAGCCGCCTTGACCAACTGAGCCACTTCCTTATCCTTCATGCCCTCACTACCCGCAGCCCGTATAACGTCTTGTGTCTCCGGAGACACCATTTGCGACACAGCCTGCCAAGCATTACCTAAAAGAGAAGACGTAGTGTGCTTCGCAAAAAGATACATCATAGCAGCTGTTACTGCAAGGTGTACAACAATGATAGCTAGTACCACAATAAGACCAGTCCACTTCTCTGGAATGAGCACATCTTTGGCGTTGATTGTCGTGACCTTGTGAGTCGCCTCATAATTGGGAAGCCAGTCGTAGTAGAGCATTTGATAGAAACGGAATACAAGGGCTTGCATTGCCTGCGCAGGATCGCCTGTTTTCTGTACGATATTTTGGACAACGGCAGCGTGTTCTGGATGACTTGGCCAGATGAACTGCGATAGGATCGTGTTGGTCATGATTCTGCCTGCGAAACTCCAACTTCCTAGAAGGGAATACTCCATGAGCGTGGACCACAACAGCGCGTATCCGCTCTGAATTTTAGCTTTCTCGCTAGGATCAGCCCATGGCTCTGGATCAGAGTGAACTTGAAGATCCAGAATCCCTTTTTCCTCCGCCTTTCCAGCAGAAAGACCTACGCCTAGCTGCTGTAGGATACTAGTGCCGTTTCCTTCAGTCGCTATGTCTGACCATTCGTATAGGGACTCTGGCTCAGCGTCGATGGCTCTTCCAGACATGGTAACGTTGTATCGGTGGGGCAGGTTTTGACTGATATAGCACACCGTAGCATTGAAGGCGTCCTTTCCATCTTTCGTATGGGCCATCGTCCAAGGTCCATCATGACTAAAGGTCAGATTCTGAAGGCTATCCGGAATTTCCACTTTTGAGGGCTTCCCAGTCTGCATATCGTAGGTAGGTTCAAGCCCGTTCAAAATTGAGCCTGAGCTGATAAGTATCACCGAATTGAAGCTATAGGCCCAACCCGAAAGGGGATTCTTGGTCCCATTCTCAATAGAGACCACATTCGCTGTACTGCTGCATAACGAGATGGGTAAGATGTTGTGGTGCGTACTGTTCCACTTGTTGTGAACCCTGCAGATGATATCTTTAGGGATGCTCGAAATGTTTCCGAGGAAATCTGTCTGGTTCCCAATAGCATAGCTGGCGTTCAAATACAAGCCGCTGGTGACTTGGCTATCAGTTTGCTGGTATTTGAGTGCAGTGCTTCCAAATGTCGGTCCAAAACAAGCAGTTCGTTGGTTGACTACCACAGCTGGTCCCTCGTAGAATTCAAGACTAGTCCTGTTCTTCGGATCATCGAATGGAAGCATAGCTCTATAAATGTCTCCAGTATCGATCGCATTGTCTGTCCGAAGTGGAGTTTCCATCTGTGCAGGTCGAGCCTCGGCGAAGCGCCAATGGGCAAGAGGTCTCGATTTCCAGTACGATACACCGTTGAAAGGGAATATTTCCTGTGTATCGAATCCCACTGCCATGACACTGGATTCAATCGGTGCAGAGATTCGATCTTGGCCAAAGTCGAAGAGAATAATAGTGGACGTCAGAGTGGAGACCAACGCGATGATGAAAGACACCGCAAGAAGGACAAAGTACAAAAGCCCCGAGCCTCGTCCTGAGGCAAAATGTCGCCAAGCCGTGGGGATCATACTTGCAGGTCCGGCGCTAGAGCTGGCTGCTCTTTGAATAGACAACATAGCTGTATCTACGAATCGACTGCCTGAAGTCTCGAGTATCACAGCCGCCATCGCAGCCGCTGCGAATCCGATCTGAAATCCCATCGATACTCGGATAACAGCAGAACAGATGGTGACAAGTCGCGTGGCCCATTCGTTAAAGACAATCTCATCCCAAAAATGTGATCTAGGATACCGATTCCTCGCTTTGTCGGCACCTTGGTAAAGAAAAATGAGAAGGGCAACTGATAGCAAAATGGCGCCTGTGCCGACAGTGAGGATCAGCGTGACGATGAGGCCTATTCGTCGCCACCATTGTCGCATTCGGGGTTGTCTTGGTGGGATGATGAATGTCGATGCAGATCTTGCTGGAGGTTGGTTAACGTTGAGGTTCCATTGTCCTGATTTTTCTGGTGGTCCAAATTGTCCCGCCTCATCGTACTTTATGTGCGTGCTGGCTTGTTCTGGGGTGAACTGATGCGCTTCGGGATTGTGAACGGCTTGGTAGCCAGCCATGTCGACGTTTCGATCCTGCTCAACAGGATGGGAGCAGTCAATGGATGCAGAGAAGATGGGAGAATAAAGAAATATTTAAGCATAAGACCCTGTATCGAAGGATTCAGTTACCGCCCCGTCATGGCTAAACTAGATCAAGCATCTCAAGATGAGTGGGTTCACTGATAATAGGGTACCTCACAATTCACCGCTATGGACGGTGGCATCAGGTACTCCGCTATCATCTGCAGGACTGGGATATGCGCTGGATCGTTTAATGGTGGAGCACTCATTTCCGCACAGAGCACAAGATAGGTCAGATCGGATCGCTGAGTCCGATAGCGGGTAACTGCTCAGAAAAGGGAAATTCACCGGTTCTATCCCTGTAGGGCTGACAAGGATAAGTTCCTGTATCTGAAGAATTCAGACACTGGGGTACTCTCGATCCCGAAAAGTTAAAAATTTAGCTTGTACCTATTACATGCTACTATCCATCAGCTCAAGGCTTCCTCCCCCATGTGATAGTAACAGGGAGGTATAGATGAACAGATGGGTCCCTGAGTTCCTGTTTGACTTTGGCCATCAAGATCCGAATCTCCTGGATGCTCCAACCAAGGGCGTGTTCAAAAAGCTTTGGTGTGTATGATTCAACGACCTTCATCTCTTGAACAGCTTGATACTTGCCAAGTTCCTTCATCTTTGGGTCCTTGGGCCACGGTCCAATGGGCAACTTCGGAGGTTAGTAAGGAGCTTCGGCTTGCTCGATAGGGTGTAATAGAACAAACCTTGCGAGTTTCTTGATGAATATCTACAAATCCCGCTCTCTCCATCCTTTCGTTCCACTCAGTGCTACCATCGCATTGCTTTCCAAACTTGTTGCAGGCTTCACGCAACTTCTCCATCCAAAACTTAGCATTGGGTGCTTTTTCGAGGGTCCCATCATCGGATAAGAGACGTCCGTCGACTCCCTGAATTTCGAAATAGCCATTTGGCAGTAAATGCTTGTATATCTGTTGCAGTAGGCGATCGCGATTGGCTATGCATCCTTCTAACTCTCGTCCGTGAATAAAGTCGAAGCCTGTCTGGTACAGCCATTCGTCTTCAAAATCGTCGACTTCGAAGGTACAGTTTGGCGGGTTCCTGGAATGTGTTATTTAAGTACCGTGCTGAGGGTTCATTCTAATACCATTCAGGCTGGATGGGGCTCAGATCATTACCGATGATCTCAGACGAAGAATGGTCGCTATTCACGAGGATACATCAGTATTTGACTGCCCATGCCTTGACCCCCTCAAAGAAACTCACTCTGCAAAGTCTATCGCCCATATACCGGTACCAGTACCTAGATCGAGAACTCGCTGGACATTCGAGGGAATTGGAGCAAGGTGGAGCTTTCCGTCAAGAAGGAGGCTGTATAGGTGGTGAGCAAGATCCATCCTTTCTTGTTCATCTTCGTCGTTCGGCTAGTCGAGGAATATTCAGATATAAAGTCCGCCTGGGAGAGTGAAATGCATACCAGTGGATAAGAGCCCTCACGAAATGCATGGTAGCGACGTCCGTTCTGGAATACGTTAGTGGCCATTGTTGTAGACAGGCTAACAATACTCACTTCGTATCTGTGAGAAACCAGCCATTTGTGTCAGAATACTGCCTAGCCACAACCGCGATTGATTGATTCATACCGGTAGTTGTAGATGCTTGATTTCAACGATGTCAGGTAACTAGATGTTCCAGCCCTTTGGTTTAGATTAGTTGGATTGGGATCGCTTGATAATTACGGGATTGTACTAACGAGGAATGCAAGACAGAGTCAACATCATCTGTATCCTTTTGAATTGAAAATTAGCCCCAGAAGAAATTTACGAACGGGAGAGGATAGCTCACGTCGACCTCCAAAAGATCTTCTGGCCGAGTATGAGGGTCGGGGGAGACAGCAGCGGCTGGCTCAGGAGAGGCTTCCTGTGAAGGTTCAGTTGCCATAGCAAAATATAATTTTTGACAGATGGTCCCTGATTTGTAGAAGTTCGAAGAGAAGAGTAGAAACCTGAGTGTTCGGGATGTGGCCTGTTGTTTAAGAGTTCATGACTACCCCACATGATGTCGTATCCCTGCGTGTGTTGGTTGAGAAGCACAATGTAAATATAACGCAATTTTCAACGTTCCAATCGGAAGAGCACGCGTAACATGATCTGATACATGTTGTCTGCATGCATGGCTCGATAGTGGCGTCACGGAGAGGGGAATATGTTCTTGGACTGCAGATCCCTAACAGAAGTAGACCGAGGATCGTACTAGATATTTATTAGTCCGGCTTTAATTGATAACAAAATAAGAAGATTCGAAGGTTCTGTGTAATACACCTGACAGGGTTGTAATACCAAGAGAAGCCTAGTAATATGGCGCATCTATCCCGGCCTCACCAACCATAAATCAATCAAGAGTTTGCACCTTGGACCTAAATGCTTTATCTTTACAGTTTCTGACCGGCTTTGTGATTGACGCTATGTCTGAGTCCGAGAATGATTAGTTAAATGGGCTTATAAAGACAAATATATGGCCGGGGATCAAGAATTGTCACTCGCACCTCCAAGACTTCGAGACGCTTGACAACACCCCTTTGGTACCTAACCGACTTATCGATGTTGGCTCAAATGGCGCTAGAATGATACAACTAGTCCCAACGGCCCACAATACTGGAAAGGATCGAAACTTTACCTATATCACGCCTAGTTACTGTTGGGCAAGGGAACAAGCAGTAACGAGGCAAAGACAACTTCAGGCAATCTCCAGTCTCGTCTACAAGTAATCAATTTTCAATATGTGCCAAAAACCATTCAAGATTCTATTTAGGCTTACTAGGTCAAAGCGGGTGAGATGCACATGGGTCGATGCAGTTTGTATCATTTAGCTAAAGGGGTAGTTATATCTTCATACTCTTATTACAATCCCTTATTCCGTTACATTCCTACTTTAGTAACCTTCATAAATATACCACCTGGCCCTGAAATAAGCAAGACCCCCTACCTAGCACGAAGCAAGGGACTTTCTAAAGTATTAGAGGGCTTTGCAAATCCTAGCATATTTAGCAAGGTATGACGGAATCACCTTTTGCCACAAGGTATCTTTTTGAAGATATGCAAACTCCTTTTTGCATATCGGCTCGGCGTCTAGTGGCATAAGTTTCCCTACATGGCTCATGACAACAGGCATCAACGTGCCCTTAAGACAATCCCCAAACTTCTTGAATGTTTCCGGGTCTGAACAAAGATGTCCTTTTCCCAGAGGCTTTGCGCAATCCTCTTTAATCGCCTTGACCACGTCGTCAGCCAAGCCTACAATGACTCTTTCGTGCTGGGGCATTCCCATATCTTTCATAACCATCTTGATCGCTGGGATAACAGCCTGTCTCTTCGCCCATTTATCATAATGGGCGATGACCGGTTTGCAGCCTTTGTCACAGATCTTTGTCCTGAACTAGTCGAACACTTGATCAGGTTTGTCTGCTAGTACATCCTCAACTTGTAGCAAGTGGGGCCAACAAAAGCATGGCTCATGTTAGCCAAGAGGAGCAAAGTCAGTATAGAGGAAAAGATAGTTGGAATATTCATCTTGTGCCGGGTTGGTGTCTGGTAGTTGGTATTTGACGGTTGATGTTTGCGGCTCACTGAGAAGTATCTGCCTATAAAGCGATGTTATGATGGGCTGCAGAACATTCTACTTATATATCTGGTCTCAAGAAGAGATAAATGGTGATGAGATAATGCGTGAGACATATCAAAGCACGGCAGGGTAAGACACGGGAAGGCAAAGCTGAAAGCCTAGCAACAGACCATTCGGCCCGAAGTATTTGAAGAAGATTCCGATGAGGTCATATCCTTCGCTTAAGCGAATATGTTAGATGATATGGCTCAAGCAGAAATGGATCCTTTCCATAGTTCGTAATCATGATGATCAGGTCCCATCTTTGCCCAATATCACCCCAGGAGGTGTTCAGTTAGTTTCTTGTTGGTTTTACAACTCACGACTAGTACCACATCAAATATTAAAACATTGCGAAAGCAGATGAATGTCAGAAAATTAACAAGCAATAGTCCAATACAGCGTTGATGGTAGATATAGTTGCGCGTCGTGGTATAGCCATCGAACTTCGCATCAGAAAACGTGACTCAAGCGAAACCGGTTAGTTTTGACTATTTCCCTTAACATCGCCAAGCTGGTGTACGCATGCAGCATATACGATAGATAGAGAAGCAACCTTTGCAGCTAAGATGACTATACGATCTACTTCAGGGTAGTCACTGTCTTAGATTGTCGGATAAATGCACAACTTCCGCATCCAGCGAGCGAGCTTGCGTATGACATCATGAAGTTTCGCATTGGCGACAAATACTGATTTGTAGGGGTTGGCCAGTCGTCCCAACATCTAAGCTCGGGAGCTTCGAACCGCTCAATCCGTGTGTCCTTGTCTCAGTCCATCATGTAGAGCCAGTTGAGGTCGATTACAAGGCAGAGAAGGTCTGATACTACCAGACCAGACATCATTCCACCTCAAAGCCCAGCCACAAGATATATTTTTATAGTGACCGTTGTTGATCCCTAGTAAGAACTCTTCCCTTCTTAGAGAGAACTGTTATAAACCATTTGAGTGATGCTTGGATTCAGTGAACCAACCAATCTCGAGACCTGTTGATTTTGATGGGACTTTTCAAATTTACCTTTTCACCCTGCATAGCCAGTATCCCAAAAGTAGTTGCATAGGATACTTCGTTCCGCAGCATAGCCTCGGAAACTACGGCCTCCCTTTAGTTTCATTCCCGATACCAGGCACCTCCAGCTTAACTTCAGTCAATCCTCCCAATAGCCTCTTCCACATCATAGTGCTTTCCTCGTCTTTACTCCCCCCAGTCAACGTTGATCGACTTCCCACAACGATAAGGGCTGACTTCGCACGTGTCAGAGCAACGTTCATCCGACGCATATCTTTCAAGAAGCCAATCTCGCAGTGCTCGTTGCATCGCACCGTGACGAAGATGACAATGTCTGCCTCACGCCCCTGGAATCCATCTATACTGGAAACCTCAATCTTGTGTGGCACGCTGGATAACATCCGCTTGAGAACTTCAGCCTGACGGGTGTAAGGCGTGAGTACCACGATCGAATGAGTTGTACCGTCTTTGGTAAGAGTGGAGGTCAGTAACTTGCAGATTTGCAGACAGAGATCTGCCTGTCCTCGATTTTCCTTCGACTTCTGACCTGGCGCTTCTTTTGTTTCGCATCTGATGAAGATAGCTCGCTCGTAATCATCTATAACTTGATGGTCGTTTCGTCCTGGCGCAGTGGTCTTCGGGAATGGAAAGTTGCAAGCGGCGAGTTGTCTATCTGACATACTGATTCCAGACTTTAACTTCCCCTCATAAAATTCCTTAGAACTAAACTCGCATAGTCTGGGGTGCATCCGATATTGCGTATCAAGCATCAAAGTGCTCAAACCGCTATCATCAACTCCAACCTTAACTTTGCTGTAAAGCCTTTCAAACAAGGAGACGTCAAAGTCCAGTGCAAGGGCGGTGTGGTTGACCGTGGGCCGGAGCTGTACATGATCACCAACTAGTATGGCACGTGAACAGCCCTTGACGAGTGGCACCAAAGAGGTCGGCTCCGTTTGCTGAGATGCCTCGTCAACAATAACTATATCGAATAGCTGTGAACGGAGTAATCCAATACCCGCTCCGATGCATGTAGTAAAAATTGTGTCGCTGTGCTTGATCATCCGAGTCGCCTTTTCCAGAGCCTTGCGGTTGGAGTGAATTTCTTGACCGGCCATTGCGTCACATGTGTACTTTCGCAAATCGTCTGCCACTTTTCGTACCTATACAAGTTAGCATGTTGAGATATCGTGGCACAATCTGTATAGCCTACCTCGGTAGATACTCTCAAGGCGACCGGCTGGGCCTCTCGAACCAAAGGTCGGTCTCCAAGTCGTTTGATATAGCGTCGCATTACGTTATCGACTGCGTTGTGAGTTGGCGCTGTGACGAGAATGCGAGCCTTTACATCCGCCATCTGCAGGGCACA
Organism: Fusarium cf. aywerte; assembly: GCA_011034095.1. NCBI lineage: Eukaryota > Fungi > Ascomycota > Sordariomycetes > Hypocreales > Nectriaceae > Fusarium > Fusarium cf. aywerte. The sequence continues at coordinate 224,458 of WETZ01000050.1, forward strand.
TATCATCTCAACTATTGTTTCAGTCTTCCCAGTCCCAGGCGGACCCCAGAGACAAAGCAACGAACTTGTGAGGGATAGCTCAATCGCCCTGTTCTGGCTCTCGTTCAGTTTCATGGTGTTCGTAAGTGCACCATCTGAGTTTGGCAATATCGGGGAAAGTGATGGGAGTCCAAGAATTATGGCTGCTACTCCGCAGCACTGTTCCTGGTAAATATTGAGGCCTTTGACGGCATCAATCATGGATTTTGAAGTGACGAAGGGGCCACAGTCCTCTATTATCCATGAACAGTCGGCGAAATATGATGGAAGGGGATGAAGACACCTGAAGCGTGCACGACCACTCTCCGAAAAGTCCACAAGCGCATCAATCGAATACTGCGGGCCCACGAGCACATTTGAAGGGAGAGAAGCAGTTGCCAATCGTACATGTGACGATTTCTTGGGCGTGCCAGTCGTGTCAATTCTGAATTCAACCACGACAACATCGCCATCCTTAGCCTTAGGATACAATGCCATTTCGTAGAGTCCCGGTAAACGCTTGGCCACATTGTTTGCTTCTTCGATATGATCCAAAGCAATTGCGCTCAAGTTCCGCAGTAGGTGCTGGACCAATCTTGAATCGGCAGTCATGGACCGTGCCGCATTAGGCTGCAGGCAGTCTAGGAACAAATCCAGTGCTAGATCTGTAGACCGTAACGTCAATGCTGCAAGCTCAAGAACGTCTGAAATGTCGCTGAGAGACAAGGAACCGGGCGGAATACTAGAAAGTATCTTTCGCAAAGGATCTAGAATAAGATGGCCCATGGAGTTTGCTGAGAGAACAAAGGCTCGCAGGATTGGCAGAAGAGATGTTTCCAACAACACAACGAGATCTTGGTCTTGTTCTCTATCAGGATCCGTAAGGAAAGGAACAAAGGCTATGACCAATGTTGGCTCGGTATGCAAGACTTCGACCATCGTGTGCATCAATTCTTTAGCCTCAACGACTGTATCAGTGATGTTGTTTAGAAGATACTGGAAGCACTGCAACAACAGTCCTTTGTCGTTTGTTGAAATGAGCTTTTTGAAAACGGTGTTGTACTGGATCACCGAATCTAATCTTGTCAAGAGCTCTAACTTCTCATCGGCAATAATTTCAATCAACCATTGGGGGTCTGAGGGTGAAAGAACATCATTGCGAGTCGGGATGGAATATTGTCTTGGTTCTTGCGGAAAGAGTGGAAGTATTTCCGCAGTATCGACCTGTTCCAGCCAGAGATCAAGATTCTGCATTGACGCGACGTCTCGATTGCTGATGACGTAGATTTCCTACCAGGTCAGTTGTACAATATTGCCAAGGGTGAAGTCTGCAGAGAAAGCTTACTGCGGCAATAACTGGCGATCGGTTCACTCTTCCGATATGTGTCTGGAGGTTCCGGCTGAACTTGTCCAAAGCTATACTTGCGCAAACCTCTGCCTCTTTTCCGCTTTCGATCACAGCCTGTTTTCTTCTCCGTCTGTCTCCCTGATTTTGGATATTCCGGTATTCCTCATCATTCTTTCCCGGTCGAGCGAGGAAGACCCATGAGTTTGCTCTCGCCTTTTCGAAAAGCTGAAACAAATTGCCATCGCAGTAGAGTTGGTATTGCATCTTGGTTGGGAGCGACAAACGGTGCTGCTTCTGTGGTCCTTGTGAGTGGGGAAATGCAAAGAGCCTACCGACATTATCGATCAGGCAATCCTGTGAGCGCTTGATCTTCTTGGGTATGTAAATAGCTAGGGACAATCGTTCATGAGGTTGGAAAACGATAAGGGTCCGATGGAACATTTCCATGTTAGTAGCCATGGCGTCGTGCAACGTAGCGAGGCGATCCACAGAAGAGTCGTATGTTCTTTTCCATCTAATACCTGGGTGATCTAATTGGAACTTCTGAATTTCGCTCCTTTCGAGTATGTTCGACGAACACAAAGCATTCATGACCAATGCAGGAACACTCAGAGATGGCGAGGCATGGGCAAGGACCCATGACTTTTGTTCAGAGGTAAGAGCATTTAAGTCGAAAAGATGCAGTAAGCTCTCAAAGGACATCCGGTTCTTCACACACCATAGATGAGCCCACCGAATGCATTCAAACTCACTGACAGGTATATCATCCCTGCTTAACAAAAGCCGTATAGCATCAACATCAAATCCTCCTGGATCAGTTGTCGGGAGCAACGACAAATCGTGCACTCTTTTCTTTCCGTCGTCGTGAAGAACGTCGAGTATAAATGGTGGTGCATCGTCTGACGGCCGTGGAGGAATTTCCAGCTTACCTGGGATTCTGATCCGGTTACCGTCCACACATTGTGAGAATAGACGGTTCAGCTCTTGACACTGTGCACTCATAGGACCAGTAGCTCGGGCCCAATCAAGATATAAGTTCTTGGTTCGACCCAGGGAGGCGTTACTGTACTTGGCGAAATACACAAGGCGATCGTCGTCGGTAATCGGGTGAAAGGTAATAGGTTCTTTGCCTCCCGGATAAGACGCTGGGGTGGACACAGTCGATGGTATCAAGTCCTTGTCCCAACAAACAAAAACTAACACAATTCAGTGAGTCTTTTCCCAACGAGGTGAGTGCTAGTGGTGAGTAACGTATGCCTTACATTTGTCACCGTCCAGATCACCACCGGACATCAAATCCGCAGCTGGTCGTTTGCCCCGAGTAGAGAACACAATGCAGTCTACCAGATGCGACAGCTCTGGTCGCTCAACGACCCTGAATTTCTGCCAGTCTCCTGGATGAAGGCACGGATTTCGGATAACAGTGACCTCAGTGTTTTTCAGAGCATACGGCAGTCCGTTCCCTTCGAGAGTGACCTTGACTGCGCACTCGCCTTCCTTGAGCACATCCCAAGCATCGCATACGCCAAACAGAAGCCGCGACTTTTGGACAAAGATACGACATCGTTGTTCGTCTCTCTTGTTTATCATTTTGGCGAGTTCGGTATTGACGAGGCGTTTGATCTGAGGTTCTATGTTTTTGCTTCCATTGAGAAGCACCTGCTCTGCGAGATGAGGTTGGTTGATCGAGCTCAAGAATCGGAAGGCATCGCGGAAGTCGGTCTGGGCATTACTCAGTAATTGGAAGTGGTCGCGCTGCTTGGAGAGGAGTGTCTCTTTGGAGATCCCTAACGCGTGGAGAAGGATGATAGTCTCATCGTTGAGATAACCAAAGGAAAATGGCTGCGACAGAGCCATATTGTTAGTAAAGCGTCCAGAAAGAATCAGGCTATGTGTTTTACCTTGGAGTATTCGACCACAGCGAACGAATGATCTTCACCACCACTGAACTTTTTCATCGACTTTCGGAACTTCAACCAGGTCTTCTGCTTTTGCATACGAGGGTCAACTGTGACCACACCTTTGTATCCCCTGTATCGGATTTGGAAGACAGACGGTGTATACCTGCTATCCCGAAAGAGTATCCGACTTCGTCGCGCCAGCTCGCTTGCAAGCTTTGGCGCGATAAGCCCGCACCCATCAGTGAAGACGAAGTCAGTTGATTCGACGTCGGGGATATCCTCGCACCGTTCGGGGTCAATCGTCATAATGCTCTCTGCAGATGAGAACAGGAGTCCGATACGTTTGGCCTTTTTGCCCACTGTTTTCATTTTTGTGAAGTCACCCAGCGCTTCGATCCTTTTTGAGATTTCCTCTTTCGACGCAGCCATGAGAAAACATGATCTTGATTTTAGTTGGCTGTTGCTGTGCCCATAGAAATTGTAGTGCAGACCGTTCAATTTGATGCCAGCTCTCAAGCATCGGATGCTATAGTCTGACACTTCTTGGGCAGTGCGGGGCTGCAGATCTGGAGCAGGGCCTTGTTCCTTTGCAGCGAGACCTCTGACGAGTGGGCGGAATGCTTCCAGAGATAGAGCGACGAAGCGATCTAGGGGATCATCTGCTATGGCGCGATTCGGGGTGCTGGGTTGGAGGGTGAGAGTCATGGAGTGTTTGAGTTCTTGCAGGTCAGAGCGAAGACTGATGACTTTGACCAGGCCAGCTTGGCCCAGCGTGGAAGGTGTCGGCAAGTCAGGAATGCGAAAATTCCATTCATTGTCATCGAGCGTTAGAACAGGCAACAAAGTACGATGGAAACTCTTCAAATTCTTGGCGTTGCCTTTGGTTTGCATTATGATGGCGTTGTTTAGCTGAAGTTAATCGCAGAGAAGAGACATGTTGGAAACGGCAGATAAGTAAAGCCAAACTTGATCGGCTTATCATGATAGGGCGGTGCAGCCTTTGTGCTCAACGCGTCGTAACGGAGAGTTGCCTGCGCTTGTGTAACATGGAAATGCTTACGCTCCCAAAGCCCCTCACTTCCTCCACATCCATCATTCTCACCAGGCTGGCTATTGAACGACTGCCAACCGCCACCATCATGGCTTCAGACACCAATATCCCAAACATTTACATCATTGGACCACAGTCTACAGGCAAAACAACGATAATCAAGAAACTTCAAAGCGAGCTACACAATTGGCCTGCGGATCCATCAGTTGGAGACCCTCATATCATCTCCGAGGTCGCGAGATCCGTACTTGTGAAACACAACTTTTCGGCCGAAGACATCACCTCATCGCCTAGCAGATGCCTTGCCCTTCAGAAGCTCATTCTTGAGGCCCAAGCTTCAGCAGAAGACGAAGCTTTGCAAAGCTCGAGCTGGTTTATTTCCGATCGCTCTGGTTTCGATCCATTAGTATATGCAAAACGTTACGTGTCGGCGGATGCGGTAACCGAAATGCAGCTGGAGCCTGCTTGGGTCCAGGTAAATACGAGAATGGCAAATTCATTGATCTTGGTGTGCGAAGCGGGAACGCCCTGGTTGACAAACGACGGCGTTCGCCTGATGCCTGGCAGTGAAGAAGAGTGGAAGCAAGTATTTCAAGACTTTTGTGAATTATTACGGGATTTAGGATTTGAATATTTTGTGGTACCACGGACTATGCTCGGACTTGAGGAGAGGGTTAACTTTGTACGCGCGAAATGGTTTCAAAGACGGCAGTCAATGTAACAGGGAAAAGAAGGAAGGGAGGCATAAGCGCGAGGCACAACTGAAAGCCAGTTACATAACGGTTGAACGCAAGTAGAGACTTATATTAACGGCCCTTTTAGGCATAATTTTGAGGTACCCGTGTATCAGCATCGTTACAGCAAAGAATCAAATGTGAAAATACTTCCAGTCGCTAAAGAATACTCTGCATACCATAACTAGAATATACCAAACCAAAAGATAGACTTGCGCATCTGCATGGGATAACCTGTTTGTCGGATATTGATGTGGTAGTTTGCACCCTCCTGGTAAACCTTATTCAACAAATAATCATCCGCGTCGCCACGACCATCATTTCCTACAGCATCAATGCGTAGATGTAGATTCTGCAAGCAGTATTTGTGTGCTGCTGGAATTCCATTGGCAGTAACGTTGACGACTTTAGTATTGAGCTCGCCAGCGTCTGACGACATAAGAAGAGCGGTGGGTTTACCCGTGACTTCGAACCGTGGCCAGGGGACCTTGACGAAAAGGGGACCTGGAGTATCAGCAGGAGCTCCTACTTGACGGCGGCCAAAGGCATCTTGAGTAAAGTCGCGCCAGCCGGTCGTCTGATCACGGAAGTCCCAGCAGAGACGGATGGTGTCTCCGGATCTGATGTGGCGTGTTGATTTATCCGATTTAATGATGCGCCAGTATTGATATTCGTCTGAATCAGACATTGCAGGGATAAATTCACCCTGAGCATTGCGGAAGACAACCATATGGCTAGGGACGATACCTGAGGTCTCGTTGTTTGAAGGGCCTTTGAATGGACAAGAGCGAAGAATAACTCTTGTGCCATCCTTGAGCTAAAATCGAGAGGCTATTAGTAATGTTCTCAAGACAACTCACATTTTCTACTGACCTCTTCATCGAAGGGAGCAATAATATCCCATTCTGTTTTGACGAACTCGGCGTTATATTCAGAGCCATACCTGGCACCGCCAATCTGATACTTATCATTGTCGTAACCTAGAATAACCGGTGCGCGATAGGTGGCTGGATTAAAAATTGGTACATCAGCCGATGTCTCCATTCGAATCCAGAAGGTTTCTGCCGAGGTCATATTGACGCCGATTTGGCGGGGCGTCACAGTCTTATCAGGTTCGTGGCCTAGATAGAAAGATGCGTTGTTTCCGGAGTTGTGAATCATCAGACTGTTTGTTGGAGACATGACACGCAATCGAGCTTTGCATTCGTGGGCTTCGTTGAGAGACATATACCGGCTAAGGGCTGGCACTGCTTGGACGAACCAGGACTGGACAGCTTCATATCCTGGCATTCCAGATAAAATCTCAACGAGTGGTGAAAGGCCTTCACGCTACAGAATCGTTAGTTGACTCCTTGCATAATGCTGATATGGAAACACTTACGTTGATGACGCGCCAAAGGTTAGGATTAGCTACCGTCGGACTCCAGGCTACGGGATTCGTCGCCAAGATAGTCTCTCCACCCACCGCCTCAAATACGCACGCTTCATTCTGGGATCTTGCAGTTGATTCGCTGAGGTTCGTGCTACCTTTAGCCTGTTCATGCTTACTACTGGCACTAGCACTGAATCCAGCAAATCCACCAGAAACAGAGGCTCCAACAGATGTCTTAAATGACTGCTTCTCCTCTTCGAGCTTCTGCACTTCGGTCGTGTTGACAACCTTGGTCGATAGCAAACGTCCGCCAAGAGTCACGCGCTGACAGAAGAGATTGCCGTATTCTGCATGAAGACGACGAAGAGCTTTGATGCTTTTCGTTAGGCGGATGGTCTCAAGTAGCTCGGCCAGCTCAGGCGTAGGTTCCATCTCATTCGGCCACAACAGAAGATCACAGCGAGGAAACATATATCGCGCCACGATGGTTCGATTTTGGCTCGAGTTAAGACTTTTGGATGTGCTCGATTTGCTCGAAGCAAAGCCTGCGCTTATGCCCACGGACACGCCCCAGCCGCCGCCGCTGACAGAGGCTTCAGTTGATTGTTCACTGAAGTCACTCCGTGCCATGGCTACTGTGAGCTCATCTTCATGAGCAGTAACCTCAATGCGCGAGTCATCATTGACCCTAAAGTTGGGGATGCCCTGGTCTGATTTGGGAGTAATTGCAGCGACAGTTGTATATGCACTGCCTTGCTCACTTTCAGTAGCGGTCGTATCAGTACCTTCTGAGTCACCAGTGGTAGCTACTGTATCACTAACTGTTCCATCACCCTGCACCGTAGTGGGTGCTGGGGGCGGAACAAAGTCAGGGATCTTGGCTACCGGTTCTTCGTCAACTTTGGAGCGCAGCTGGAATGCAGGCTTTGGTGCTCTGGTGATACGCTTGGTACGAGGATCAATTATCCATCCGTAAAACACAGCACAGTTGCGTAGAACAAGTGACCATTTCGCCTCATCAAGGTTGCCTGCTCCATTTGACGAACCTTCCATAGTGACCCCGAATTGGGCCTTATCAATGATGTCTGCGCCAGAATCAGACTTTGTCAGATTTTCGATAGTGGGGGCATCTTTAGCACTAATGGTTGGCCCATCGGCAAGGCTGGGAGCCTCAACAGAAGAGGCGTCGACGCCCTTGGCACCTTTGCCTGATGATTCCCCAAGCTTTGTGTGGCGGAAGTAAATGTTCAAGCTTGGTATCCCACTTGAGGAAGCTGGTTCATCTGTGCCTTCAAGCCCAAGATATTCGATGATAGATATGGACTCGTCATCAATCAGGATGCCTGATGGGGTGCAGAACTTCTCGATAGATGGGTAGCGTGACATCTCGGGTGTGAGCTTGCGAAGAGCCGCCATAGTCAAGCCTTCAGTGTCCTTACGGCCAACTGCTGCAAGCACCTTATCTAGACTCTGTGACAGGATGCTACCTGTGACCTTTGCCTCAGATCCGTCATGCCTGAGAGCTTTGAGAATAAATGGTCGATTACGAAGAGTGGTAAGGGGGAGGTTGGTCGACTGAGTCTGGTCATATGACTGCTTGGACTCTGTTGGAGATTTGGCAACCTCAGTGCCTGGCTTGGGACCTGAAGAAACATTTTCTTTGGGTTTTCCCATATCGGAATGGTCTCTCTCTCCTTGAGGCGTCTTATTGTCCGCGTTAGCAGACTTGACCGACGGCTTGACAGGTTGTTCAGACTCCTCCCCAGATTGCCCCGCCTCGGGCTCTGAGTCGTCTGCAGACTTAGATTGAACGGCCCCCAAGCCAATTCTGGGATTTGGGGAAGAAGAGGCCGCTGGGGAAATGGAGGAGCCCTTCCTCGCCATGGAGTTCTTGGTAGCCTGTTGCATGGTAGGGAAATTTGAGCAGAGGATTTCACTCAAAGGATAAGAACAGAAGATGAATAATAAAAGGGAGAAGATTGGAGAAGATCTGGAGCATGGGCGATGAACCGATGTTATGAATATCAATGAATACTTGGTCATGGTAAATGTCTTTTCCAAGCATGTCGCAGATTTAGCCACTTGGTCTAGACTTTCAACGCGACAGACACTATCGCGAACATCAGCTAGCCACATAACCAATAAAATCAATAGTCAAGGACGGTGAGGAGTATCTGCTGCTTCTAAGCAAAATAAAGTGGATAGGTCAAAGCCACATTTGAGAACTGAGACATGCAGATACTAGTCTCGGGCTGGACCGTTAATTCACCTATCTGATCCACACCTCCGCGATATTGGATTAAGCGTGCTTGAATTATTGGCCCGGCGTCTTTTTCTTTGGATAGCGTACGAAAATATACCCGAACGGGAACAACGCCTCTTCCGTTTTCGCTCGCGGTTATTTGCTAGTCTCCAGCTAAGTCTAACCCGGCAGCAGGGTTCAACGTCTCAGCGACGCCACAAATTGAGGGATATGGGTTCTAGACTGTATCCAATTCATCACGTTCCACAATTTCTCAATATTGAGGCTCATCGAATCGTAAGATTTCTCGGTATTGGCGCTGGCTATCGATTCGAAAATAACAATAGCTCTGAGACAACGACGCTGCTAACTGAAACGGTCCGAGTCTGTTGATCAGATAGCTGAAAATTGTAGCGCTTTCTCCGCACCTTCTACACGGAACTCGTGTCCCAAAACGGTTACCAACTTTCATGCCATAATTTCTCATATGTTATTTTGTTTATGAATAACATAGCCAAGAAAGTCTTTATATATCACCTTGCACCTCAACCTTTTTTTTTTAAATCTGAAGTTTTGGAATCACTCATCGGTTTTATACTACACAGATACGCGTTCTCTCTCTATTTTTCTTTTACCCTTCATTTCGCTTACCACTTCCTCAACTTCACAATGGCGCTTTTACTGGCTCCGTATAATGACTCCATGCGTCTGGTGAGCCGACTGAGAGCATTATGGGGAGTCTCATTGCTAATCCTATATAGGGTATGGGTTTTAACTCTTATACCCAGACCATGTGCATCGACAACGCTGTTGAAGTCAAGAATGAGAACAAGGTCAGCGTTGAAAACCCTTCACAGGTTGTGACATATTCATCCAAATTTGTCGAACGTCTCTCCGACATTGTGAGCACTATGAATATTTCGTACAGCGCTGCTATCAAGAAAGGCACCATTGAAGTTTCTGGCAACGGTAACTCGATCGATGAAGACAAGATCAAGGCATCCGATATCAACCTCATCGTCTCAGTTCAGGTCATCAACCAGACAACAACTCTCAAAGACTCTGCGCAGTTTCTCGAAATGGAAGGCGTTAGAGCTGGTTCTCGCGAATTTAATGACGCTTTTGGTGACTGCTACATCTCCGGTATGCTCCCCTACTAGCCGGTCTGAAGTGCATGCGCTTATTACAAACCAGGATTTATCGAGGGTGGAGACTTTAGCAGCATCATTTCGATGCGCTGTCTCGACCGCAGTAAGAAGAACAGCATTGTTCGATCGTAGGTCCAAGATGTTCCAAACCTCAGAAGCTCAAGCTGATTTAGACAGCATCAAGAAAATGAACAAGACGAAGGGGGAGCCTGAGGACTTCTCCATGGACTCTTACTCGTTCTCGGACAATCTCTCTCAGTCGAGTGCCGTAAAGGACACTGAGACCACGATTTCGGTCAACTGGATGGGAGGTGGTCAGATAAAAGACCCTAAGACATCATGGGACATTGACACGGTCTACGAAACTGCTGCTGCTTTCCCCTCCTTTGTCGCCAAAACCCCCCAAAAGACTTGGTAAGAAATGACTGTCGACAGTGTATGAGCAGCAGCTAACCTTTTTAGGGCTATTCTTACCAAGTACAAGGCGAATCGCAGTTTTAACCAGTGGGCTACATCACTGAGCCTAAAGCCTCTCGAATACGATTCTGTTATATCTTACACAGCAGAGCTTTTCAATAACTTCATGGAGTACAAGCAGCTCATCAAGAAGGTCCAAGACATTATCTCTCATAGTGACCAATACAGTAAGTCTAGGTTCTCCTCCGACACATATGAATGACTGTCCCTAAGTATCTCACAGCGAAGGGCCTCAAGCCTAAGTCGATTGATCTTCAAATCAACACCCTTGTGGCTGTGCGCGTCGCCCTGCGCAATGAGATGAACAAGATCGTCACCGTTGTGAGTACTAGAGTGACATCGATCAAGTGAATATTATGACTTATCACGAACAGGTCAACCTACTTTCCCAGAAGCCCGAACTTCTTTCGCAGACAAACAGCTTCGACGTGGTCTCCAAAAACCAACAAGTTCGTGCTATTATTGAGGAAGCCATTTCGGCAGCGCCAGAGTCTAAAGTTATTTATGATACTCCAACACCAGCCACCCCCAAAGTCTCTGGAACAAGTGAGACGCCAGAGTCAGCATCTGACTCTTCATCGACTGATTTTCAAGAAATCGATCCTTCAGATGCTGAGAAATCAATGGCCCCCAAGCCCACGCAACAGCCCAAGGTTGAAAAGAGACAGGAGCCTTCGCAGGGATCAAAAATTGACTTGAGCGCACTAATCGCTCCAGAAGTCTGGGCCGACCTTTTACCCACAAGAACCGGTCCGCTGCCGCTTGATCTCGAGGATACGGACGCTAGTGCAGCAGCTGCTACTATCATCCCAGCACCACCTAAAGATGACGCTGTCGACTTCCTCAGCGGCAATAAACCCAGCAAGCTCAAGGTCATTGCGGCGGTATGCGGTATCCAGGATGTTACACAAACTCTGCAGGAGAAGATCAAGGACGGCGCAACATTGTCGATTCCCATCAATGAGATTGATAAAATTGCTCAGAGCACTGTATATGAAACGGTCTCATCCGCCTTTTCCAAGAGTCTCGCGTTTGTTTACCAATATGGCGATGGAGCGATGCGCGTATGTGCCGCCAATTTCAATAAGAATTCTGGCGAGTCTATTCAGATCACGCCTGCTTCAGAGCACACTGTGGTTAAACCACGCACATGGGCCAGGGACTCATGGTCAATCCTATCTATTGTCTACGGTGGCAAGGTTTTCAACGGGGAAGACCATCTAAAGAGAGCGGAAGACAAGGTTCGCTTGAGTTACAACGAAACCACCCAAGGTATTCACCGCTTATCTTTTGATAACACCTTCATGGCGGAGGACCCTTGGCCAGGTGTTCAGAAGACTGGTGTCGTCTTTTTCAAGTCTTCTGCAAACGGTCCTGTCCGGGCAGCGGTTGGCATTGAATGTGGCGAATGTTTGCTCACCGATCAACCCCAGCTTGCCGAGGTGATCAAGGAAGTCCGTACCAACCAGATTACCCTGAACCGCGCAAAGACATCTCGTAAGTATATGCAAACTGGTGATCACGATACTTGCTAACAGATCCCAGGTTACTCTGTCACATTCGAAGCAGGCAGTCTCAACATTGATGCTAGCGATGATTCATTCCTCAAATTCGATAGTGGCATCAGATTCCATTTCCAAACTGACGGCAACTTTGTCGTCTACGGGGGTGACGGAGTATGCGCTTGGGCATGTACGAAGTACGAAGCCAACTGCGGCCGTGTTATGCGATTCCAAGATGATGGCAACCTTTGCACTTACACGGATAGCAGATGCTTGTGGGCCACATCGACGGCTGGCAACCCTGGTGCTAAGCTTGTGCTGTCCAATACGAAGCCATTTGTTGAGATTTTCAGAAACGACGGAGTAAGACTATTTAGCTCTTAATCTTTGACAGCTGGCGAAGCCAAATGACGATCAATACGATCCTGGGATCAAAAACATTTATCAGATCACTGTTCATTATTTTTATACGTCCAATATTACGTTTGTATATCGTCGGCCTCCATCCACCTCGAAGTGCGGCGATTGCGCTAGCACTCTATCTGGCATAACCTTGTTATTTTATTTTAAGTTTGGATGGCAAGATCTTTCAAGGCTAGAACTTCAGAGTGCTTTCAATTCCAATCTATCTTGTCATATGATATTCTTACTGCCCTATCTACAATTCTTAGTCACGCCTCAGCTTTGAATCATACCTGTTCTAGCAGCCAAAGGATTGTTTGCCTATTGTAATTTCTCTGCGCTATACGGTGACAGGGTAACGCGAGAGTGCATATCTAGAGTACCATGCTACTACCACCTGTAGCAGCGCGCAACCAGCTATCTCCGTAATGATGTAATTAGGGGCCGGGTAGTTATTAAACTGCCATAAGTATATTTAGTACTGTATTTCCTAGATTTAGACTGTAGACTAAGGTAAGGCTAAGTTACTTAATATAAGTATACTTAAATTAAATTAATATATTATAAAACTTAAAATAGGGAAGTAATTAAATGGGATAATTAATAATTATAATTTAATATTTAATAATTAAAAGTCTTTAAGTTACCTTTAAATAAAATAATTATAATTATAATATTAAATTATATTTCCTTTAGCTGCACTATTATCTTTATAAGAAAGAGAAGTAAGTTTAATTATAAATTTTAATAATATAATTACTATAACCTCAATTAATAATTAGTTTTACTATTATAGTATATTATAGTAATAAAGAGTTATAATATAATAAGTCTTTAAAGGAGAGATATATAACCTATTATATAATATACTTAATAAGTAAGTTAGCTAAATAAGTAAGTTAGCTATAAATCTTAACCTTTATATTTTAATTACTAATAAAAACACTATAACCTATTTAATTAATTAAAATTAATTATTACCTTTATTTTAAGTAACCTTAATTACCTTTTAGTAGGTCCTTATATTATACCTAGCCTTATTATATTTACTATAATATTAAACGCCTAATTTAATTAACCTTCCTTAATTAGTATTTCTTAATAATTTAGCTACTACTTATATATTAATATCTATTTAATTAATTTAACTTTAATTAATCCCTATAGTTATCTTACTATTATCCTATAGTTAAGTTCTTTTTACCTTTTTCTTTTAGCTATTTACTATATTTTCTTCTTAAAGTTCTTAAATTTTAGCCTTTTATAAGGCTAATTTATATAAAAAAATACTTTATCCTTTTTTAAAATACTTTATATCTTAAGTAATTAACTTTAAAGAGCTATTTTTATAATTTCTAATCCTTCCTTATAGATACTTAAAGTAAGATTTAATCTTTAGTATTATCTTTAGGGTCCTTAAAGTCTAAGGGGTTAAAGGTTTAATGGCCTCCCTAAGAGGCATTAAGGTCTATAGTTATATATTAAGCTTTAAGATAATATATTTTAAGTTAAAAGAAGTAAGTCTGGCTCTTTAGAAACCTCTTTATATATTGCTTTCTATAATAGCAGCTTAATAGGTAATATAAAAGGTAGAAAAGAATTAGGTCTTAATAATATAGGCTTTATAGCATTTTATAAGATATTTAATTTCTTAACTATAAGCCTTTTTAATAGCCTAAAGTAGCTAATATTAAAAGGCTAAAGTAGATAAAAGGAATAAGGAGGTATATAAAGTAGGATAATATTTTTCTCCTTATATTATATTATAAATTTAATTAATTAATAACTTTTATAACTATTAAAAATTAAAAGGCAATAGGAATTAATTAATCGGTTAATTATATATTTATTAAAGTGCTTTAGCTAATTAAGACCTAACTAATTATTAGTCTATTTATTTTTACTTAATATAATAGCCTAATTAACTAAAAGGATACTTTTTTTATATTAATTATAAAGGTATTTCTTACCTTTAATTATAATAAATAATAGGATTAATTAACCTTTTATATTAACTGCCTTAATTATAATAATCTATTTTTAATTTCTAAGCTAGATTAATTTTAGCCTTTTATACCTCTTTATATATATAATAACCTTATTAAGTGCTATTATACCTATTATAAAGCCGGTCTTATTAAAGTTTTAAATATTATTTATAATAATACTATATTTTATAATTATATTCTCTATAAGCTAAAACTAATTATAAATAATAATTAGATCTTTATATAAGGCTCTTTAATAGTTATACCTTTATTAATAATATATTTTAAGCTTTAATTACTAATTAATAAAATTAATAGCTTAATACTTATTAATAGGTAGTACCTTATAGTTAGTAAGTAGTTAATTTATTATATCTTTAATAATGGAGATTTAATAAGGAAATCCTCTTAAATCTTAATTAAAAGTATATTAAAAGATAGTCTTTTCTTCTAACTTTAATAGCTTTTATAACTTTAGTATAGTATTATATTATAATTATCTACTGTTTTTCTAATTCCTTAAGGTATTATAGTTAACTTTAAATATCTTAATAGTATATTAAAAGCTTAATTTAGGGTTATCTTAAAGGGCTTAAAGAGTAAGAATAACTTAAGCTTCTTTTAAAGGCGGTAATATTTATAGTAGTTAAGATTTAATTGATTTAATAGTATTAATATAAGGTAAGAGATTTTTAACTAACTTACTTATCTAGCTAACTTACTTATTAAGTATATTACCTTAAATCTATTAAGCCTATAGGCTAAAGTTAACTTTTAACTTTAAGCTACCTTAACTTTAACTTTAATATCTAACTTAATATATATTATTAAATCCGATAGGTTATATAATTATAATTAAATTAATTATTCTTCTTACTTCTCTGCCTTTTAGGCAATATAATTAGGCCTAAGCTTATTTAAGCTTCCTATTATTATATAACTTAGCCTTCTCTTCTTTTAAGGCTTATTTATATAATTAGCCTTACTT
>WETZ01000102.1:0-25611 GCA_011034095.1 Fusarium cf. aywerte
TATTAAGGTAGTCTTATATATAATTCTTTTTATTACCTTAATAAGAAATAAGATTTAAAACCTTTAAGAGGGAAATAAGAAGTTAAGCTGGCACTAAAGGTTAAAAAGAATAAAAATATAAAAAAGAGACCTTATAATTATATAAAAGGTATTATAAGTAATTAATTAAATAGATATTAATATATAAGTAGTAGCTAAATTATTAAGAAGTAATAATTAAAGAAGGTTAATTAAATTAGATATTTAGTAATATAGTATATATAGTAAGACTAAATATAATATAAGGACCTATTAAATACTTTTAAAGGCATTTAAAAAAGGGTATAATAAGTAATTTTAATTAATTAAATAGGTTATAATATTTTTAATAGCAATTAAAATTTAATAGCTAGGATTTTTAATTTACTTACTTATTTAATTTACTTACTTATTAAATATATTAATAGTAAATTAATTTTATAATCTTTAGCTATAATATCCTTTAGAGCTATTTTAATATCTTAATTGCCCTTTATTATTATATTATTATTAAAAAGAAAGCCTTATAAGCTATATATAAAAGGCTTAAAACCTAATTGCTCTTATTAATAGAAAAAGCCTTTTTTAATAATATTAAGCCTAAAAACAGTTTTAATTTATATTAAAGATAGTTTATAAAGTTAAAGTATACTATTTATATAATTAAGCTTTATATAATATATTCTATAAGTAAGTTAGCTACTTAAGTAAGTTAGTTAATATATTATATAGCTAATAATAGCCTATCCTATAGGAATTTAAAGCTTATATTAATTAATTAAAAATTTAATAAAAGGATTTCCTAAAATAGTATAGTTAGGTTTATTAAAAAGTATTTTTTAAAGATTTTTAATTATTTTTATTTATATAGTAAACCTTAAAATATAATATATTTTATAGTGTAAATAGACTTTAAGGTTTATAGCTATATAGGATTTTTATATAAATTAAAGAAATTTCATATAGCTTATTTTAGAGCTTATATATATCCTATTAGAATATTAGCCATTTT
Source organism: Fusarium cf. aywerte (assembly GCA_011034095.1). NCBI lineage: Eukaryota > Fungi > Ascomycota > Sordariomycetes > Hypocreales > Nectriaceae > Fusarium > Fusarium cf. aywerte. Next base: position 1,031 of record WETZ01000102.1, read on the forward strand.
AAGCTTAATTTCAATTTTTAAGGATTTTTTAAAAAACAGCTTTTAAGTTAAAAAATCTACTGGCTAACTTACTTAAGTGGCTAACTTACTTATAGAGTACATTATATATATTTAAATAAATACATTAAGAAATAGAAAGTTTTAATTATTAAGGATAAATTTAAAATAAAGTTAAAGGGAAAATTATAATTAATAGGGAAATTAAAAGTTTAAGTTAGTAATAATAGTTATATAAATAACTTAAATATAATATAATTAACTTTATTTAAAGTAAATATAATTGCAACTTTATAAGGTATAGTAATATAATATAGTAATATAGTAGGCTAATATAGTAAAGTTAAATTATTTAGCTTAATAGTATACCTTAATAAAGTAGCTTTAATAGGCTAATAAAGTCTTTAATAAAGAAGTTATTACTATATTAAAGGCTGCTATATAAGTTAAAGCTAATAGGAGCTTAATATATAATATAGGGAAAGAGGAAAATTTAAAAAAGTTAAAGTTAGAAGGTATTTATATTCTATAAGTTAGATATTAAAGTTAAAGTTAAGGCAGCCTAAAGTTAAAGGTTAACTTTAGTCTATAGCTTAATAGATTTAAGGCATATAACTTATTATATACCTCTCCTTTATAGACCTACTATATTATAACTCTTATAATATAATATAATAGTAAAACTATATTATTAATTAAGAGTAAGTAAGTATAATTTAATATTATTATTTTAAAATAATAGTAAAAGTTATATATTTAGGTGCTATATGCAGTTATTATATTATATACCTTATATAAGAGATTAATAATATTTAATTAGCTTATACAAATTAACTCTACCCCCTATAAGGTAGAGCTGGAAAATTAATTCTACTATAATTAATATTATTATTAACTACTAGGAGAGGTAGAGACTAATATAGAGAGTATGAGAACACTTAAGATTTCTAGGGACGAATAACATTTAAGTCATTACAACGGCATTTACAGGCGACCCAGATTGCGGGGTTAGAATTCCCCAAGGTACGCTAAAGGAAGCGAGCCTATTAAGGCAGATTCATATCTGGTTTAGATTTGATTAGACGCGGCCACGTCTGGAGAACCTGGTAGGGGGGTGAGTTCAGCTACAGTCTGTATATACACAGTGCATTGCGCGAAGAGCATGACCATCGTAGTCTCTATTAACTTCAGAACCTCGATTGTTCTTCCCTTGTTTCCATGACATGCATCTTGTAACTTTCTCGCTAATGACACAAGGCATAGCAGTCCATACGGCAACTATGGAATTGTACCCATTGCTCTTTTCCCCAAGACTGTTGAGTGGTTTTTCATATCTGCCAACCATTAACAGAGAAAAGTACGTAACTCGAGAAGTAAATAGTGAGAAATCCAGTTCGCCATATGTAGTTACTCTGTCTAATAGCGTGTAGGAAGAATCAGTGACAAAGATGGTGTCAATTCTCTCGGCTCAGCCGAGGTGAAGTGTGGGGGGGCGAGACGGGGTCTACCCCACAACCATCGGAACCCCACAAGTGACTACCCCAGATCCGATCCGATGGAGGACACTGCAGCCGATGGTGAATATTGTATAAACTATTTCGGAGCCACTCATTGAAGCACCAGGGATCTCTTTCACTGTTGCGTTCGACGGATTACTTGAAGAAACAGGTTCCAGCTTGTTCTGAACCAAAATATACCCAGAGGAAGAAAGCATCCGGGTCTCTGGTTTTCTTGTAAGTCCCAGCATGCCGATATAAAATGGGAGACTTAGCTGCATACTAATATTCTTCTAGCTTTATACTACTTGATGTTTCAGACTACTGCTGCTTACACGCACTTCCCAATATCCCCGATGCCTGGACTTCTCCATTAGTTCCTCCCAGCTTCTTCTTCAGCCAGGGAATCTCCTCCAAGGAATACCGATACGCCCTAAACAGGGCATTTGATTCCCCAGGGAATATCTCGGCAGTAGCTTGATCAGGATACGGCGCAAAATGCGGGTTGATAAACTCCCAGCAAACATAACCATCCTTAGTAACTTCAAACAACCTTCCAAAAGCACTCTCACAGAGCAATGTGTTTCCATTCGCTAATCTCTGCGCACTGCCCATGAATGGAGTGAAGAAGTTATGCATCTGTGAGCGGTCCCTGTACTCCCAAACGATGTTCTTCGTTTGCCTATCAACCTCGATAGCGCGTGTGTAGGTGATAGATTCACCGTTGCGGAAAGCTCCATTGTCAAAGATGAGAATGTTGCCGTTGTCTAGTTCAGTGGCGTTGTGTTGTTGAGCCAGAACTTCTGATCCGAGCTTCCAGACGATGTTGCCGGTAGATCTCTCGATGATTATCACGGCTGATACCGAGCGGAGCGATGCGAGGATGTGTTTGCCGTCGCGCAAGGGGATGACGGAGTTGATAAGTGGGTAATGCTCTCTTGTGTAGTGAGCTTGGAGGGGATATTCGTCTCGTGGGAGGCGCTCTGAGACCTTCCATTGCCAGACGAGATTTCCCTTCTCGTTAACTTCATTGATAGTATCAGCATATGTGATACCGTCAATCTCGGTCCCAGGGACACCACCGATAACTTTCGCCGAGTCCTCGGGAGACAGAGCCTCAAGACCGGTATACAAAAAGCGACCATCACCGTAGTGATACTGATCATGATGGCCAAGATCATCCGTGAACTGGCGAACGACTTTGCCATCCGGATCAAGCTCACTCATGACACCACCACCATATTTGTTAAAAAAGGGAAAGGGGAATGGGCCTCCATCTTTGGTGGTGAGTTCAGTTGTTCGGAGAGTGTTGACAGCAAGGTTTCCATTGGGCAGAATTCTAGCATGGCGACCGATTCTGCCCGGGAGTTTCCATGAGTGGACTTCTTTGCCGTCAATGTCAACCAGTTGAGCTGTGTCGCTGGTCAGGGGGCAGAAAAGAGTATAGCCCCCGAAGGACTTATCCTTGTCGACACCTGTGAGACCGACGCCACGTCTTTTTAGTGTGTTTTGTTCCATGGCAGAAGCTTAATTTGCTGGACTTTTGTTGATGATGACTGTTGTTGGAGCTTGGGTCTTGCTTCGTGATAGTGTCAAGACTTGTCGAGAGATTGTCTTGCTCGATGTTTTATTCGATCTGAAGACAATAGTAAACACTCTGGACTTTGCCTTGTACTTGTAGACGTTTCTCACCTTGTAAAATGATATCTTCAAATAAATATTGGCGTGATATTGCGAAAACATCAACCCTACGGCATCCCGCAGGCTTAGCGCCGGGATGCCGTCGGGATGCCGCCGGCTGATAACGATCCGACGGTCCCTCCTTATCACCGCCGGCGCCATCCATCTTATCATGTCCTCCAATAGGTTAACTCAATTCAGCACGCCATTATCGTCGCCATGGTATCTTCAACATCATACAGATCTAAGCATATCGCTTATCAGGACATCATTGTTGTTTTGGCAGGGAGGTAGTATATAGAGTGTAGCATTGTTCGATACCATCATGTTAGAAAACCACAAGAGTTTGGATTGCCAGTTAACTCCTCGTTACAATGAGTTCCTTTTCTGAAAAGAGTCAGCCGGTGCAGTCTAAGACTTCGGAACATGATGGCGATGTTATTCAGGATGAAGCTATCCATGTTCCGGGTTATGATCCTACCCTGACTATTGAATCTGGAGAAACCAGGAGAGCATTACTCAAAGTTGACTTCTTCATGTTACCTTTTATCGTTCTTTGTTTCTGCTTCCTCCAATTCGATCGTACCAACATCGGCAATGCCCTAACCGACACGCTTCGAACGGACATCAACGTTGACAACTCAGACATTAACCTTGCACAAACTCTCTTCACAGTCGGTTTCATCGTTACAGAGCTACCCTTCAACATGATCAGCAAGTACATGGGCCCAGAACGATTCCTGCCCATTACCATGTTCCTCTGGGGTGTTGCTACCTGGTCTCAAATCTTCTTGAAGAATGCGCACGGTTTATTTGCTGCTCGATTCTTCATTGGTGCTCTTGAGGGTGGTTATATCCCCGGTTTTGCTCTTTACATCTCGCGATACTATACGAACCAAGAGCTTGCTCTACGATATGCTATGTTCTGGGCTTCCAACAGCTTTGCTGGTGCTCTTGGTGGGCCTTTGTCTATTGGTCTTCTTTCCCTTCGTGGCCGAGGGGGTCTTCATGGATGGCAATGGCTGTTCCTCATTGGTAAGACAATGAATTCTAGACGCAATGCTAGTACTAACGAAAGTAGAGGGTGTTTTGACTTGTTGCCTCGGAGTCCTCGCATACCTATACTTCCCTCACAATGCCGCGAAGCCAAAGACCTTCTTTGGCAGATCATTCAACATCTTCACCGAGCGTGAAGCATCCATCATCGTCACCCGAGTCATCCGCAACGATCCTACTAAAGCCCTCCGCTACGGCCAACCAGTTCAGCTGTCACATATCGTCGATACCTTCACTGACTGGAGATTATACGGCCATCTTGTCGCTGGTCTTCTCTCCATGGTCATGATCTCTCCGATGAACACATATGCACCCTCCATCATTAAGTCTTTGGGCTTCACGTCCCTTCAAGCCAACGGTCTCAACTCCGTTGGAAGTGTCTGTGCTCTGGTTTGGTCAGTGACTCTGGCATTCAGCAGTGATCATTTCCGCGAGCGTGGGTTCCACATTGCCCTTGGCTATCTCTGGGGAGCTGCTGGTCTTCTTTGGTTAGCCCTTGCACCAAACGGTGTATCAAAGTGGACTTTGTACGGTGGAGTGGTCTGGACACAGATGGGAATGGGCTGTGTCCAAGCCATCAGCGCTGCATGGCTCACAACTAAGATGCAGGACTACAAGAGACCTGTTGCCTTGGCTGCTTATGTGATGAGTATCCAGCTTGCCAACTTTCCCGGTAACCAACTTTTCAGAACTCAAGGTATGTGCAAAAAGCATTTTGTCTGGATTCCGAGCTAACTGTAACTAGATGCACCTAGATATACTCGCGGATTGAGTATTGCTGCTGGCTGTGCTATTGCTGCCGCTGTTGTTATCCTGGTCTGGAAGTTGCTGTACCGACTCTTTGACAATGGTGATGCTGGTGTTGAGGCTAAATTTCAAGTTGCTTCAGATGAGGCTAGGAGTGAGATTTAAAGCATCGTTAGCTATGTTATAGTATGATTAGTCTAGGTAACACAGTTTTGAATAGAGCAAAAGTTCACCAGATTTATTTAACCTTATGACTATTTGCATTCAATCTCCAATCACACTCAGCTTTCTATGTTCGCTCCTTGGTCCTCCTCCTCATCAACTTCCATAGGAAACTTCAAGTTATGAATTTCCGCCGTCTTCCGCCACTCCTTCTCAGTCTCCTCAGAGATCTTGGCTCCCCCTCCTCCTGATAATCTCAAAATCGGCTCGTCAGGGTCATTAGGATATCCGGTGCAAAAAAACGAGAGTCGTTGACCACGAGTCTTTCAGCTCTATAGACAGATATTCCGCCTTGGGCATGCGTGCTACACATCGCGCAGCTGCCATATAATAATCATTCGCCACATCGTCAACAGGATACATAGGATGCCAGCTATCTGGTGATCGCCATACATTGCGGACGACAAGCCTCTTTCCTGAGGACGACATGTCAGATGGTGTGAGTTCGAAAGCTTTGAGACTTGGCCAGTGAGGCTCTTCAGCTGTATCTGACTCGAATAGCCAGAAGATTGTAGGCTCGATGCTCCCCCCAAAAGAAAAATCTTTCAGGCCCTCTCTTTTCGAGAATTTGCATAGTTCTCGGCTCAAAATGTCTACTTCTGTCGGCGCCAGAGACATGGCATCCCGCAGCAAGAGTGGATTAACATAATAATCGAGGTCGAACTGATGGATGGACGAGGGCAAATCATTCAATGATCGTGCGAGTTCTAGCAAGTCTTATTGTGAGAAATTGCCAACATCTGAAGTAGAGTTAATTTGAACTTACCATTTCTCTCCTTCAACACAGTCTTCGGTCCTCTCTCAGACATCAGGCGCAGAGTAAGCGACCCCAGACGTGGCATCGTACCCACTATCAAGCAGAAAGAGCGCGGGGAGTAGAAAAAGCGGTCAAATCCACGAGATAAGTAGAAACGTCGTATCATGGGCAATTTCGGGAGACATGGATTCAACTCCTCAAAATTGTCTGTGACGTGATCTTCCAGTTACTGAGATAACTGGGACCTCTTGGAGCCCAGGGTATGGTAACGTTAAGGTCTACTAGTGGCTCCTCTTGCAAAGGTATTTGAGCGAGCAGCTGAAGAAGAGGCAGAAACCCCATGTCAATTTCGGGCCCTACCGTTGGAGGGTGTTCTTCATCTGGTGGTGGTGGAAACAAGTAATCAAGCCGGCGGAGATATGAAAGACGCCTGGGGGTGATAATGTTGTTCTCTATCGCATACAAGACCGATTCTGAGTTCAGTTTGAACTCACGGAAAGATGCCTCTTCGATGAGAGGTTGCCATCGGTGAGATAGTGTTGCTAATGGTGCGAGACAGCGGATCGGAGGTCTGGTATGGTCGGAGAATTTAGCTGGCGAGAAGTACTCATATGGCACGAGGTGATTAATGATATTGGATATGATCTCTGGTGCTAGTCGGTCTATTTTAATGGTGTTGTTACAATGTGTTGAAAGAGGAGAGTGACAATCATGATGGATTCAAAAGGTCAGAAATTGATCGCGGAACGGAGCGGAAAATATCCGAGTGTCACTTGTTGGCTGCTGCCTGCTGTACGACCATTGTAGTGCATTGACAATTTACGATTCCTCTCGGTGAAGTAATTGCAACTACTTCATGGCCTTGTATTATTTTCTATATATTACTAGACAGACGCGTCTGTATCTGAATGTACCTGAGCCCATTCCGGCCAAGACTCCAACCCGCCATCCGCATCAAACATCTCCGATCCTATAAAATTCGGATACAAGAAAGAGAGATCAGGTGGTAACAATAACTCCTCGGAATTATAATCAGCACCAGAATTCTCAGATAATGCCCCGGAAACAAGAGGCGTTGAAGGTTGGAACCCTGGGCGAAGCTTTTGGAACTGTGCATGGACGATATCACCGAGGATATGCGCAGCATGACAAGGCAACCCGATGGTCTTGAACCAGTTTATAAGCTTGAATACTATATTATCCAACTCGCTGGTGTCATAATTAGCGGCTCGAAGTTTGGACTCGTATGTGTGGACGATTCGACACAGAGTTAGTGCAGAGAAGCTGAGGATGTGATAAATGTGATCTGTTAAGTGGCGAGTACGATCGTCGGTTGTGTCGATGGCGAGATTGATGATGATTTTTGAATGCTTGGTCATTTCTTTGAGGACGGAACTGTGCATAACTGATTTAGGCGATTTGAGGGACTGGCAATGAGCCAGTAGATGAGCGAAGTGGAAGCCCATTTGTAGAAATTGCGATCGAGGCTCATCTGCACCATGTCAACATAAGCATTCTAGTACATCGAGAATATACTTACGGAAGAGGTCCATCCATTCTTGTTGCCATGCTTGCAGTGCGAGTTTGGTTCCAGCAAGGTCAACCTGAGCGATTCCACATTTGTTGTAGATAATCCAGTAGAGCTCAACTTCTGCTCCCATCCTCGCTTCGTAGTTATTCACCTCATTAGACTTGACGAAACTGACACATTGGTCAACTTGTGCCTGAGTCAGTAGTGAATGCCTGCGAGTTCCAACGCAGTACCTTTCCTAACGTCAGCAGATATCTTGTGAGAGGAATTTTGAGGACTGACTGAAGATGGGCGACACATAGGTGATTCCACAAACACCAAGCATCCAGCGAATCATCGATATGCTGAGACGATCCTGGGCAGATAACCTCCATGAAGTGAGGGCTCGCGAGCGCTTGCTGGATTGCATAACCCGTGAGTAGCCAGCTGTCTATACTCAAAGGAACTTGGCCTATAGTCGTCGACCAAAGGCTTAGTATGAGTACGGCTTGGAAGAACTCTAAAGTCTGTGGGACTTCTAGTAACGATGTCGTGATGAGACGCTTCGACTCCTCGAAAAGCCTAGGAGCGAGCCGATCCGCCAGATTCTGGCTCGTGTGCCGGACTGATATCAAGAAAATACTGCACAATAGTAATGGAGATTTTCGGATCTGGAAGAGGAGTCTGTCTGTTGAGATGTCTTCTGGGAACCTGACCCATCTGCCATAATGAAGATGAAATCTGAAACATGTCAGTTATTAGTATCCAACCAGGAGGAGTGATAGCCTACAGTCCCAATAGTGAGTGAGCTGTTGATAATGAGACAAGTCCAGTTGAAATAACGTCTGATTGGGGCCCTGTTTGTGCAATTGCTTGCTCAGGCGAGTGAACCCCTGCATCAGTTGCAGCATCTCGTATTAAAAACACCGGAGCCGGGTCGAGTTCTGCAGACGGTACCGGTACCTCCACGACAGAAGCCCTATTCTGTTTAGACGATCCAGCAATTTCATCAAGTTTCGAGTCAAGTTTGTCGACTAAAGCGCTGACTGTTCGCTCGAGTCTTTCTAACCTAAACGAACCGTCAATAATAACTCGTCATATCCACGATGATACAAACCTATCATCAACTGAACTTCTCCGACCTCCAACAGCTGAGTCTGCACCCGTAACATCTATTTGTTCACGTATGGTTGGTGAGATCGATCGTCGATGGCCGTTAAAGTCCAAGGAGCATCGTTGAGATAAGGTCTTGCATCGCAAACAAGTTCCATTTGAGCTGCCGGAGGCGTAACAGCGAGTTTTATATTTGCGGCAAAGATCACATGCTTTCGAAGCTCTACCAGATCGTATAGGAGGCATATTAATGGCAAGGGATCTGCATACAGCAAACAAATGCTGGGTATGATAAGGAGTTGGACGGTCTATCGTGCCTTATCAGTAGAGATGGCGTGCTAGATCGATCACGTGGAAGCTACGGAGATATAAGTGACATATAGGACATGCGAATCCGGCTCCTCCCAGGCTTGCGTCCTAGGAGGTGTTAGTGGAATTCGCGCGCGCAGTTGACAGAGGCATTTTATTTTGCCAAAATTCAACCACAAAAGTGCATCTAGAAATATTTAGATCGGACGATAGAGAAGGAAGTAATTAAACGATTTATAGCCTTAGAACCATTTTTTGTTCATCTCTAGCCACAAAATACGTAAAAGAATGCATCTAACTCTGTGTCGGGACGAAAGCGTGGTCCAAGCTCAGAGAGGCTGCTTACGAAATATCGTTACAGCCCTGTTAGTTATCGTTACACCCTAGTCGTTTTTCTTGGTGTAAAACCAATGGGAGGAGGGCTTGGACCGGACGGTATCCCTGCCGGCTCTATAGCATCGTGATCTACTCCAGAAATGAGCCAATGACCCCAGGGCTTAAGCCGGACGATATCCTAGTCGACTCCACAGCGACGTCCTAAAATAGCTAGACTTTGTCCCAAGCAATATTTGACTGAACAGCAGAGAAAAATATGCATCCCAGTAGGCAGTCGAATGCATCCCATCGACACAAACACTGTTCATGGATATCGTTGTGTCACAGCGAACAATGTAGACTTTGTCAAATCACGCAACGCATTCAAGCAAATATATCGTAAACCCGAGCATTCATATTGATAATGGGTAAAAATTTCTTTATATCCTATGTCGCTATGAATTTCGGCTCGTTTTGACCTGTCACGCCGCCGGCCTTTCATTCTACCCTAGAGCGTTGCGTCACATCTTTGGGCTCTGTGAAAGTAGATTTACCAAATTCAGTCTTATACCATGTTTGCTTTTTTCCTCAGCGTGCTCTCTAGAACCAATGACTGCACTGCAGCCTTGTCAACGCGTCCATCCTAGCCAATCACTATTTCAGGCTTAAAATTAAGTTCGCCCCTTTGCTAGGTCTTGCAAAGACTAAATTGGTGAGACGCGTATGAGGAAAAGGAAAGAGCGCCTCAACCAAAACATATTGAGAAGCCGAGGAACCTGACAAGTCTCCTGAACATATGAACGTGTCGTTCTTCTATCGTATACATATCTCATCAGAATCAACCGCGTTGAAGCACCATGGCACCTGCTAGAGAGACTGGAAGTGCTAGAGTGTTACGACCCCAGTTCTCACGTCACGTGTGCCCCACAAAAACCTCATACACTACCCCACTATGGGACCCACCTTTCTTCTTACAACCAATACATAGAACACTCATCATGTTGGAACGACGGACGTAGGAACGCAGCGTCCCAGGAACGCAGCGTTCTAGGAACGACTCATTCTCAAAACTCATCGTTCCTCACATTACTGTCCAAGTATATATACACATTCATTTAGCATTAGATAGAACTTAGCTCACCAGCTATCAATAAAGCCTCTTTACCAGAATACGCCTAACCCGCTCTATTCTCTATTAAGAAACGTGACACNAGCTATCAATAAAGCCTCTTTACCAGAATACGCCTAACCCGCTCTATTCTCTATTAAGAAACGTGACACTTCGCTTTGCTCAGTATCTATGCCCTACGTCTCTGCAAACATAAACCAGTACGGACTAGTTTACTTGTTTGGAAACCCAACCGTCATATAGAGGAACTGGCCGGTGTTACCATAAGTAGTGGCCATAATGGCTTTTAAGTACTATATAGAAATATCTATCTAGGCAGTAAATTTTTTAGTCTCCTTTAGTTTCTCTAATTTTGTATAGAATTCTTTGCCTTATTTGGAGGGATCTATAAGGAGTTTGAAGATATTTTAACTATATGCAAATATATATTAGATAAAGAGGGAAAGTGAGTATATATCGGTATATTTTGCGTCTAATACCTTACCTACTGTCTTTACCTTAGGGGCCTTCTACGGCCGGGTTCCTTCTAGTAGGAGGCTAGTCCTTTTAGTATCTATCACTTAAGAGTAGCTAAAGTTATTAACTTTAGCTCTATATTTATACTTTACATCTGTAAATATTAAGACATTCTATGCCTTAATGTCGCTATAAATAATGCCGTATAAATAAAGTATATAAAGACCTTTATAGATATTAAGGTAGAGCTTATATTAAGTCTTTATGCCGAGGTATTCCTTTTGTTATAGCTATAAGAGGCTCCTGTATTTTATAAACTCTATTATAAGGACCGGTAGTTTCTATAATAAATTAAACGGATTTATGCCTTATGCCAATTTAAGAAAGTCAATAAGATTGGGGTGTTATAGGATTAGGCGGTGCATTAAGAGATAGAGCTTTATAATTACTGCATTTATAGCATACCGGGATATATAAGTGGCTTTACCTTTATCTAAAAACTTAATAATAGCCACTTTATAGGCGACTACCTTTAGCAGCTTACATTTATCTTTAATCTCGATTATAAGACTATCTATATTTATATGCAATATTAGGGGCTTTTGGGGTAGGATATAACGTCGATATATAGTAAAGCTTATGCCCCAGCCGGCAAATAAGGTGCTATTTATAGATTGCGCATTTAAAAATACTAAAGGGACCGATAATGCTATAGTATTATTAGCTAAAAACGCTTAATAGGTAAAGTCTAAGGCGTTTAGAATAAAAGGTATATCCTTTAGGGTTATAGGGTCATATAGATTAAAGGTCGTAGGATTAGATATTCCTCCCTTAAAAGACATTAGATTTCTTTTTAATAAGGAATCTATTTTATTTTAGGGAATTAGTAATTAAGTAATAGAGGTCTAAGCTATTTAGCTTAAAATATAAAGGAGGAATATTAATTTAGGTTATAATTAGGCAGGGAACCTTAAAGGAGTTAATCTATTACCTTACCTTCTTTTAAGGATTTTATATTATTAGTAAGTATATAGTTATTTATTATATAATTACTAATTTATAGCTAAGGCACTATAGCCTGCCTTAGCCTATTTTACTATTAATAATATTATTAAGATAACTAAAAGATTATAGTAAAAGATATTAAGTAAAGTAGATTAAAAAGTAGAGGAGTAAGCTAAAAGTAAGTTACTATATAGTTAAAGGAGTTAACTATATTTTAGTAAAGGGATATATAATTATTAACTGCTAAAAAGAGCTAAATAGTTAGAGGCGCCAGTATAATAATACTTAGGGATTTAAATATCGGATAATTGCATTTATATAAGCCTTATATAATAGGTAGATTAAGATCTTACTAAGCTGGTTAGGTATTATCTATAATTATACGCCTATCTAATATAAACCCTATAGGCAATTAACTGAGACCTAGACTTTCTAATAAATATATATAGGGGAGAGACCCCTATTGTATATCTATTATAGACCTTAGAATAGCTTTAGCTATAGTGTCGCTTTCCTTTAACCTTTTGGCCAGCTGTATTAAAGGCTTCACCTTAATATTTAATACTTAAAATATCGGAAAGGATGCAGCCATTAAATAAATAAAACTTATACTTTAAGAGTATTAACTAATTAAATAGGCTAAGGTAATCGGCCTTAACCCTCTTAGGGATAATAGATTACTAAAGATATATAAGCATCCTGCCGCTATTATTTTATTTTAGCTATAGTAGCTTCTCTCTTTAATAGACACTTTAAAAAACTGCTATAAGTTGGAACTTATATCTTTACCTAATGGTTCTAATAATTTAGTCCCTTTTAAACCGGCAATTATCTTAAATAATCCGGCTTTATTAATCCTTTTATATATTATATTATCTAAAATTTGCCAGGGCATCCTTAAGTGTATATCTATATTAAATACTGTAAATCGGTTCTTAAAGCGCCTTTATTAGGCTGCTGTCAATAAGAAAAAGTATATAGAGCTAGTATAAGATATAACCGGTCTTATCGATAGGCTTTAATCTCTTTTAGATATTCCTTACTGAATCTAGATGTCTTATATAGTTAACTAAATGCTATAACTTATAATCTAAATAAGTAAAGATATTAAGGGTCTTTAGTATCTCTAGAAATCTCTATAAGACTTATTTATAGATGCTAATATTAAGAATAGCCTTACTTCTTTAGTAGGCCTAAAGGTATAATATATTTTACTTATATTATATAGTGGTTATATTTAGTAATAAGCGCACTCCGATAATAGGACCAGCTGTATACTATTAGTAGGACTCCTATCGGTTTTAGACCCTTCCTAGCTATCTAGCATTTATATAATAATATTAACTATTAGATCTTCCTTATATTAGGGAGATATTATACTAATAGAAGAGAAGTATATACAGCTGAGAATAAAAGTGAAGCTTAAACTATATATTAAAGCCCTTATATATCTACTCTTATAGTCTCTTATGCTATCTTTTTAGATATTCTCTTGCCTAAGATATACTAAAGAGTAAGGGGGCTTCCGGTTGGTCTTCTCTTTCCCTTCTGGTATTAAAAAGCCTCTTTCCTTACTTAATGTATTATCGAAATCTAGCGGACTACTGCCAGACGTTAGTATGCGACTTCATTTAGCTGTATAGGTGTATTAGACGCTCTTAAGCTTCCATACAGCTGGCTGGCTCTATAAAGATATGCAATCTAAAAATATTCTCCTTGTCTCTCCGACCTTTAGCCCGTCAATTGACCGCCTAAGTCGACTATATCTCTGCGGTTTCTCGTTTGCACGATAAGGTTTGCCGACTGAAATCAGCAAATAGCTATCTGAAGATCTCTTACGGGACATTTATCGGTATCCTAAGGCTCTCGGAGAGCCTTTAGAGAGCTTCAAACGCTATATGGATGTATATTCTCTTGGCTACATTCTAATAGAGATCGTAGAATAGGCACCCTTTCGAAAAATTGTTAAGAAGTAAGTTAATATTAGCAATAGCAGTAGCATAAAATTGGCTGATATTGTATTACTCTTATAGTGGATATATAATCGATATATAACTGAAGGATTTATAGTATTTCGACTAGGGGTTATATTTATAAGGATGCTTACTTTATGTATTCTACTGGAGATAAAAAGCCGGCTTTAGCTGACTTCTATTCTGCACTTAAAAGTATAGCTAGTTATTTAATTTAATTAGACTTTAGTCCTAGCTGTATTTAACCTATATAAGTATATTAAGAGTCTTACTTTTATATATATATTATATAAATTAATCCTACTTTAATAGTTAAACTTAACTTAGTATTTAAAGCTACCAGTATAGTTTTATATTAAATAAAACTAGTATATCCTCTTCCGGGCTTAAAATAGCACTTTAAGCCAGTTTTTATTTAATTTCGATTATTATTACAGTTGTGGTATATTATTTAATATTATAAAGATTAGACTCTCATTTAAGCGTTATATTTCCTATTATAAAGTAGTGCATTTTATCTATTAGCTTAGTTATACTAGCGCTTATACTAGCGGCTGCTAGAGGCACAGCTAGCTGTGCCTCTAGATATCGTTATATAAGCTTATATATATATATAGATTTATATAGATATAGCTTTAACTTAAACCTTCTAACTTAATAATTAATCTTATAATTAAAGCCAATTAAAGCTATTATAATATTATCTATTTAAAATAAATTTAATTAATATTATAAATTTATTCCCTAATAATATTCTTTTAATAGAAGATTATTTCCCTTTATATAAGGCTTTTCTTATTACTATTAATACTTAGGCCTAAAAAAGAGGCTATACCTTTATAGTTAAGAATTTATAAAAGACTATAAGTAAAAAAAGAAGAGTTATTTATACCTATAATTAAGGTATAAAGCCTCCTTTAATAATAAGGGAATAAGTTAAGAATACTTTATTTTACTATATTAATTACCTCTTTTCTATTATAATAAAAAAAAGACCTAATAGGACTTTATAGTCTCTATTATATTATCCTAATTAAAAGTATTATAAATATAACTATAAGTTAAATAGCTTTTTAGTATATCCTACTTATTATATACTTTTAATAACTAATAGGCAGATAGTTTAATAATTAATAAGTTATAACTTTATATTAAAGGATATTATATTATATCTATAAAATATATTAATAATACTTACTATAAATAAAGATATTTATAATTATATTATTAAAATTAAATAAAAGCATTTAAAAGGCTAAAGTAATATATATACCTTTATAAATTAACTTAAAAGTAAAGGCTTTTAAAATTATATATACCTTAAAGAGGGTATAATTATAGTAATATTATTTATATACCTAAAGTTACTTAATTACCTTAAATTATATATAAAAGTGCTTATTTTAAACTATATATATAAGACTAATAAATATAAGATATTACTCCTTAATACTATTAGTATTAATACTTATTAATAGTCTTTTTATATTATATTTATATTCTTTAATAGTAAAAAGGAGATAAATTATAATTAGGCTCTTATAGAGCTATAGTCTATTTATATAACTATATATATAGACTTCCCTTTTATAATACTTATAGATTAATGCCTTATTTATATAAATACTATAGCTTCTACCTTTTTAAATTTAGCCTTATTATTTTACTTATAATATATTAATAAGGTAGTATTATATTACTATATAGATATATTTACTAAAGATATAAAAATAATTAAAATTAAAAGAAATAAAAAGACTTTTACTTTTTTTAATATAATCTTATAGCATTTAGTAATAAAGATATATACTATTAAAAGCTTAATAACTATAAGAAGAAATATATCCTTAATTATATAAGTAAAGTTAGCTATATTATTAAGATTTAGTTAAATCTATATAAGAAGAAATTTATTAAAACTTAAGTTAATTAATACCTTTATTTTAATTAATATATTATATTATAATATAAAGGTATTTATTAACTTATTAAATTATATCTTAAGACCTTATAGTTTAATCTATTTAAAGCCTAAAGATATATTAAGTTAGTTATAATAAACTAAATAGCTAAACTTAAAAGTAATTAAATAAGATAATAAGCTAATTTCCCTTTAAAGCTATTTAGGTTATTATATAATAATATCTATAGTTAAATAGTATATAAGGCTTTTTAATTAATTAATAATTAATAGGTATAATTATTATATTAACTTCTGGCTTATATAGGTACTTTTTACTATATTTTTAATTTACTATATACTTATTTAATTAAGCCCTTATTATATTAAAATTAATTATTATAAATATATTATTTCTACTTATATTAGTAAATTTAGTATATTAAAAACCCTTAACTTCTTATTAAGCCTCCTATATAAATAGACTAATTTTATATTATATTAATATTACTTATAATAAGTATAAAATAAAAGCATTTTACCTTTAAGGCTATTAAGAATATAATATAGCCTTAAGTAGTATTAATATACTTAAAGTATTATTAATTAAGTTATAAAATAAAGTTAAAAGTATACCTTTTATATTAAAAGTATATCTTATAGACTTTAAATAATACCTTAATAACTATAGCTCTTACTTAAACTTTTATAACTATTCATATTATAATATATATAATATTATAATTAATAATATAGTTATTATCCCTAGCTAGCCTTAAAATATATATAATAATAAAGATAATAATAAAGATAATAACTTAAGTAATAATTATTACTATAATTTCCTTAATAGCTAGACCTTTAATAGCTACTATATAAAGTAAGGCTAATATATTAAGTTATAATAATCTTTATATTATTTATTAATACTATAAGGCAGATTAAAAAGTATAATATATAATATTACCTTAAGAAGTAATAAAGACTAATTAATAATACTATAAGGCTATAAAGCTGCCTTAATATTATAGTAAGGCTAAATATAAATAGTATATTAATTAAAAGTAAATAGGTTATTAATATAAAATAAAAAGAAGTCTTTAAAATTAAATTAAAAAGGAAATAATAAGCTATTTTAATTTTAATAAGGCTAAGAATAAATAGGTTAAAAGGGATATTAAAAGGGAGATATAGGTATAGCCTTTCTTAAGTTATTATAGAATAGGTTATATTTAAAGGGCTATTAAAAAAGATACTTAAAAGGAAGCTTCTTATTAGGCTTAATATCTTAGCCGAAAGGTATTAAGAATTATATAGTTTAATAGGTATAATATAGCCGCTATAAGTTACATTTATATTTATCTTAATTAGAGTTCAGTTACTATATGTAGTATCTATTAAGTTAATAAGTTAAGAGTTTTAACCTACTGGAGAGTTAAAATTATTATTAATATTATTAAGAAGATTAAAAGACTTAAGCACCTATTAAAAGTCTATAAAATAAATTAATAGGTATATTATAATAATTAAATAGTTATTTAATAAATTAATTTATATATAAATAATTAGAAAAAAGGTTATATTATTAAATAAAGTAAAAAAAACGCTATCTTTAAGTAATATATTATTTACTTATTATTATATTTATTATATTTTTTACTTAAGTTATAAATATATCTTAAATTAAGCTTATATATATAATATTTTATTACTATAAATATATTATAAGCTATATAATAAGGTAATTTCTTATTTTAATTAATATATTTAATAGCTTTAAATAATAGCTATTATATAATATAGATTATAAAAAATATATTTAGCTAACTATAAGAAGTTATATTAATATAGTAATTTAAATATAATTTAAAAGAGCTATATATTTATATATTTAAGCTTTAATAGAGCACTTAAATCTTTTTTTTCCTTTATCTTTCTTTAATATAATATAATATAATAAGCCTTTTAATTTATATAATATCTATAGCTTTTAATATACCTTTTAATAATAATAATAACTTTACTTTTTAGATTTATAAGGATATAATTATAATGCCTTCTTATTACTTTCCTTTTAATTAAAATAATTAATTTATTTTATAGCCTATTTAAAATACTAATTCTCTACTATAAGGTATAAAAGTATAAAAGGCAGCTAGCTTTTTACCTTTTATCTCTATATCTATCCTTTATAATCTAAAGGAGGATATAATTAATAAGAACTATAAAGATATTTAGCTAATTTATAATTAATTTAATATAAACTGCTAAATAGCTTAAAATATTTTTCCTAAAATAAATATTAATATAGCTTTACTTATATTATAATAAATATATATAATATATAACTTTAGTTATATCCCTATTAATAATCTAATAACTATAAGAATATATTTATAAGGATATAATATTTAAGGCAATTAATATATAGGCTAGCTTTTTAATACTATTAATTAATAGCTAGCTTATTTAATCTTTAATATTATACCTTTTTAAATAGTATAGACTTTATAATAGTAAGACGCTATATATAAAGTAGGCCCTTTACTTCTTATAATATATTAACCTATAGTAGTAATAAAAATAACTATATATATATTAATACTATTAGTAGCTTAGTAGAATAGTATATATATTTAATTAGTTAGCCTATAGAGGTATATTATATAGACTTAATAGGGGAGGCAGTAAGGAGGATACTTAATAGTCTATTGCCTTATTTATAGCTCTTAAGAAATATATAATATTGCATTATATATATAATAATAGCCCTTATATATATAATATATATATTACTTACTTATATAGATCGAGCTTATATAATAATATCTAGAGGTATAGCTAGCTATACCTAAAAGGGTATATAACTCTAGAGGCACAGCTAGCTATACCTCTAGCACTTGCCGCTTATACTAATAGTAATTTAGAGTTTACCGCTAAGTAAAGCGGGGTCATAAGATATATAGGACTAAGAGAGGCAATAAGCTCGATTATAAGGCATTAATAATAACTTAATTAGACGTTAAGAGTTAAGAGTGGCCCCTTAATATTAGACGCTTTTAGTTTAGTCGGCCTGCCCTAATGTTAATCCTCTTACAATTAGGGCCGCTTAAATTGGCCGGAAATAATAATAACATCTAATTGGTTAGAATAGTTATAATATTATCCTGCCGTCCTAGTATTAGAATAATATTATTAGGATTAACAGTAAAGTCTTAATTATTAATAGTAAGCCTATAAAGTGATATAGGCGGTTTAAATGCTTCTATATTGGAAAATAGCGTATTACTAATGCAGTATATCGATAGATTATCAATCGTTAGATATAGGGCTCTGCTGGTATTTTACTTAAGAGAAAGATTTAGGTTTAGGAGGGTTTAAACGGGAGAAATAGAAAAGTGGCTTTAGCCCCCTATTATAGTATAAGAAGAAGTAAGAGTAAGAGTCTAAAAGAGAGCAATTATTATCTGCCACTATATAGATAAAAAGCGCACTAAATAAGTATTACTTTTTTTCTTTTAGCTAATAGCCTTTATTCCTTCTTTACTTTAGGTAACCTAGTTATTAAATATATAAGGATAAAATTAAGTAAGTATACCCTTTTAGTTTCTTAATTTATTTATTAACTAAGTGATATGCAGTTATAAGGGTAGGTTATTAAGCTAGTCCGGCTAATTAGGTTAAATTTATTAAAGATAAAGGAGGAAGAATCCGTCCTTATATATATAGCTGATATAATTTCTATATATACTAATATATATAAGTTTAAACTCCTGCATTTAAGTTTAGCTAAAAATATTCTATTAAGACTTTAGCCTACTAAAGAGGGTAAAATAACTATTAAAACTGCTTAGGAGATCTAAAGACTTAGCTACCTATTAGATATATATAAAGGGAATTAATAAATAAGTGTAGTTATATATAATAAACTGTTTAGCTAAAGAGTAAAGGGAATAGCAGGCTGTTATCTAACTATAAGTATACGGCTGATGTTATTTCGATATTTATAATAGCCTATTCTTTAGGACAGCTTATTGTAAAGATCTATAAATAAATATAGCTATTATTCTTAATCGATTAATTAATAAAGAAGTTAAAATGACTTATTTTAGGTATAACGGCAGTATAACTCTTATATCTAATATATTAATTACAGTTTAATTATAGTATATAATTATATAACTAAAAGATCTATCTTTTAACTTTTTTAAGATTGGCTAATCTTTTATTAATAAGGTTAAGGCAGTTAGTAATACTCTAGCGCTTTATTAAAGGTTATTATATAGTTATTTACTTCCCTTATGCCGGCCGGGAGAGCTACTAGTAACTCTATTATTATGGTTTTACACTAATGTAGGTATATAGTAAGCAATAAATTATAATTGTAAAAATATAGGCGGCTTAATCCTCTTAGACTATATTATTTCTAGGCGTTAACTTATAATTGCATCTCTTATAGAGGCATTAATTATATAGCTTTTATAAATTAAAAAGGTAGACTAGCTTTATAGTATAATTAACGCTATTAAAGCCTAGTTATTATATATATTATAGCTAGAATAGTCCTTCAGTATATAAATTGCAATTAAGCAGGCTGCAAAATCGATATTTATTTTTCAGCTGGCTATTTTAATATCTCCCATACTTAAGCTTTTTAAGGTAATACGCCCTTTTATAACTTAAAGTTATATTATATACTATCTATATTCCTAGTTAGGTTTTCAGGAGTATATATTAACTATTTAAATTTTAGAAATTTTAACTTAGCGCTAATAAGGTAACCGCCTGATTTAATCCCTATTTATTTTAAGGCTGACCTTACCCCTTACTTAATTCCTATTTCTTATATCATCCTAAGGATAGCCCGCCTTAAGCTTAAATAGCCCTATTTAAATAATAACTAATAAATATATATATTAATTAATTAGGTCAGTTTATTTAGCGATATAAATACAACTAACTATTGGCAACCGGCACTATAGTTAAGCTTTTACTTACTAATAGGAGAAAATAAAGGCCTAAGCTATTAAAAAGGAGAGGATTAGCTACTATTTAATACTATTATAATTTATAGTAGTGCTATATGCGGTGTAGTATTTATATCTTTAAATCTTATAGGAACTTTTACTATTAATTTAATCTTTTTAACTAAGACTTATTAGTAAATAAGTAAAAGTATAAATACTTATTTCTTTTATTCTTCCTTTTTTATACCTTCCTCCTATATTATATTAATCTTTTAAACTTATACTTATGTCTTTAGTATTGCTATTATAGTATCCCCTATAACGCTTTAGACATTAGTAAGGCACTATAGGGCCAGATTATTATTTACTTCTATATTAATTAATACTTAGCTAGGGCGATATATTAAGATCCTTAAAGAGACAATAGATATACTACCGGTTAAAGACTAACTTAATAACAATCTATAAAGTATAGTTAACACTATTAATACTAGACTTTAATATGCCAATAGGAGATAGGTTAAGCCTACTACTTTACTTATTAGCACTAGTCTTAAAATACCGACTTCTTTCTCCCTAGCTAAATAATAATTTATAGATTTATATAAGGATATTAAGAGTATACCTATTAGTATCACTTTAAGGAGTAAACCCAATTAGATAGTTTCGGAATTAGGAACCTACCAATTTAAATAAACCTTATTGAAAACTCGAAATAATAAGCGACCTATAACTCTACCGGGCCAAATTCTAAATAATAAGTTTATTTAGTGTAATATAGTACTTATAGCTCCCTATAGGGTTACCACTAAGTAGAAATATCTAACCGACTTAGAGGATAAGGAATGTCGGCCTAGACATCTATAATAGAATTTATTAAACCTCTTTTATGTACTGATAACCTTAACTGGCAATTGGCTTTAAGTTTATAAGGGGTAAGTTAGATAAGAGAAACTATATACCTAATAATATTCTTACGATAGGGATAGACGATAAAAAGATCGGACTGGAGTTAGTCTAGTGATTTATATAGAATTTTAAATAGATAAGGAACTTTAAAAACTGCAATAGATAACTTATAACTAGTTACGATAAATAAGTTTACCTTAGTTAGAAATTATAGGTTGTTGCACTTATAGAGTAAATACCTTAAGATAAATAATAAGCTGGCTATTAGATGCTAGAAGTATTACTGGCAATCTTTAGAATAGAAATAGGTAATTAATATTGGCGCCTGTATTATTAATATAAATATCATTAAAGACTACTTTATTTATCCTTCTTATATGCCCTTTTTAAATCTTATCTCCTTAACTTCAGCCACGCATTAATCTTATAGATTACTATGCGATTTCTTTAAAGAAAGCTATCCTATAATTGCGCGAGGTTTATCTTTCTTTATATAACTTAACCGCTAAAGCTGTCTAAACTTCTTTATTCTATAAACTTTTAATAGGTGCCTAAGCCTTTTATCTTCTTAATAGTATTAATATTAACTTTAACTCTCTAGTAATTTAAACTCTTAACTTATTAATTTAATTATAAGGCAACTAAACTCTAATTAAGATAAGTATAAATATCACTTATAACTGCTAGGTATATAATAGCTAATCCTTCCTCTATAACTTACCCCTTAATTAATACTACCTAAGTAGCCTAACTAATTATTATCTAAACTTAGATATAATCCTAAAGAACCCTAAAATGACTTCAGCTAACCGCATAGCTCTTAACACTTATAAGGATATCACTTAATCTAGCGAACTATTACCTCTAAACTTTACTCCAAGAGGCTATAGGTTTCTACCTCAATTAGTGCTTCTGGCGTAAATGCAATCTATAGAGATATATTAGAAGCTGTCTACTAAAGTCGAAAAAGCAGAAGCGAAACTTAATATCTAAAGACGTTACCTATAAGACAGGCTTATATATTAGAGAAATTCAGATAAATACTAAGAGTTAGTAGACTATAGATTTAACTTAGTTCTGCTTAATAGCAGTCTTATATTGCTATAACGATTTCAAGCTAAGTAGATAGAGCTTACTGCACTAAGGCAATAGGAGTAAAGCGCCTTTACTAATATATAATAGATAAATGGCATTTAGTTAGATAAGTAATATTATAAGGATTTAAAGAATCTATTATTAAGATAAATTAATCTTATCTATTTAAAAAAATATATCCTCTTAAGTTATTTTTATTATATTATATTAAGACTAATACCTTAGCTATTTTCATTCTTAATGCCTATAGCTACAGGACCTTATTAATCACTTGGCTATAGGTAAGATAGCATTATAAATTCAAATATTTTTATATTACATTAAGAGAGAGGGGTAATATATATTATAAAGGATACAGTTTATAATAGAATAGACTAATGGCAATTCCTATACTAAATAGTATATTAATTAATAATAAGCTTAATAGAATTAGTTATATATTAATACTAAAGTTAGCGGCTATAGGCGATTATTAGATAAAGTCCACTCAATTAGGCGCAATATTAAACTTTATTAAATAAGTATAAATAGGCTTAGAGCTGCCGTAAAGTAGGTCCTAATATAACTTTAGATTCTCCCTTAGCACTAGTCTTATTAGGTATCTTAATACTTTTCTATATAGTATTATATAAATGCCTTACTATCTTCTTATCTTATTCTACCCTCCCTTTTATTCCTTAACCTACCTAACGGTACTACTAAGGTTATTATTATTAAATAAGAAAGTAATAGTGCTAATAATAGTATTAACTTATCTATAAGACCTTAAGGGGAACTACTAATAATACTATTTAGACTCTAAATATTTTAAGGGTATAATAGAATATACTAATAGAAAGAGCAGTTAAGGTCTTTTTAATTAAGCTATTATCGGTATTGCCGGATATAAATATAAGTCGCTATTAAGGATAATATCAGAAGTCTTATTAGGGGTTTACTAAGGATCTAAATGTAGATAATCATATCGTTATAGGCATTAGCGAAGTATTTTAAGGTATGGTATTTAGGGAATCTAAGGCGTTATAGTGCCTTTTAAGCTGTTATAAAGCGTTCCGATACTGTTATATAAAGTATGGCAAAGCGGTAGTCACTTTAGTAAGAGACTAAAACTAAGTAGGTCTAAGACGGAGGTAATTAGGATATTATAAAGATAAAACATTTAAGATATAATAATAGGCTAAGTATAAAATCCGCATACTGGCTCTTTAGAATCGATATTAACCTAAGATATAATGCCTACCCTTATAGTAGTCGGTATAAGATAAATTATATTAAAAGGTGTTAGTTTATCTATAGTAAATAAGAGGTATAATAACTGTCTTGGCATAATACTACTTCTAGATAAGATAGGTAGACTATATAGCCTAATATAGTCGATAAGTAGATTCGAAATATAGTTATTATAAAACCAGATTATAGGGAGTCCTTAAGACTAGCCTATTTCTCTATAATAGTAGGAAAGAAGAAGTATTTAGTCCTTTAAATGCAGCACTTAAATCGTTATATTAATAAATATCGTTATTTGCGGTAGTATAGGTAATCTGTTATATTTAAGGCGCTAGTTAGAGAAGGAAGTTAGTTTAAAGTTAAAAACTATTTATCTAATTTATGCAGGGGGCTATACTTTCTACTTATCTTCTTTACACTACATTAGGAAAGCGACGTTTTTAGCCTATAAGTACTTTAAGTAAATTCTTAAATTGCCGTATATCTAATCGATAGTCGTCTTATCCGCTCTAATTAATAAGGCCATAAGGTCTATATTCTTACTATTGCGTCTAATGCGGTTTTCAATAAGTGACCCTGGTCGCCAGTCCCGGGCGGGTTCACGCTGAACCACAACCGCAGGTGGGGGTTGGGGTTAGCTGCGGTGTAAGCTGATTGGTTCCAAAAGACGGGTGCACGGACCATTCACGCAGAACCACAGCTCACGCAGAACCACAAG
>WETZ01000122.1:0-15229 GCA_011034095.1 Fusarium cf. aywerte
TGACGTGGTCGAAAAAATAGCCGAAAAGATCACCAGGCTCAATTGCATCATGCGTTGCAGCCTCTCCAACTTGCTTTGGCAGGGTATTAGAATCGTAAAAGTGAGATTTGTCTAGTGCTTCACGATCGCCTCACATCATGGTACGAGACGATATATCTCACGATTCACCATCGCGATGCTTCACTCAAACCATAATCTCTCCATGACTCACCGGGGGCAGAATCTCCGTAGATACGACAATACCCTGAAAGGGTGTATCAACCGTGTAAGGCAAAGACCTCTTTCTCCACCAAAAATGCTTTGCCAAGTCGATCCCTGCTTTTGATGATGAGACGTGAAGGGGGGGGGGGATGGCCATACTCTGTACTCTCTCGGTGAAGGCCGGCAGATACTCCGACTTTGTTCCCCATGACGAAGAACTCGAAACAATGATGTTACGATGTTGAAAGAAAGTAGTAACATATGAATATCACTGCCACTTGCTCCACATTGCCATCTTTAGATGTAGCATGGATGTCAATGTTGCATTGCAATGGAGGATTCTCGGTTCAGGAACATCCAGCTGGTGTCGTCACATAACCACTAAGTTTACATAGTTGGGCAACTGTACCCTGGGTTAGGTGAGTTTGTTTGGCAAGATCAAATCCTTGGCACAAGCAACGTAGGTCGTTGAGGCTCTGGATACTCTCACCATCGGTCTGTCACCAACCACGAAAGCACGTAACACAACATGAACTGCCGGCTAACTATATCGGCATTAGACATCCAAGTGCATACATCAGGAATTGTCTAAACACTGGCAATATGGCCATTTACAATTGACCTCTCCGATTTCATTATCTTTTGGATGCTGGTAAGATGATAATTCATATACCGCTGAGAGTACTGCAAACTACCTACACATGGGTCTAACTCTATTCTGCTGATAACTATCAAAACCCCATATTCAAGATGAACCTCCACTAGCAAAAATGGACGAGAAAAAAAACATACAACAGCGGGGATTCGCTGGTCGTCACCGACCCAACTACTAATCCGCCGGTTAGTGGCTTGACTATGGGAGAGCGGACGGGATCCCGTATTTTCCACTACCTTTGGTCGTATGTNCGACCCAACTACTAATCCGCCGGTTAGTGGCTTGACTATGGGAGAGCGGACGGGATCCCGTATTTTCCACTACCTTTGGTCGTATGTGAGAGACGCTCCTATGTTTTTGGGTTATGAATCCCATCTTGAATTGTGTATGTCCAAACCCAGACTCGTTATGACAGCCTGTCAATCACGATGACTTGTCCATAGTTCCAGAAATACGTTACTTTTTCTTAGTCAAATGCCAAAGTGGCAATTGTTTTCCTTTTGTCTTAGGTGCCATCCTATCTATAAGCCTACGGCGATATTTCAACTCTTCAATCATCCTCCAACGGAACATGATCTTGTCAAGTGTGCCTGCTCTGTAGCTGTCTGTCACTTTTTCTAGACTCATCCTGCACTCGAGCATTTTAGGCTCGGTATGGCTCTTTGCCTCGGCTACGAACACGGCTTCCTGTTCATCTAGATGCATAAGGCGACTTTTAAAAGCTCAGAGGACGTTGGTCGAGATGGGGTCGGTTTTTAATGTCTCATAACGAAGAGTCTTGAGGTACCTCCTGATCAAGGGTGAATATCCAGTTGCAATGTAATGGAGATGTTTCCTTTTATTTGTGTTTGATTCAAGTGCCTAAATGATTAAATTTGTGGTAAGATATGAAGAATCTCTACTTGGTGTTATGGCTCTATGAATTAATTAATTACTCTGCCTGTCCATCAGGTTAATGGGTGGTAGGTAGTGACATGGAGATAATATGATTATAAATGGTATGCTCAACAGCCTACTCTACGGAATGGATCGCAGCACACAACGGGAATGAGAACAGCAGTGGTAAATTCCGTCACTATACAGGTTAGCACCTCAACAACACTGGGCGCATGTTTATCGACTCATCATGATGGGTAAAAACTTCATGATTTACCATCGACCTAACTACCCTAAAGCCAAGTACGGAAGCGACCCCTCTTCTCAACCCCGCCAACATGATGGAGGATCATCATGACAGTAGAAAGACGGAGAACAATCAAATAGAAATCGACTACTCTCGATAGTGGAAAACACAAAACAAGCCCCAGAACCCGCATTTAGTCCGACTAAAATCAACTGTCAGTAAAACATGGTCCGCTCTAGAACGAGAGCCCTCTCGATACCTCCATGTCTCTCGCCTACGGCATGCCTTCCTTCCTTGCATTAGCGAGCCCTAACTGTGCATCACGAAGTAGATCATGCCCTCAACCTTCATACAGCTTCTTCAAGCAGGCTCAAAGATGACAAGAAAGCCAGTATTTCTCGACAAGTTTTTTTTTCTGTGATATTGAAACTATTGTACAGTTCTCGAAAATGGCAAAAAAACTCCATCTTTAGCAAAGTGTGGAAAGTATCCTCTAGCATCAGATCCCCCCTGTAAAGTAAAAGAACGAAAAATCAACACCAGTACTGTAACAGAACCATCCTGGAACCCCTTCAAATGCAGTTAAGGAAAAAGAAAAACTAATACGTGTGTGCCGAAGCTCAATCATGCATGCATGTGCTTTTCATCTTCCATATCTTTTTACTCCGTAAGCTTCAATGTGCTTCCCTTCAACATGCCCGCATTCACCCATCCATTGCGACTTCTGTCGCTTGGCCCCCCCCAGATGCCATGACAACCGCCCAGCATCCTGCTAGACTGGTTGAATATCGCAGCGTAGACATCACGTGGCCTGTCTTTTCCAATGCATTGCCGACGCCTTCGCAATCAACAGAATACCCTCCCTGGA
Source organism: Fusarium cf. aywerte (assembly GCA_011034095.1). Classification (NCBI taxonomy): domain Eukaryota; kingdom Fungi; phylum Ascomycota; class Sordariomycetes; order Hypocreales; family Nectriaceae; genus Fusarium; species Fusarium cf. aywerte. The sequence continues at coordinate 2,848 of WETZ01000122.1, forward strand.
ATACGCCCCAGAAACCAATAAAACAGGCGTTGGAGCCAACCATATGTCGTTCAAATAGTCCCTCCTCAGTCATGCTAGCAGTTCACTTTTGTATCGTTCAACAGGGTATCAAATATCTGAGCCGTATCGTCGCCTCCCTGTTCTTCCGCGCCCGTTATGTGAAAGTTCGACAAGTATAGCTATTGCGGTGCTCCGGCGCCCCTTTGGCCATGGCTTGATAGATCGTCACCACCCCCGAGACACATCAAAGCACTCGCTGTATGTTTCGATATAGTCAAGGATATTGCCTGGCATAGCAGCCTGTGAAATAATACACACAATCAATTCGCTCGAGACTTGTGAACCAAGAGAACCGTGATCGACACAGCGCTGTGGCTAATGATGGGTTGAAAGTAAAAGCAACTTTTTGACCAGAAACCTGAAATCATAAAAACATTTTGTAAAACACGGGACACATAAATTCGTATCGACCCGATCCAAGAGTGTGGCAACAACTCTCTCAGATGTCACCCATCCTAGGCCATGGGAAAGTCAGGTATGGCCTCTCCGCAACAAGTGACTTCTTAATTGCTAGAAGACTAGCTTAAGACTCAGTAGTTTGAGATGCTTCAGCATGCACTCCGTTGGTGAGCGGGGCGGCGTTCTCAGCATGACCGTTGGTGAGAGCTTCAACACTGGTGACCTGAGTTTCACCATTAGGGCCAACAAGAGGAACTGTGCCAGAAGGTGAGAAATCGGGGACTGTAGCCGAGAGCTGGCTAGTTCCAGTTGGGGCAACTCCGTTGATGTCGCGTGGCGCGAAGTGCTGGAGGGAAGGGTCATGAGGATAGTTGGGTGCACCGTATGGCATTTGAGGGACACCGTTGAACTGGCCATTGGCATAAGCGTAGTGCCTGTTCTTGAAAGTGACATGCGCCGGGCCATCCCTGCGAGCCATTTCGTCTCGTTCTTCAATTGGCATAACAAAGTTTTGCCAGCCTTCTCGACGACGAAGGACTTCGGTACCATCCTCCGCAACGCCGTAGTCAATCGTAGTCGAATCCTCGAAAACACACCGAATGAGGTTGACGTCGTCGGTCAAGTCACGCAAGCGCTTGAACGCAGTGACGAAGTGGAAAGGGACGAAGCCTTGGGAGTCCATATGCGATCGGAGGAACCTATCCTTGCAAAGGTTGTCGATGGAGAAGTAGTACTCGACTTGGGTCTGCAGCATGGGTAGAAGATACGCGAGGAATTGAGGGTTTTGCATAGGCGCGGCCACGGGGTAATCATAATGAGGGTATTGTTGAGACTGGGCGACAGGCATGCGGGTACCACCGTTGGGCGCGGACATACGATGGAAGCTGTTGGCGCCATTACGGCCACGACCACGCTGAGAAGGCGTGAAGACGCTACCATGGCCACCTTGTCGCATTGGGGGACTGTAGCCTTGGGTTCGGGAAGCACTGGCACCCTGGCCGTGGTACCCAGATCCGGAAATAGCATGCTGGGACTGGGAATGGCCGTGATGAGCACGTCCACGGTAGCCGCCTCTGCCTCTGTCACCGCGGCCTTCAGGACGATCGCGAGCAGTCTGGAGAGTCTCCTGTTTACGGAAATTATTAGTATTCTGCAAAAATGGTAGATCCAGGTAATTTTGCTTCTCAAAGCCGAGTGGGTGTATTCATCCTATGCCACTTACCGAAGATTGAGCGGAAGAATCCTTCACCTTATCAGAGCCTGCACTTGCCGAAGCCTTCTTTTGACCATTGGCAATATCGACCGATCCACGCTTAGCCCCAGAGGGTGATGGAGCATTGTTGGAGGCGTCCCGGGGCTTGCTGTCGTTGGTCTTGTTTGCAGACGAGGTGGATACCGACTTCTCCGCAGTGCCGTTGGTTGCGGCTCGGGTGGTGGTATCACGGCTACCGCGAGCTCCACCGCGAGGTTTGGAGCCACGGACTTGAGGAAGTTGAGTCTCGAAGTTGACTGAAGGGACGTAGTTCATGTTCACCCACTTTTGTCGGGGTTTCGACGAGCTGCCGTCCTCTTGGCTGTCCTTATCAGAGCGATCGGATCTCTCGGGCATTCTATCGGTGGTCTTCTTCTTGCTGTCCTCCTTAATGGTGGAAACTGCGGTCTCGGGGGTAGGCCATGCTGTAGAGTCGTCGACAGAAGGGGGAACATCGCTCTTGCCATCCTTCTCGTTCATTCGCGAGCCCCGCGGGCCATTTCGTTCTGCTCGTATAGCGCTGGCCTGTCTTTGGTGAGACTTGACACCATTTGTGTGGGATACAGGAGACATTTCGGTCTTCTTCTCATCCTTATGACTTGAAGTGCCGTTTACTGTAGCCTCCGCAGGTGTCGGGGCAGGCTTGGTGGACTTTGCCTCATGAGCCTCCTTTCGCTTATGCCAAATGTTGACGCTGGGAATGGGTGCTTCCGAGAGTTCGACCTTTGGTGGCTCGGGGGCCGTCTCCTGCTCTTTGTCTATTGCTTGTTCGCCAGCTTGCTTCTCGGAGGCCTTGCCCTTTTTACTTCGCCTAGCCTTTCGAGAGTCCTGCTCGTCGACAGACTTTGTAGCATTGCTTGAAGACCTTGGTGTCTTCTCATTGCGTCGCCAGGGACGACCTAACCTTCCAGCGTCATCCTCACGTCTCGACTCGGTTCGTCTGCTTTGTGTCGACTCGGAGCGGGCATCACTTTCAGACCCAGGAACGCTCTCGACATCTTGCTTCTCTGCCGTAGCCGCACGGGGCTCGGCGTTCTCAGAAGCTTCGGAGTTGGCATGCTCGGCAACAGATGCGGTTGTTTTCGCATCCGCCACGGGAGCAGCAGTATCAACATCAGCTGCTGGAGCCTGGTCATCCTGAGCGGGAGCAGCCGCGTCAGTGGAAGCAGCGCTATTTGTGACAGGGACAGTGCCCTTGCCCTTAGCAGCCTGTGCGTAGGAGAAAGTTGATTGAGCGGCCATGTCGTTGGTCTCAACGATCGCTGATGGACTCATTGCAACGTGAGTCGTGTTGTATGAGCTTACCGTCGTGAACGAGACGGGAAGAGTAGAGCGAATGTACTTAGTTCACCTGGGATCGCCAGCAAGTGAAAGGAAATATTTCCAGAGATAAAAATCCCAGAATGTCTCTTAAACCCCCTCCAGACGCTGGGAGAGGCGCGGAGCACCCGTGTGCAATACAGTCGCTTGCTGTTCGTATTACCCCCAGCTGACGAGGGCGTCGGGCGTCGCGTGAATGTGCGAAGAGGGTAAAATCTCGAGAATTTACGTCGAGGAAAGTATTCCCAAATTTGGGAGTAAGGTTCGGTTGAGTCGAGGGCTTCAGACCTAGCGGGACAACGGCTGAATCGGGCTGTGCGCGAATGCGATGTGCGAGGCGATTCAGAAATGCAAAGTGGGAGAAGGGAACAATTCTGTTAGGTCAGAAGTTTTTTTGCTTGACTGAGACTGGCAGCCTGAAGTAGGAGGCGGCGACGTTTCGACCAAGGGAGAAGAAAAGAACGGGTATGATGTGCTATTCCGGTCTTGTCGTTGTCGTTGTTTCTTACGTCAAGCACAAAACTCGAGAAATCAAATCAGATGGGGGCAGGTCAATTGCAAGAACCAGAACCAAAGCCGGAAATATCTGCTCGCTGCGTTGGGATGCTTCGTCCGTCACGATGGTATCGAGAAAAAGCCCAAAAATACCTAGCAGATCAGGCGGGGTGGTTATGATGGATGTGTTGAAATGACCAAGGGTAGAGAGAAGGAGAAAAGAGACCAGGTAAGCGTCGAAGCGTACGTAAACCAGGGGAGGAGAATTTGCAGCGGCAATTCTTTTGGAACAGAATTGGGCTGGCGAGAGAAGTGAGGTTTACAGGAAGAGGGCGCACGGGAGACCGGACAGGCAGAGAAAGAGAAAATGCACGCCGGAGGTTATTTTTTGCGTTGTGTGAATAATAAATTTTTTTCCCCAAGCGTTTCCTCTAGGTCGGCGCGGGCAGGCTCTAAGTTAAGTTAACGTGGGTTCTAGTTTTGATCCGCAGGCGGAAGGTACCACTCAAATGTATTGCGGCTAACTGATCGAGAAGGTACCGAAACCCCGAGTGAGAATCCTTGGTGAGTAGAACCTGATGATGGAAGGCAGGATGGATGGATGGATAGATGGAGGGGACCTTCCTTCCCACTCTAATAGTTTTCTTCCAAATCAACCGCCGAGGAGCGGATACGCACAGTTACGTTGGTAGGTAGTTTTTTTTCTTAGTTTCTTAGTTTATTCTTCCTTCTTCTTCTTCAGACTTTATACGTTTCTCTTGCCTTTCTCTGCGCTGATTGTCTTTATTCCTTTCTGCTGAGTTTTGTTGACGCTTTCAAGGATTCGTTTGCCGAGTGCTAAACAAGACCAAGTCACGCAGCCCTGGCCTGTCCATTGGGGGCAGATCAAGATTGATGCACTGCAGAGCTTACAAACTAACACTGAGCTGTAACCTACTCAATCAGTGCACTCCATGCATTGTACAAGTAGGTCAGCTGCGGGGGAACCTTTGTGTCGAGTTACTGCACAATACAGATGAAGCCCAATCTATTAGAATACATCTCATTGAGCTAGAGCACCACCCTGTTCCTGTCTTGGAGACTGGAAAAACCTGAGTTGCAAGTGACGAACAAGTCCCCAGCTAATCAATCTATAGAACCGAGGCACTAAGGTAGGGTCTTGAGGTCATCTTCCAGTGGGATTCAGGGCAATTCGCAGATAATAAGCATTCAACTCTACCTAGGCACCTTAGGTACTGTACTGTTACCCGAGCCCCACATGCACTCACTGCGAGGAGCCGTCATGAATCCGAGACCCCGGAAGTGGCCTGGCAGTCAGTCAACTGAACCCGGACAACCGTGATAGGGTGGAGATGCGCGAATATAAATCGGCTTTTCTCAAGTTACCTAGGTACGTTACAGTCGCCTTACGAGTATTTTCTTTCAATCGTTATCTTACATTGATTCTTTTGTTTTATTTCTGACTGCCCAACCTGATTGGAGTCACGCAGGCGTCAGTCGATTTCATTGTGACTATAATTCCAGTGAATTCCAGGTTGAAGTGGCATGGATGCCCAGCCACGGTCAAAGTATTGCGCAGTTTGTGCACGACAATCAGACATTTTAGGCACAAATTCCAACTCCTTCATGTCTCCGACAAGGCTTGGTTCATGTAGATAAACTGGAATTTGGTAAATGAGTTTTTCGGTATAATATAATAGTACCGAATTTGGAGCGTATGAAGGGTAATGTGCGTCGTGGTACGGATACCAGTCAATGGATTGGACATTTATTAGATTGTCTGGCTTTCGTTCAGTTTGAATTCTTAACAATATGGCAAGATGTTCACTCAAGAGTTTGCGTTTGGTTGCCACAGAAAACCGTACTGACTTTTACAATGTCTTGAGTAGGTAGATACATGGTGTCAAATGTGCATTGCCGGAGCTAATGAATGACAATTACTGGGAGTTACAACAGGCGCATTACTTCTCCGCAAGCGCGCCAGACAAAGAGTCATGAGAAATCAGCAATTTCAATTCCAACAAACTTGTGGAAAGGCTAGGCAGTACTGGTTGATGATAATAATAGATGCTCTTTACGTGCCCCAAAAGAGGGCACAGCAACCCACAACCAAAAGATACCAATGTCACGATTATGGAGCAAACATTTACAAAACCCCATCACAGTCACAACCGTATTGGAGACGACCAATAGAAAGTACCATTGGGTTCTCGATTTACTCAATGGTCATGGCGTTCCATATGTCGACAATTCTTCAACTGTAATGCGTCAAGTCCAGTTTAGAGTTCCACGTTTCGTACTCATCCACTGTGACTTTGTTTCCGCAGGCACTTGGTTTCGTACGCACAAACTTAGATGCTACGTTGGCCTGATCTTATGGTTTTGTTACGAAGTATGTATATTAGTATTAGGTAGTAGGTATGTATTGATTCACGAGGCTGCCTGAAGCTTGATGCTCCATATTGCACACAAACAGAAATACACACACTGATCGCAGGGCAGTCAATGGGAGGTAAAGCTCCGTGCTACAAAGGATCCTTGCAATCTAGCTTCATACAACCATGAACCTGTGATTGAGAAATACCTAATCGATTAGGAATCATGATGTCTACTACCTACCCTCCAACTCAAGTGCTCCGAGGTTGTAAGCCGAGGCCGCACAGCCGCCAGTGTCTCCCATTGGGCACGGCACCTGACGGCCTGCCCTTTTGGGGCAATGGAATCTGCAGTTCTTTCTTATCTTATCATGTCCAATATCAGCTACCAAGGTCCATGTATTTAACCACTGGATACCAAACTGAGGATATATTGTGCATTAAACTTCGTCAAATTCGCCATTCAAGGCGCTTACAATTTGTTTTGAGGATTTCGATCAAGGGTGACTGCGACTTCATATCACACAGCACTTACGGTGCTACTTAAAAAGGTCAAGAAGTGTGATTTCTACAGCAAAAAAACTTCAAGTTGAGCGACGCAAATGCTTGATACTGCACATTATACCCTTCAACTTTTCATTATATAAAATGACAAGTTTCTCGTAGGAAAGCCATACACTTTTGTGACATTTGCTGCTAATTTTACACAGGACGCAACTGGTATACATCGAAAAAAAGAGGCAATACTGCAATAATATGAGAACAAGTTCAACGAGACGGCTGGCCCTAAGAGTGGTTGCTCTCCGAAAGCAAAGCCATTCTCTACCCAGTCATCCAGGCTGTGGCCTGCCTCGCCCCGAACGATGTAGCAAAACGTAGGCCAGTAGAGCCCATAGGGAAGTAACTGATCAAGTACCACACCAGACATGCAAGCTGAATAAGGGCAGAAAACAAGGTAAGAAGTGTGCTATGGAGCTATCGATATGTCAGCATACGTGAATATACGGGGCAGTTTTGAACCCACCTTCAAGGCAAATACAAGTGTCAATGTGATGGATCCAAAATAGGCGGCGGTGAACGGTAGTCGAGGAGTCGAAAGGAGATGGTAGATGTAGTTCATAGGGCCCATAACAGCGGCAAACGACGCCAGAAACATTAGAGATCCCACAGACCATCTGCAGCCCCACGTTAGCTTCCATATGCAATTTCGAAATTCACCATGTCGAATCTACGACATCATAGCATGGACAAAACTAGTCACACAATCACAACGGCCTCGCAGGACTCAGGGCGCGTGACAGCGATCGGCAAGGAAAACAAGGGATGGTGCATAAGTTCCCGACTTACAAGATAACAAATTTGCGTGGTCGCAGTGAGAGAACGGGGAATAAGGTGAAGCAGATGACGAAACATGCTACAGCAGCGAGGTTGCAAGCTCCAAAGATCAACAATCGATCCCATCGGCTAACTGCCAGTCGGGTTAGTGTCTCCTAACCACGAGGCATGTCACTTCGTATCACATGCATAGTCCAGGACATGGCTCAAATGCTATGCACATGTCCCGCTGCAGGGGTGCTGAAATGCCATAGGTGGATACGAAATGATATTCCAAGGTTGACTTACGAACAAACCAGCCCTCCTCCTCTTCACGTTGGTTGGGCGCAGGCAGAGGCGCACCGGCACTCTCGGTGGTGGGAAGGCGAACATAACCACTGCCTCCCTGAAAAGGGTTTAAACTCTGGATGGAAGAGAGCAGACCGCTTTGCTGCGAAGTGTTGACCGGTTCATCGCGGCGACTCCAGCCAAGGGAGTTTATAGAGTCTCGGAAGGAAGAAGAAGCCATGGCGGCAGACCCAGAGGGACGGGAACGTAAGGGGCGGGTTCGACAACGACAGGACAGGGACGGAGCGGATACGTCGATCGTGCGGCGCAGGGTCAGGTTCGGGCTGAGATTCAGATTCGGGCTCGGGCTCGAGCTTGTAGTAACGATGGGGGTGGGAGGGTCGTAGGACAACGGGTGCTGGCGGTCTCGTATCAAACTAGGAGTATAACCTGGCAGAACAACGTCCACTTCCTTGGAAGGTCTGGCATGGTTGTCGTTGGGGTCAGCCGACGAGTGTTGATAATATAGAGGCCGAGCCCAAGGTAAATGGGGAGGACAGAATTTGCTGCCTACCACTATCTGTCACTTACAGAAGTTTGAACTGGGTGCTGACGACGCTGGTTTGCGCAAGGCAGTAATGTAGACACGGAGGGCTACGAGTCGTTGGAGGCTTGGAGCCAACCTAAGGGGGTGCGGGCTCAGATGCAGTTGAAGGCGACCGCGCGTACCGCTGGAAAATAGTCGGAAGCGACAGCGGTAAGAGGAACGAGCAAGGCAGCCGGCGAGCGATAAGAGTAACGGGTAGATGTGCGACAAGACAAGCGGAGTATTTCGCGCGAGAAAGGGAACAAAACGGAGGCAATTGGGCGTCTGGGGAGGAGTGAAGTTGGTCGTCGATAGTGGAGGGCAGCACTAAGCCAGGAAGTTGATGGGTTGGGGTTCGGTGTGTGGTTCCTTCCTTGGATTGGATTACATCCATTCCAAGCCTTGCCTGCTATGTCGTCCTCTCAGAAGTGTTCCCTGCAGTTGGGCAGACGAGGAGATTATATGATTGGCTCCGTTAGAGTGGGCGCTAGCTTGGGGTAGGTCTGGTGCCACCTGTGGACTCCGTCTTTCTAGCACGGCCCGTCCTTGATTGATGGAAGCCTCAGCGGGGACGGGAGGGGATCATGCATGACAGAGAAGCATAGCATATCGCCAGGGAGTCATAGCTCGTACATACAGTAGTAGCTCATACCTGTGTCTAGATAGAGATAGCTCAGACGATGGATGGATGGATGTTTCGGAGCTGAGCTGAGTTCAGAGCCCTGCAGAACCAGACCCTGAGACGGGACATGTAGGTTTCAGGACCTCGAGGCTGATCACTACTAGATAGTAGGTAGTAGCCAGCCTTGCGATATGGACATCATGTTCATTTATGTTATTACTCACAAGCCATGCCCGACATGGGCTGTTTCTACGGACAGGGTTCAGATGGAAGAGGACTTCAGCGGATTCTATTCTACGTTTTCCACTTGAGGAGCGGACCGTAGAGGGCCGGACGCGATCCGTAGGGAACTAAGTCAGGAAACCGTGAGGATAATCTGACATACACCCTCCATCCATAACAAGATGAGATGAGACGAAACGAAATGCATAGTGCAGTGCAGTGCAATCAATCTACCGCTATCATGCCGCATTCTCGACCTCTGAATTTTGACAAAGAGAATGCCATGGTGAAGCCCAGCCTCACTCTGGCACACTGGCATCAGACTCAGAGTGTCGTCAGGCTGACGAAAGTTGGTTCTTACTTACCCCGAAACGCTCCGTATTGGTTCTTACGAGAAACAGCCGTGTCGAGATATTCTGTAACAAAAGGTGGTGGTCTGGGGCTGGGGCGCGTGGACAGGGTGAACCAGGAAGGATGGGAAAGCTTTCAGCGCATGACCGAGGGCAAGAGGAAGAAGCTAGGACGAGATAATCGATTGTATGTAGCAACTCTCGATGAGTCCTTCGAGTCCAAACAGAGACTTGGGCTTGGTGTCTTAAATCCCAAGTCACGTTCAGCCTGGCGCCCACCCACACAGTAACATCCACACCCTCCTCCCTTGACTATGGACTCTCGGGACGACTGCAGGCACTGCGAAACAGAACGGAGATAGCACAATACCATGGCGGCCACCATTGCCGCCAACTTTGTCAATTCATGTCCAAGTCTAAGCCCAGTTTGCATACAACTTCAATCAGACCAGTGACCGCCGCCTCCACGTTTCGTCCGAAATACTTGGTGTCAGGCGGGGCAGAGACGACGAAAGTTGTACATCTGACTTGATGCCCATGGCTAGTATTTTTAGCCCGTCCTTGGGAGTATAAATTGGGGGACTTTGTGCCCTTTAGCCTGCGGCAAATGATCGTAGATCTCATCTCGCAGCTCTGATAGAAAAGACCTTATTCTTTGGCCTGGCCTCTGCAGTTATCGACAAGTGGAACAAATACCGAAACGAAGCGGAGTTTTGAAGGAGTAAGCATAGCCAAAGGGGACGAGGAACGGAGCAAGCAAGGTTATTGCAATATCAAGAGCGAGGCTAAGAACAGAACAAGAAGAGACATTAGCAATCTACAGTACCTACCTACCTGCCTACCTAGGTACGAAACACAGCTACTCGTCCTCCTTCCATTTGATCGTCATTCAGACCTACCGCGTCCGTGAGAGTAACCACCGAGAACGACGGGAGACCCTTACATTGGTGTACGGGCCTTGTTCGTATCGGATCTAATCGACCCCCCCATTCAGCCACGGCCGAGCGTTTATTGTGTTGGACCCTTGACCGACTTATCGTAACTATCTACACTATTAAGTGGTCTAGTTTACTTACACCACCCTCACCCTCTCTCTCTCTCTGCCCTAGACCATCACCTGTTCTCGAGCTTTAGGCCCCTCCAGTTCACATTGGCGGCGCCAGAAATACAATAAAGCCTCAGACCGCCTGCCTTGATCCGACAAATCGAGTACGCCCATCTTGCTTAACCTATCTTGTCATTCCAAACTATCCGATCCTGCCGCCAGTCTTACGCCATACCTGTTTAACCAAGTCATTACCAAGGTGGAGGTCTACGGCAAGCAAACCCTACCTAGACATTGATCAGATCCATTTCGAGCTCTTGTCTGCGCGTTTTGATAAATTGAGACGCACCCCGCGACCAAAAAGCAATACTGCTTGAGTTCTTACTTTGACTTTCCATATCGTGGCGCAACAGACCTGTCCTGCCATCTTCTCTAAGTTTTTGTGTTCTCGCTCACCTCACATCATCCCGAGGAACGACATCACCGTACATTACGGACCTGAACCCTGCATCTCGGTGCTCGCCATCACTCTATTTCCCGATTAGGATTCACCCTCCTCGACCACGGGCAGCAACAACACAGCTCAATAACAGACCGACTACCTACCTACCTACCTACACTCTCCGAACACAATTCGGGTACTTTATCCAGCCGTGTCCGTTCTACTTGGCTTGATCTGTCATATTATCCGTCCTCTTATTCTAGCAAGACTTATCCACCTCGGCTATTATATCACATCCATATAAGTCCAAAGCGACTGTTTCCATGCCTTCTGCGCATCATAGTGCTTTTAGTATTTCTGGTGAGTAAAAGCAAACCAACATTCCTTTTCACTCGTCCCTCTCATATCTTGTCCTGTCTTGTCCTGTCTTCTCTGCATCTGGATCAATTTGTTTTGGCCCAGAGAAATACCGACCAGCCGTTGGACCTTTCATGGCAGTACGACGCATCATAGCCTCCCATCCCGTCATCGTCGTCTACCTACTAAGGTAGCCAGCCCCCTTCTTCATTTGGCTGCTTCTTTGTCCCGCAAATTGTTTGGCGTACCCTTCTCCTCTTCTGCTTTTCTCATATCTATCGTCGTTGTCCTAACAATCGTACCTGTTTGCCTCTTCTCCCAAAAATCGAGGAGCGCCTCGTTAGGTACATCTTTACCTTTCCCTGGCGTTCGGAAGTTAGCTGCGAGGTACAAGTGACATCCAGTGGCCTTCCTTGCCTCGTCCTGCCAGCTTTAGCCTACCTAGGTATACCTCTAGGGGCCCCCCTCTTTCTTATTCGGGTGACACCCACACATATCGCATTTCGTACTTTCATGCTCCAAAACCAAAAGCACCATCATCATCTTTTCGCAAGCCACGACTCAGACAACCGTATTTGAGAACTACATTGCTGACTGGTCATTTCACCATTCCAAGAACAGCCACTACAACCTTGAAAAGAGACTCTTCACCGCCTACCTCAACTGAGCCTACGTTTCAAGTTGCGACTCAGACAAGGACAAAGAACGAGAACAAGAACCCCCTCAACCGCTGCTCCGACCGCCGTGACCCCCGCGACGTTCATCGTAAAGGACAGCATCTCTAGACCACTGCCCATAGCACTGGACTGGGGCTAGTACGTGCTTGAAGTTAACTGGACCTTTTCGCCCGTGCGTTACCAAGTACTTCAGCCCAAGCGCCCAAGCCCGCACTCTACTCTTTTGACTTGCGGAGTACCTGCACGCCCAGGAAACGCCCCCAACGCTTAACCCCCTGTAGGTACCTATCTAGGTACCTGGAGGCCCTGCGCTACGCACTCAGTGCCCACCATTTCAACCCCCTCCGACCCCGAACTTCTCCCTCGGACTCACGACATCCATCTATCTCTTCCACAATCTAATCATCTTTTGGCTTCCACATATCCAATAACCCGCTCAGTCGTCACCTTCGGGATCTTACCTGCTCACTCACCCAGCACTAGCGATCCGTTTATGGACTGCAAATAGTGCTCGTTCCATCTCTCCCTTGTTCTGTTTGCTACCTGCAACCAACACTCTGCCTATCTGGTTTTTCGGC
>WETZ01000103.1:11139-25162 GCA_011034095.1 Fusarium cf. aywerte
ATATAGGCGCCGAAAGATGTAGCTGGCGCTTAATACCCCTAGGCTTGGAAAGTTGCCCCAGCAGGATACTTGGATTTCGCTGTAGCCCTAAATTTTATTATATATAGCCAGATACCTATATTATAAGCTGCCTACCAAACTGAACTATAACGCTATTACTAATTTGATACTTTGTCGAAAGCCTTTAACGATTTGGAGATAATGTCCCTTCCCAGAAAGATGCTCTGCGCGCCTATCTACCGCGACCCTCAAGAAATGACAGAAGCAATTTTACGAATACTCAAGTCATTAGAGAACCTTCACTCGGTTCCATGGATTAATCCATCTACAATCTTCCTAAACAAAGAAGGCCTTTTCCTACTTAAAGCAAAAGACAAAGGGTCTCTCAAGTTCCGTGTGCAGAAGAAACTTTTATCTATAGTCAATCTCTTTCATGCACCAGGTTCAGACACTTCAGAAAGACAGCAAAGACTACACTATGCTCGGCGACGATTGCTAATCTCACTCGTCGCGCATGCATGGCTCTGGGGGAGACCTAAGGTATGGGATAGTCAGGGCAATCCGGTTACCTCTCAAAACAGGAGAGTGCTTGCACCTGAGGATATCCTCAAGTTTCTTCGAGATACTCGTGTCCATAGAGTGGGCTGTCCGTTTGAAGATATACGAGGTTTCTTAGAGACGGTGCGGGAAGTTCCTTTAGTTGAGGATACCTCTAAGTGGAATGTGATGGGGGTTACCGCCTGTCTGTGGTGGGATAAATTGCATGACTTGGAAGGAGGCATATGGTGCTCTTGTTGTATTGGCCTAGGATTGAAATCCGGAATGCCAGGTGCAATGGATCTGGCTCAAGACAGCCTACCACCTTACCACGAAGCTTACCCTCCACCTTACAATCAAGTTTGCCTAGCCGAGAGACGAGAGAAAGAAGAGAGCAAGAGTAAGATGGTCACAGTGGAACCCGGAAACAAATAAATGCAAAAGAAATCTACGCTGTGGAGGAAATTTGAGATTTTATTTCTAATACAACGGCTCTATAACTAGTTCCAGAGCCACAAGGCGTTCGAGTTCGAGCGGGCGCATAGGCATGTATGTGTGCATTACCCTGAATAAAAGCCATCTGTGGCGATTCTCAAAGGCCTCTTTACATTGATTCGTAATTGAAGATCTAAGTAGATGACCTTGTGGTAGAGAATCGCCTCTCTGTGCTCATCTGGACATATGACACCTTAGTTTTCATTCAGTACCTCAGCATGAAGTATTCGAACACCACAATTTCCACGGTTTCATTGAGAACAACTGTTTCAGTGACACTTTAAATCCCAGTCCCTTCAGCTTCACAATATTCTAGGTACCTCGTCCTTCCTCGATGGGTATAATGACAAGTCTTCGGGGTCTCAGCATTGCTAGTATTTGCCGGACCATCCATTTAACACTGTAGCTTACAATAGCTGCCAGGCTGAACTTCCCTGCAATAACCGGTTCATTGGGCCGATGCAGCTGTTGCTGTGCACTTTGCTGGTATTTAACAGGCGTTGAATTATCTTAGGAGGGATTATACACCTAAAAAGAGTCCGTACCTCTTTGCTTCTTGTGGGATATGATTGCGCACTGGGTTGAGTACCTAAGCGTTATGGGATGAAAGTGTGTTTTCTTATCACAAGGAATGTAAGAGAGGGTTGAGACTAGCAAGGCAAGGTAGAAATCGCAGCAAGCAAATAGAAGTAAAGCGTAGAAACAGGAAGACGCCAGGTGTATTGTTTGAGCGTAGCTCAGCAGATATGAGGATTGTACTGAATGATCTGGACACTCTGATGAGTATGCGCAATAATCCGGAAGGGCTAGAGATACCATATAGGGTTATGCTACTTGAGAGGATGTTTACTTAGCACATGATTGCCTCGAGGTTGGTAGGATGAGTTGGATCACAACAGATACGACTTTACCCCTCTTTGAGCAGTTCCAATTAGCTGTGACCACTTAGTTTATGTGCACTGGTGATCAGCACTAGCCAGCTATGTCATATTGAAGGAGTAATGGAGCTGACACCTTCATCCTGGTCAGCATTGATTCTGTATCTCACTGGCTCGTCTGCCTAGCGCTTACCTCTTAACCGTCATCTTCCCGGTTTCAATCATTTATCCAACTTGTCTATTGCACGTTTTGTTACGATAGACGGCGTATTCATTATCAGAACGACCAATGAGAGCAAAAAACCGATAGAAGGATTCATTCCTTCTATACCACTCTTACACGAAGGTACAGTAACTTGTACTCACTATCTAGCCACGGACATATAGCTACCTATCAGTCCCCGTTGACTTTACAAGTGACCATACAGTTTCTTGTTCATACAATTTCTTTAACAATATAATACTTACTGTTTTACTTAAACACGGATTCAATCAGAGCCATAACAACAACAATGGTTGCCGAGCATCGCAAGCGCAATAGGACGAGAGTCGCTGATCTCGCCTCGGGGTTTCCCCACGTACCAACCTTCGAAGGCGAGGACGCGATAGACACGGCCAAAATCGCCTCCGACTTTATTAAAGACCTCTCGGATGCTGTCACCAGTGCAGATTGGGACAGATTTGCTAGCCTCTTCATCGAAGATTCTTGGTGGAAGGACGCCCTAACTCTCACTTTCGACAAGCGCACCATCCACGGGCAATCGGCCATCAAGTCAGCATGGAAGACTCTCTCTGAGAGCCACAAACGCATGCCGTCGGGCTTTACAACCGACAAAACAGAAGTCTGGGATATGGGTCCACAGTATATGCAGCTTGCTCCTACACTGGCATGTCTCGAAGTCCCATTTGGCTTCCGCACCGAGAACCCGCGCTCCAAGTGCGTCGGCCAAGTCAAACTTGTTCCTTTGGATGGCAAATGGCTTATCTGGATCTTGAGCACAGCCGTCCAAGAACTCATTGACCACCCCTTTGAGCAGTTGCCTCGTCAAACAGAATCTCTTATTGATAGCTCCCAGCGCGGCAAAGCATCGGCTCAAGGTTTGCCCAAGTTTAATGGTGTGCTTGACGTCGTTGTCATCGGTGGAAGCTCCAATGGCTTGGCCAATACCATCATGCTCGATTCTGCTGGAGCTGATGTCGCTGTCTTTGACATGGAGCTTGAAGCGGGGGGCAACTGGTCCACTTCACGCTATTCAAGCGTTGTGCTTCATCACAATAACTTCATGGTTCAGCTGCCCATGTTTCCTATCCCTTCCGAAGGCTACCCTCAGTATATGGGCGGTAAAGACCTGACCAGATACATGTCAACCGCTGTGGAGCAGCTCAAGCTTCCCTTTTTCGGGGGCGTTCAGGTCGTGGGTAGCGTATGGCACGACGATGCGCAGTATTGGAGTATCAACCTCAAGGATGTCCAATCAGGTGATACATCTACTATACAAGCCAAGAACCTTGTTCTTTCCAATGGCTTTCTCATCTCCAAGGAAAACCCTTACATCCCCACGTTGGAAGGCCAAGAAAAGTTTGGAGGGCCGGTCCAGCATACGTCCCAATACCGCGATGCAACCTTATACAAAGACCTAGACGTGGTGGTCGTCGGCTGTGGAAATTCTGCTCATGACGTTGCCAAAGACCTCGCCCTTAATGGCGCGAAGAGCGTTACTATGCTCCAGCGAAGTCCCACTACACTCTTCGACTTTGACGTGTTCAGTTCAGTCATATCCATGCGCTATCAGGGCCAGATGCCTGTTGAAGCAGCAGACTTCCAGGAAAGCTCCCTACCAATGGGTGTCATGCGAGACATGGCAAATGGCATGGTGGCATCCCTAAACAAAGCCATGGAGCCCCGTCACAAGCTTCTCGAGGAGAAGGGCTACCAGGTTGAGAAGCAAGTCTGCTTACCTTGCCGAGCTTACGAAGAGCGCGGAAGAGCCTTTTACTTTGATCAAGAAAAGGTCTTTGACATGGTCTTGTCAGATCGCATCCGTATTGCCAGAGGCGAGGCGAAGGGATTGACGAATGAGGGACTCGTTGTGTACGACAAGTCCGAAGACAAGTTAAAGACACTCCCGGCTGGGGGTATTGTTCTAGCCACTGGGTACAAGGATGAAGATTTGCCACAGAAGTACGCCGAGACCGGTTTCATCGATAAGGTTTCGGCTGCCAAGCTTGAAAACGTGACCGTACCAGCCGTTGACGAGGAGGGCGAGTCTCCTGGCTACGTGACATTTTCTGGACGTAAGCTGTACCTTTTCACTTTGGAAGGTCTGCGTACCGTTTGCTAATATCTTTCAGATCCACATCTTTACTTCGCTGGTATTGGATTCTATATGTGTCGGTGGATCGTAAGTCCAGCCCAATAACACTTGAGCTTGTCTTAACTAACCTGTTTTGGTAAAGGGTCGCTACATTGCCGTACAGGTTTTGGCAGACGTGAAGGGAAAGTTCCCTGAGCGCTACGCGTGAGAGTAGTAATGGGAAGATGGAGGTAACTTGTGATCTTCAATTGAACGAACATGGATTTCTGTTATACAGTCGATTTGCATGTCTCTCTAGTCCTCCGTCCTATAGGAATATAAGTTTGTATCACAATGACGGCCACAGCTTAACCGATGGATGTTGAAGAGTGGTCTCTACTCGGACGGTTGCACTGATCGAATGTCGAGCTAGCCGGACTAGTCGGGTTGAATTGATTGAGTGATGAAGGAGCAAGTGCCAGCTGTTGTCCATGCAGGAGGTGTGGGTTACATATATGTTTATCTTGGTTGCAGTTCAGTTGCCGCGGGGACCTTCTTCAAAGTGAGGGATTGAGAGTCTTGGCCTGCCAGAGAGTTAAAGTTAGGGTTAATATCACTGAGAAGATTGGAAGGCTTGGGCACCTATGGAAAGTCGATAAAGATAAATGGAACGTTCGAGACCAGTTATACAAAGCACTATGAACATAGCTATGAGATCGATTATGCCTATGGTTATACAATCTTCATTCCTTGCCCGACAACAGTCGCTAGACTCGCCTCTGCCTCTCGAAAAGTATAGTATGTGAACGAGACAACCTATACCTTTCAATAGGCATCTTGGGGGAGATATAACAGACACGTGTACATGATATCCTAAGCATATATACATGGAAGATAATAAAAGAACCAAACCTTAGGTCGTGTAAAGCTTAACAGTCCTACCAGATTGTTCCGCTTCAGCAAGTAGCTTTTTATTTTCCCTCTTAAGTAGGAACTTCATCAACAGTGATGCGACAATACTAAGGGCAGAAAAGGCCATCATTAGCAGCATAGCCATAACATAGCGCGGTCCATCCGATTTAGGGAAGAAGTAAGGGCTCCAGATATTGCCTAGTTGTGAAAGCAAATTCACAATGGCAGTTGCACAAGCTCTTTTTTCGGGCGTCTGGTTTAACGAGGAAGCTGCCCACGAATAAACTGCAGCGTTAGCAGCGAAAGCACCGGCGCAGTAGAAGAAGGATGCAGCATATCTAGCGGCATTGTTGAGGGTTGCCACCGAGAGAATGAAGCCGACAATGGCGAAAACCATGGGAACGCTGATATGGTATCCGCGCTCGTTGAATCGATCACTTGAATAGGCCACCAAGAAGGAAACAGCAGCACCGAATAGATACGGGGGAGCTGTTAGGACTAAAGTGATGGTACGGTCGCCGAGGTTCATGGACCGAACAATACTAATACGAACAATGTTAGAGACCCGATTCTAATGTTTTTGATGTGGGAAACAATGGTTGCTACTGACGTAGGGAAGAAGTTGTTGAATCCGTATGCGGTGTGATTGGCGCACAAGATGACGACCTGTGAAGAATTGGTCAGCAAATTCCCTCTTGTCCAATTCTTGGCTTGTATACTCACAAAAATCCAAGTTCGGACATCTTTGACGGCGAGGCCAAGACCGTGCCAGACAGACCGGTCAGTTTCGGGCAGAGACACACGATCTAGAGCAATCCTTTGGATAGCTACTTGACGCTCTTTGTCTGTCAAGAGCCATTTTTGGCTCCCAGTTGTGGACTCAGGGAAGTCGGGAAGCAGGATAAAGGCGAAGATGGCAGCAACAACGCTACCGGCACCCTCGAGGATGAAGAGCCATTGCCAGCCGTGGAGACCGGCGGTATCCGAAAGACCTGCAAATATGCCTGCTGCGATGAGGCCAGAGAATGCTGTAGCTATAACAAGACCAGAATAGAGAACAGCAGTACGAAGGGCGAGCTCTTTGCGGGTATACCAAGATGAAAGCATGAAGAAAGCCTACCGCCGCATCTGAACGTCAGTACTGAATTTGGGAGCTTGGTGCTCGGACCCAACTTGGATAAGCAACTTACACCTGGAAAGAATGGTGCTTCGACTATGCCAAGAACAAACCGCACGGCAATCAGGCCATTAAAGCTGGTCACCCCAGCAGTGGCGGCCGAAACGCAGGACCACACGATAACGCAGCATGGCAAGTAGATACTCGGGCGAACTCTTGTGAGGATCATGTTGGAAGGAAGCTGCGCGAGCATGTAGCCGACGTTGAGGATGGATACTGCAATGTTGAATTCATTATTGACGAGACCGAGGTCTGCTTCGAAGTCGTCAAGACGTGCTTGCCTAAGTGTGAGACCAGGTTAGCCTATTTTAAATCGAGGAAGCAGAAAAGGGGGCGCAGGAGATTGACACTTACGCAATGTTGTTCCTGTCGAGATAGTTGAACATGTAGAGGATCCAGACGATGGGCATAAGTGTCATATCAAGCTTGCGGACCAGCCTTCTCTCACTCTCCTTCCATTCAGGAGTTTCATGTTCGATAACATCCATTCCTGATAGAGCGCCCTTGGGATGGTGCTCCTCATCTGGCATCTTGGCATGGACAGAGAGATGATCGTCCTGGGGAACAGAAGAGGTGGTCTTCTCCAGCGACATATTGATAACAAAAAGGATTGAATTGTTTGTGATGCAGAAACCTCGATGATTGTTGGCGAACTCGTTGACGAGCCTATGTAGCTGCTATGGCGAAGAGGAATTCTTGGAGTCAGGGATACTTGATTCATATACAGATCAGCGTTACAGGCCATTCCCATCTCTACTCTGACCTCCGCGTTTACGCAATCCCCACATCGGAATAGCATGCGGGGCCCCGGATTTTGGATCTGGGGTAGCATACCGCAAGATTGGAAAGACCGCCGGAATTGGTAGATTGATGAACTGCGCTCGGACTCCGGTTGGACGCGGAGAAGCGGGGGACTAACCAATCAAACACGTAGAAAAATGTGGGAAAAGGTCGACCGACCGGACACGCAAAAGAAAAGTGGGAAAGGGTTGACCGATCGGACATATAGAAAAAGGGAGTGGAAAGGTTGTCCGACCAATACTGTAGATGATGGTTGGAAAGATGTGGACCGATCGGACATGATCAAGTCCGATCGGACATGTGGGGACTACGCCGACTCAGTTCTCGTGTTGTAATAGCTTGTCAAAAGCGTCATTGCATAATATATTTAACGACGTGAATATCCAATGAATAAGTGCATCAAAACAACAGCAACAACAACAACAACAACACCAACACCAACAACAGTTTTATAAATCAAGTCTATCTATACAAAGAAAACCACAGCTACCAACATCTGTCAACATGTCTCCCGCCAGCACCAACGGTCATAGCAATGGACACAATGCGTCCTCTGCTATCTCCAACGCTACCAAGCTTCGTCAGAGGCTGGAATCCAATGAGATTCTAGTCGCACCGGGTGTCTACGAAGGCTTTAGTGCGCGCATTGCACTTGAGGTGGGATTCGAGTGCCTCTACATGGTAAGATAAGCTCTTGACTCTCAAATGTCTATCCCTGACGCTAATGTGGCTATAAAGACCGGGGCTGGTACTGTCGCATCCAAGCTTGGCCAGCCCGACCTGGGCTTCGCGTCCCTTAACGACATGCGCGAACATGCTGAGATGATCGCAAATCTCGACACTTCTGTACCTTTAATCGCTGATGCCGACACTGGATACGGTGGCCCCAACATGGTGGCTCGAACCGTTGCGCAATATCACCGCTCGGGAGTTGCCGGCCTCCACATTGAGGATCAAATCCAGACCAAACGATGCGGTCACCTTGGCGGTAAAGCCGTCGTCGACATTGATGTCTTCGAACAGCGCATCGCTGCTGCTTACAAAACTCGCAAAGACCTTGGTTCTAACATTGTGATTATTGCCAGAACTGATGCTTTGCAGACACATGGCTTCGACGAGGCCATTCGCAGGCTACAGGCTGCTGTGAAGGCGGGTGCCGATGTTGGATTCCTCGAGGGCATCACCACAGAGCAAGAGGCTCGAGAGGTTTGCAAGATTATGGCCCCGACGCCCATGTTGCTCAACATGGTCGAGCATGGAGCGACTCCATCTTGGACGCCCGCTGAAGCCGCTGAGTTTGGGTTCAAGCTCATCATTTTCCCTTTTGCATCGATCGGCCCTGCTTATCAGGCTATCAAGGACGTGTTCACTCAAATCAAGGAGACTGGAAGGACCGGGTTGGACAAGAAATTCACCCCCAAGAAGCTTTTCACTATCGTGGGACTGGAACAAGCGACGGCCCTAGATAACGCTGTAGGCGGTAGCCTGTATAGCAAGGTGTAGAACCTCAGCAACTTTATGAAATAGTACAATAAGAGTCTAAATATTCCTTTCTTCAGCTTTCTGCTCATCGAGATAAAACTAGACACTCGCTCAACCTGGGATTGACAGAGTATGTCATATTTGTTGTGAAATCCTGGAACATTTGTTTCTCTATCAATTACTCATCTCACAAACAGTGGACGCCTGGTAAAGACTATATGCCCAACTTGCTGTGCGTTTACACCTAACAATACTGCTTAACTCATTGTGCGATTGATAGAACTGAGTAAATTAGATTTTTAGGAAGAGTTCACAAAGTCTTATATCAAAATCCTGGTCTGGATTTAGAAACGCTGTTGCTATACTCTACTAATCGCAAAACCGGTTATGCGATATCGCCGAGTTCGCATATATCGCTGATTTTATACACAGTCTCCGCCTAGATTCCTGTACCGTTAGTCTCATAAGCGAAGACTCTATGTGCTAATGCAATAACTGGACCCCGGGTATTGCTTAACACGTCATAGCGACGCTTATGGTTCAGCGCTAACTTAATATTAATTCTTCCCCGCTGCATCCAAAATGTCCTCCTTTGCATCCGACAGTCCCAAGCAATCTACATTAATGGCTTTGTGCCAGTCGCCTCGTAATTTTTCAAGTCCTTCATCTTTCTACAAATTCTAAATTCTCTCCTTCAACACTTTCCCTCTGGCACAAGCATCTAGACGAATGGACTATGAATCTGAAACGAGCCGAACTGATCTCGGTGCTGATCAGGGCGATAAGATGTCCAGTCGGCGAAAGGCATGCAATGAATGTAAACAGCAAAAGGTACGGCCTGCTTCATAGTATCTCAACAGAAATAAGGCATCACCCAACACTGACTATTTGCATAGCTTCGATGTGACCTTGCCTCTGCCCAAGGGTCGGATTATTGTAGTCGGTGCAGACGTCTGGGACTTGCTTGCAGAATCGACGATGGCTTTCGTCGAACCAGAAAACGGAGGTAATTTTGGAGTCTACTCATGGCGGAAATTATGACGAGTTACTGTTCTTACCACATCCTTAGACAATCAACAGATCTGGAGAACGAGATACAGAGCTTACGAGAGCAACTACGAGCGAGTCAAAGCAACGCGTCAATCTCGCCTCAGAACAACGGAACGAATTGGCCCATTCCACCGCCCATCCGGACTCCTGGTGACTCGCTCAATACCCTGGACCAGGCCGATGCTACTCTCAATTTCCCCCCAGTGGGCCCCGGCTCTACACCTGGATCTACAAATTTCCCAGTTGCCACCATGAGCAGCCCATCGATTAATGACGTGGACCTTCAATGTCTCACCACTCGTCCTGGTATTGACCCAGTAACCCAGCATCGTGCCACTCTTTTTCCATTACCACGACCGAGAGCACTTGGAAATGTAACCCTTCAAATAGAGGAGATTGACGAATTATTCAATATGTAAGTCAACAATGTATTGGTCAGTTCCATGACGCAAATTCTTCCGATGCACCTCGCCAACCTATCTACTACCTACTTAGGTATATCAAGTACAACCATCCTTACCTTCCTCTCATAGACGAGAAAAAAAGCCCACACGAATACTATGAGAGATCGGACCTGCTGTTCTGGGTAATCATGGCAGTGGCAGCAAGACGCCAAAAGTCACAACCAAGTCTTCTACCTAGACTGGCCAGAAATGTGACGGATCTATTGTGGAAAACCTTGCGGTCCATGTCATACTCCATTTCAACTATTCGTGCCCTGTG
The DNA here is from genome assembly GCA_011034095.1 of Fusarium cf. aywerte. Taxonomy (NCBI): domain Eukaryota; kingdom Fungi; phylum Ascomycota; class Sordariomycetes; order Hypocreales; family Nectriaceae; genus Fusarium; species Fusarium cf. aywerte. Next base: position 21,489 of record WETZ01000103.1, read on the forward strand.
TCTCTTGTGTACCTGGCCGTTTCCTACAAGCAGCAGCACGTCAGATCCTACGTTTATGCTTGTTGGTGCCATGCTACAGATGAGTACACAGATGGGCCTCCATTGTGCGTTCTATGCTCAAGACTTTGCCAAAGTTCCGCTCAAGCTTGATATCTCCGAGCATTCCGAATGGGTGCAAACTTGGGAGGCCTGTAATATTGTGGCAAACAGGTATGTCTCGACTCCTACAATTAGCCTGTTCTCTCTGCTACAAACCATTGAGTCTATGCTGACTAACAATGATTTCGGGTAGCGTGAGCATTGGTTGTGGCCTGCCCCTGTTCTTCCAAACGTACGAATCTCCATTAGCAGGTGGATCTCAACCCTCTCCATCTGAATCACCTTTCTATTTCCGCCTTCAGATAGAAAGGATCAAGCTTCGCATATCCTTGTCGTTGGCAAAACCTATGCCGACAGGTAGTGAGAGCGCCTCGGCATGTGAACGATCAGCTATGTATCATCTACTGAATTCGGATTTGGATGAGCTTGAGAAACAATGTTCTGGGTCATGCGGTGAGTACTATATCTAGCTCTTGTAAATATCTGCATTTTCTCATCGGTTAATCAAGACACCGAAGTTTGGTATCTCGGGGCTGCAAGACTCCACCTTCAGGCGTTCTATCTTTTCGACCATCCCACAATGGAAGGCTATAAAGACCGGATTGTGGCACTTTTCTCCACTGCCTATAGTCTCTTGCAGCTCGGCCAACAGCTTGACTCGCGGCCCCAGGGCTTTTTCGACTACTGTCCTTTCTTCTGTTACCAGACATATGTCAACGCTGCATTTGCGTTGCTAAAAATTCTTACAAATGGATTTTTTAACTCCATCATAAACGCCAAGGCTGGTAAACAATGTCTTGAGTCTTCTGTCACAGGACTGCGAAAGATGAGTGTTGCGAACAACGATCTACCTGCTCGCCTGGGTGACATTATCAGCTTCTTTTGCGCCCTCCCTGATCCTGCGATTGTCGGAGGCGTCACTCTTGCAGATTTGCAATTAAAGCAAGTCAGGAATAGACTGAGTATGAGTGTGGTATATGATTGCTTATGGATATGGAGAAGGTATTTTGAAACTCATCAGGCACATCCTGACGGAAGTGAGAATATACAAGATAAGTCTTTCTTGAGCTCTTTACTTTTAGTATACTGACGTAATAATGCACGATCGTTATTGTTTCCCGGTGAAACACAAGCTACTTTAGGATTAAATTATTCCCAGGATATGTACAGTTTCTTAAATGTGGACTTTCTTCTATAGTTCCAATAGTTACATTTTATTGAGGCCACAATGTCCAGTGGGCCTGTTTCTACTCCATGGACGGCACTCATGCCCGGTCTATATTCTATAATAAACCCAGCAGTAGTGCACGACGGCGGCTCATCAGTCATGGATGTTCGCGGAAGAGAGTGTATTGTATTGTATAACACGCGCGAGTTGGAGTCTTGCCCTTTTGGCGACTTAGAGCCTGGGATGATAAAATACTTAGATTCCAAAGAGGGAGTTTCGGATTTCGGGCCTTCGGGAAACAAAAATATTGATTATTATTGGCAGCCAGTTTGTGTTATTGGTCTACGCGTTTATGCTCAGCACACCAACTTCACAGTTAGCGCTTCATAGACACAGGTCTCCAACTAGGTATTTGATATATTCTAAGCCTTCCTACAAATAGCAAACTTTAATCAGTGCGTGATTCTTAGACTTGGAGGTATGAGGATCAGTAATCACGATAGCTTACAGGAAGTCAGACATATTCGTTGAATCACAGAGCTGTTACGCAATAGTTGCATTATCAAGTAAGTTTAATCCTAAACTCCGAGGTCCACGAAGCTTTCCCCATCGAACATAGAACGAATTGCAGAGACATATGTTGGTTTGTAACCAATAAAGAAACTAAAGACGATATGATATTGATAATTCGTAATCCAGATCCTGCCTGAACACCAGGAGATACAATTTATATACTTGTGCTTCCAGAAAGTTATCTATACCACATTAGATATCTGATGGTCATGAATGAGGCGACCCCATGTTACGTTTCCACCTTGGTTATTGCCTATTCATCGTTAGCATCACGGATTGTGCTCAGTTAGCTGCTTTCTAACCAACATTCTTTGAGGATATCATTAATCCAATGCTTGCAGCCATCATGTTCTCTTTCGGAGTCGCATATTTGACTTTTCAGTGCGCATCCCGGAACCCAAGAAATTGAAAGATCGTGAATGAGCTGATCCATGGCACTTTTAAATTTCAAATCAATACTTTCACCCGGTTTTAGCACACCGTGCCTAACCTTCTCATCGTTGCAAAAGGTTTCTGCTATAGTCTTAACGAAATCAGCATTCGGTTTCCATTCTTCTTCAGACTCATGACACATATGTTTGGGTGTTACTAATGGCTGAGGCATGACTGTCGACCTGGTCTCATCGAATCTTTTTGCTGGGACAATCTTTGAACTTTGCCCGTGCGTTCCGATGGCGTCTATACAAGTCGCCAGACTGATGCCTAGGAGGGTGGAACGATAGAGTAAAACCATAACGATTTTAGCAGGTCTCATCAAGTGGCTTTCGATCCAAATTTTGAATATAAGGCCCTGCTACAGACAGACAGACAGACAGATCTATTACGCCCGGTAGGCCACCGCCCATAGGGCTCTAAAAACTAAAAATACATACATCTCGCTAATTATTGTCTTGATCTCGCCGAGCCCCTATGTTTCTCGCCTTGCTCTCTTCTGTCTCTTCGTTGTTTTTCCTTCTAGATCCCCGTATTGGTTAGTGGTAGCAGATCGACTTGAAGCCCAATTCCTCCAAGTGTTCAGTTTCCTATNTCGGCGGCTGAAGCGGTGCCTGCTTTTGGCTGTACAGGGTAGTAGGTGTTAGTAGGTATAGGTTTATGGTCGATAGGTTAGTAGTGATGTTGTTGTCATCTCTGTTCCAGGCGACCTGTGGCGATCGCGAATCTAATCGTGGCTCGCACCGCTTCCATGTTCGGTGTCCATTTCTGTTCATCCGACGCTGCCTTGCCTCCAAGGTGAAAGGAGAGGTTGCCACGTTTTTCTTCTACACATTTGAACATCATCTCCTTGCGTTGTGCTGTCCATTCTACGCATCGGAAGAGAAAGTGCTCTACCGTTTCTTTTGCCTGCCCGCATGGGCATTCCTCGGTTGGTGCTGCTCTGACCTGATACAGNAACATCATCTCCTTGCGTTGTGCTGTCCATTCTACGCATCGGAAGAGAAAGTGCTCTACCGTTTCTTTTGCCTGCCCGCATGGGCATTCCTCGGTTGGTGCTGCTCTGACCTGATACAGATAGCCGTTCAGTCGCGCCATTCCGGTTCTAAGTTGTGCCAGCACGCTAGCTTCTTTCCACGACAGCTGGTCGTAGAGCATACGTGTGTGTTTACCCGGCAAAGCTGAATCAACCTTTCTAGAATGCCTGCCAACACCATCTGGTAGTTTCCTTTCCATTTGTAGCTCCGCCCTCGTTCGATTGAGAATCGTGGTCTTCGCTTTGGAGAATCCTCTCTGTGGCGTCATGTACGGCTCCGTTGCATGACGAGCTGACATCTTAGCTATCTTCTGAATTTTGAGCTCGCTGTCGGGTGGTAGCCAGATGAGGTTGACTCTATTTCCG
>WETZ01000086.1:0-41200 GCA_011034095.1 Fusarium cf. aywerte
CTGTGCACTGTCGTAAGCCACATGAGCTAGGGACCGGTCCGTGCGCGAAAGCTTATCTTACATTCAATGAACTGGGCAAGCGGCCTCTACTTTCGGCCGGGACTGTACCAGTCGGAGCTGTTGTAGAAGACCATCAAGAGAATGCATAGAAACAACGAGCCGACAGTTGTGAGCATTACCCCGCTGGCACCATTATTTCAAAGTGCTGGCATGAACCCCACTGCTGTTAGCTGCAAGTCAACTACATAATCACACTGGAGTGGAATGCTTGCCATAGACGGTCAGCCGGGCAAAAAGTGGCGAACGCGTTTGAGTGGCAGATGAGACGGTGTCCAGTGAAAGTAATTGCCCTGGTCACTCTTCCCCTCTATGGAGTAAACGGGCCGAGACGATTGTGTGATGAATTCAGTTTTGAATCACGCAGTTGGAATTCCCGTCTCGAGGGGTTGCATTCAGTTTACCGAGTTCACGCGCTAACGCACGTATATCCACTTGGCACTGCCGAGTTCACTGTTTTCAGGGGACTCGGGGCTGCGGTATTAATTTAGCGACGGATCAACCATTTTCAGTACGTACAAGTGAGCGAGTGATTCCGCTGCGTAAGATTAATGCTAACATCATCAGGTGGGTCTCGAATTAATCAACACTACAGCATGTAATCTTTGTTAATAAATTGTGATATTTGGATATTGCTCACAACACAGTATCTGTCTTACTAAACTGGTAGCTAGACTGGAGGACGCAATGGTTTACGGAGTACGATAACAGTCAAAACAGCTGCAGCGTGACGCATCGACTCATGGTTACATCAGCCAATCGGGCCAATCGACAACACGCAGGCAGATAACTTCATGTGACGTTAGTAGCCTGCGAGGTAAAATAGGAACGTAATATTCGTTGTCTAAATCCCTCCCTTCGTCCGGACCCGACAGTTCGGGACCTAGTCTAGCGCGAAGGAAAGAAGTGGGGAACACGAGAGTAATCAAAGGCAAAGAAAATCTCCAGGCGCTTTCAGATACATCCGTCAGCATGATACATCCGTCAGCATTTTTGGGGAAACTGACGACACGATGTTGGTCGTTGGTGTGGTGGATGTTGAAAAGCAGTATGGGTGAAATGTAAGGCTCTATTGAGACCTGTATGCGACAATTGTGGTGGAGCTTTCGTCGTATGGTAAAAATACGCTCATATGAGAGAGGGAAGAAACCGAAATCTTAGCAGCTTGATCGGCTGAGATCATTGGGTCTGTCGGATCATCTTCTGGTACCATGGCGCTGCTGTTAGGAAGCAAATGCCTACGGTACTGAGCTATAGGTACTATAAATCCGACATTTGACAGAAATCACGGGCTGACTGATGATGAACATTCAACGATTCTTCCTATTATTATGATAGTGGATCTGTTGGTGAACATCCTGGGACTACCTTGCTTTAGTTCAATCTTTGTAAAAAGCATTTCTTGTTTTTGCGTGTGCGAGCTATATGCAATGATATCCTTCCTCGTTCTCAGTCCGGATTGAGAGCTGAGCCCCACTGGAAAATCCAGTCCAGGTTGTAAGCTGCCAATCCTCAACTGATTGAGGCCTACGGCTATATATATGTAGTAAACATAGCGAATAGATAGAGCTCAACTCATGGATTGTGTATCAGAAATACCCAATGTTGGGTTCTCCTCTTATGTGGCCTTACATCAAATAGTGTAGGGTAACTGTATGCCTTTGGCAGACTGCTTTTGTCGATTCGGTAACAGGCCCCGATAGCTCGATGTTACGTGGTAGAGGGCAAAAGTCGTTCGGAGCCTGGGAGAGGGAGCAGCTATCAGTGTCGCTGCAAAGGTTAAATATGGCGATGTTGCTGTGAGTGGTTTCTCTTTGCGAGACATGTATCGTTGGCACAAGGTTTTGACTTCTTATTTGTTGATCGTAAGCCCTGTAGCCTGATTTGAAGCGCAGCATCCCTGTTTGCCTCGGCGGGGCGCACGCACAAGCCGCAGCGGGTCGGTTGGCTTCCAGATGACGACTCGCACCCCTACTCCTCCGGAAGCAAAGAGCGTTTTCCCTTTGGATTTCCTGATGAATACAACTGAGCGCTTAGAGGTATTACTGGAGAGAATAGTGTCGTAAATGTATACAAGAAATCAGCATGTCTCGTCCACTCTTCATCGGTAGCCGCCCAACAAGATCGTGCTGGATAAGAGCCCGGAAGACAAAGCGCAAGGACACAGGGCGTCTGTAAGACGATCGATATATGGCAGTAATAAACTGATTATGGCGGTAGTTGCCGAATTCTCGTCGATTGAAATGGTTGAGGGAGAAAAAGCTTGCCTGAGCGCTTGGAGGTGATGCCATCATGCAGGGATATCCTTGCATATTGCATGGATATGTTGATCTTACTCGATGGTTTGATGCTTAAAGTGGGCACAGACAGACTCACGCAGCATAGGGCTTGGCCTCCTGTTCTAGCTTTGTTCACAAGGTTCGGTCATTGACGGGTTTAACAAATTATGTCTTGTCAACGAATGTTCAGCCCTACTGTCTAAATTAATTATCGCATCGCAATCTATGATAGCCCCTGTGTTGATCAATCCTTCAAACTAAATCAGTGTCAAATAACCACTGCAAAGTAAAGAACAATTGTGAGTCTGATGACAAAAGACCAGGATACCTGCCTGAGTGACCAACGAGCCAAGACTCCTTGACCACCGAGCTAAATCAATGCAAGTTGGTGCTTACTGCATACTGCTGCAAATACGGTGGATTGGCCATCACGTCAACCAGACGTGTTCGCCTTATTTCCTGTGCCTGTTTCCCAAAGTATCTGCCGGATTGGAAACTATCGCACGTTAACATCTCCTCATGGATACCTGAAGGGCGTTATTGTTACCTCCATGTGACATTGGCTTGGACCACGTTCTGAATGCCCTTGATATATCGCGCGACTTGAGAGTCAACGTCTGCACCCCAGCTCGGCAATTGGGAAATAACAGTCTGCCATTCCTGGTAACGTTCTTCGAGAAGCGCACCGATTGTGTTAAATGCTTGTTGGGGAGATTGACCGGCCATTCTGCACGACGCGACCATGCTAAATGGACAATCATCATCCTACACAATGTCTGAGCCCATTTGATCAATAGCAGCTGGTATTCTTACCTCTTCTTTTCTGTACGATAAGACATCATTTGATCTGCGTGGTTTGGTCAGCACATCATCACGTGATACATTATCTGTAGCCAAACTCACAACAGGACAAAGTCCACACCGAGACCTTCCAAGATCTGGATAATGGGGCTCTCAAACACTTTGTTGGGCAACTTTATATCGTGAGCATATTCAATAAGATGGTATAGTGGTGTAACCCCAGAAGAGAGGCGTCTCGTCTGAAGCATCTCCTCAATACTGGGGATATTATTGGATGAAAGGTGTTTGACATGATGTATCACTCCGTCTGCGTAGTCTTTCATGGCAAGAGCAAACCTCACACGGGCGCCTGTATATCGTCAGTAAAGATCCAGTGCTGTCAATATCATGTCAAGATATACCTTGTGGTGAGCCCTGGTGATTGGGTTAGCAGTACTTCAATAATCCAGGTTGGTTTGGGCTTACCTCTGACACTCTTCGAAAGATGTCATCATGAGCCTGCACAACGCGAAGCTTATTCTTGGTAAAGGTTTTGCCCAGCATGTCTGCCATTAGACTATCGATAACAAGTTGAGCCTGTCTTTGAGCATTTTTCAATGGCCCTTCGTCAAACACTACCCCTGTTAATCGATTATGTCGTCTTTCATGGACACAAAGACTTACAATCATCAAAAGGGAATACCTATGAGAGATTATTAGACACCGCTCTGCAGAAAATTGATGACGGGTCACTTACCCAGTTACCCCAATCGCACATTGTCTTGAGCTTCGCCCAAGGTGCATCAGGGGCAGCGATAGAGATGAAGCGAGCAAAGTCACAAAACTCGACTCTCCTTTTCATCCGAGCTGAGAATCGGCACTTTCTAAATGCTGTCAGCACGTTGGCAATGAGGATTTTTCTGGGTCGCTTACTCCGAGAGCCATTGTTCTGAAATTGGCTTGACTGTCCCATAGTGTTTATTGATACAAGGATCTTGGACGACAAAGCCCTTGAACAAATCTGGTAACACCACCGTAGTCTTGGATTGCTTTCTTCCTGTCACGTGCATAATTGGTGCTGCAGTCTGACCTCGAACAGGCAGCAGCAAGTAACGAGAATACGAATGGTAGATGATATGAAGGGGTTGACTCGTTTGGTCTCAGCTTACTTATGCCATCATTATATGCTGCTTCAGTAACTCGGGGCACGACAAAGGCAAGAAGGTGCGATCATCGTATACGTGTGACAGGTCAAGCCAGCGGGAAGCCATCCAGCCTTGTGATTCGTAACCAGGGCTCTTTGAAAGATTATTGGGGGTCACATCACAAACAATTTAGGTATGGTTTCACCTTAGTGGATTTAGTTTGTGATAATTATGAGCTAGGATAACAAGTTGGTCACCCGGCTGCCTTGGTGTGATTATGGGTTCAGAATGGGTACCCCATCTAACCGGAGCACAGAACCTCTGTAAAAGAAGGGAGAGCGTACTCGATAGCTGCACTCCTCGGGCGGAGAGAGGAAGTTCACTGGAATCATGCACTCTTTGGGAAAGGGTCATGCTATATCTTTAAGCCTGAAAGCTCCGCGGGATGGTGCTTCACCCATAGATATAAGGCAGCTCTATGGTACAGTAAAGTCTCTCGTTTGCATCGAGATCCAACACCATCAGCTTGAATTACATACGCATTCATAAAGACGTATTCTGAAGGATTCTTCTCACTCCCAATAATTCCCCATGGACTACCTCAGAGAGCCCGTCCCAGGCGACGAAGTTTACACTATCGGGAACCATACTTTTACCTGGACAGACCAGCACATTACCAAGTCACACACAGATCCTCTTCGCTTCGAGTGCGATGAGCTTGGTGCTGCAGCTGTCAGGAGGATCCACGAGATCCATGATCAACTCAGACCAGAAGGCCAGCACGTCAGTAGAACAGACCTGTTCGAGGCGCTCAGTCAATATCACGAGCAGGATGCACATCTCTCCCAACTCTGGCAAGAAACACATTTTGTTCCACCCTGGGTTGACTGGGAGCAAATTGCTCGTGGACAACGTTTCTTCTACCGCTATGCTCTTGCAAATCTTATTGGTTTCGCCTTCCAGGGCTTCGTGGGCGAGAACTCTGCTTCGACAAGTGCGGTAGAAGTACTCGCTCGCACAGGAGGCTTCAGCACTCGTGTACTGAGGAGGCGCCTTCTCGAGACTTTCCAGCTCGTCCTCCAAGTCACGCACTCTCTCGAGTACATCCAGCCAGGGGGTGCAGGTCACAGATCCGTCATCAGAGTTCGTCTCCTACACTCCATTGTCAGACAGCAGATTCTCAAGGTAGCCGCATCGAAGTGCCGATTCTTCGACCAGGAGACGCATGGAATTCCAATCAACACGCTGGATTCCATCCACGCCATAGCCACTTTCAGCTGCAACCATGCTTGGCTCCAGCTACCCCTGATGGGCATCACACCTGACCCCCAAGAGGTCGAGGACTACATTGCGCTCTGGCGATATGTAGCGCATGTAATCGGCGCACCACAGGAGTACTACACTTCAGCCAAGCAGGCCAAGGCCGTGATGGAAAGTTTGGCTTACAATGAGCTCTTTGTGACGCCAACGTCTGTCGCCATTGGACATAACTTTGTAGAGGCGCTCAAGGATCTGCCCCCGATCAACATCTCGGATGGGTTCATCCAAGCTGCCAGCCGGATGTTGAACGGGCACGAGATTTGCGATCAGCTCGGCATGGGACGACCGGGGTGGTACGCGTATGCGTGCTTCAAGGGCCATTGTTGGCTCGTCTGGGCCTTGGCGATGATGCAGCGATGGATCCCTACTTTTGACGATAAGATGGTCCAATTTTATAGGGAGGGCTTGCATAATGCCATAATCCATAGTGATCAAGGGCTCGGGGGTGGGTCTATTCTTCATTTCAAGTACGTCCCTGATGGGAGGATACAGGGCAAGGAGAAGAACGGACGGGTGGAGGGGAGACTTTGGTTCTTTGAACGCCCACTCGAGCTGATTTGCTTTGTCGTCTTTGTCATTGGTGGTCTTATAGCTTTAGGAGCGCCACTAGGCATAACTCAGTTGGTGACGATTGGAATATCAGGGTCGGAGCGAAGGCTCACTTAGATCAGCATAGCACTCCTTGCAATCCACTTACAGTTTATTAGACTCATGCAGCCGGCAGTGCCCTATTTCTTTGCCGTGCTAGATACCGTCATTGTCCTGTCAGCCTTGAACAATAGCTACTGTGCACGGACGCCCAGACGGCCGGGCAAATAGTCTGGTAGGTAAACGCGCCATCAAAAGCTCTCAAGGGATATATCGCACTATTGTGAGACGTGACTTGCACCAACATGACGAACAACCCACGATGTCCATTCTACAACTGAAACTACCAAGACCTGATAGATCACTCATCACTCTGAGGGTCTGATCATGAATGTGTCTCGATCGATCAGGAAGAATGCCATATTTTCTTTGTTTGTCTCCTCCGAGAGATGGCCATTGACGGGATGGTAACCAGACAATCTGGACGTCACTCATGCACCATCCATCAACATTCGTCCTGTTGGGAGCTGATTCGTTAGGCTGCGAAGTGACAGGTGGGTGGGGTTGGGATCCTCGTTTCGACGGGGTTGCATTCAGTTTACCGAGTTCACGCGCTAATGCACGTATATGCACTTAGCGCTCCCGAGTTCACTGCTTTCAGGGGAGTCGAAGCTGCGGGGATTAATTTAGCGGCAGATCAGCCATTTTAGTATGTACAAATGAGTGGTCCCGCTGCGTAAGATAAACGGTAACTCCGTCAGACGGGTCTCGAATTAATCCACAGCACAGCATGCTGTTTTGTCAATAGATTGGGACATTTGGACGCTCCTCTTACAGTATGTATCCTATTAAACTGGTAGCCAGACTGCAGGACGCAATGGTACGTAGTAGAATGACATTGTACCCACTAAAACGACTGCAACATGACGCATAGACTCACGGTTACATCAGCCAATCGGGCCAATGGTCAGCGTGCATACAAATAGCATCATGTGGCTTGACCAGCCTGCGAGGTAAAACAGGAACATGGTATTCGTTCACAAAGTTTCTCCATTCATCCGGACCCGACAGTTCGGGGCCTAGTTCAGCGTGAGAGAAAAAGATGAGGAACGCGAGAGAAATGGAAGGCAAAGAGAATCTCCAGGTGCTGTTGGATCCAGCCGTCAGGGCTTCTTTGGGGAACAGTATAGGGTGAAATGTAAGGCTCTATTGAGACCTGTATGCGACAATTGAGGTGGAGCTTTCGTCGTATGGCAAAGATACACCCGAATGTACTCTGTACTCACATGAGAGAGGGAAGAAACCGAAATCTCAGCAGTTTGATCGGCTGGGATCATTAGGTCTGTCGGATCATTTTCTGGTACCATTCCGCTGTTGTTAAGAAATAAATGCCTACGGTACTGAGCAATAAGTGCGATTAACCCGACATTTGACAGAACCCACAGTCTGACTGATAAACATTCAACGATTCTTCCTGTTACTATGATAGTGGATCTGTTGGTAAACATCCTGGGACTATCCGTACCTTGCTTCGGTTCAATCTTTCGGCCTAACCATGTAAGTTTATCCATGTCAGATTGCATTTAGCACACGGATGGGTCCTACAGTAGTTCACGCGCTAACATCGATAACCCCGCCGAGTTCACGCGCTAATGCGGACGACTCCACCGAGTTCACGCGCTACTATATGACCTTACCGTGTTCACAGGCCGGGGAACTTGTTTCCATACCCTACATGGGCTGCCCAAGACGGCAGTAGGTAGTTCCGGGTAAGCCTACAGAGTTTTCTATTTTTGAGAACTAAACTTGCCATAGATGCTTCCTACGATGGGATGGTGCTTCAATAACTGTTTGAGAACTAAAGATTGTGCCTTTTGCTTGAGGGACTGACGAGCAAAGTGCCTAGAGAGATTATGCCTTGATGCTTGTCGATAGTTATGCTTATTTATCAGATCAACAAGCAGATGTAACATTGGTGATTATGATTATGGCGTATCGATGTGGGGCCCTCTTCGTAACGAGAAAATGACTGTCATACGACAGGGATGGCCAACACCCATGATCGAAGAAGATCCTGTTGGCTTTGCAGAACCAGTTGGTGATTAGTATCGAACATCGCATTACTCTTTACATCACCACGACGAGAGAAAGACATCCCAGCGGAATGGTTCATAGGCAGGTGCAGGGTTGGCAAAAGGATATAAGCAATCAAATTGTACGGAATACGAGAAACTAAAAACAGATTTCCACTACTACTTCACGCTTTCTTCAGCTCGTGACAACTTTTGTGATGCTCACTTCGTGGCCCATGACTCAACCTCCCCACATGGCTTATGCTCTAGCGGACCAGCACTCGGAACAGACGTATCCATACATGGACCTTGCTGGAGTATCCATGCCACCCTGCTTAGCCTCCGCATCGAGCTTGTGTTTTACGGCAAACGCTCTGGCAAACACCTCCGAAACCATAATCCAGGCAACACCATGGCCCGGTCCTGCTCATGACGCTGGAATTGCGACCCTGGGAAGTTCTCCACAAAGCTCGCCGCCGCAGCCATTTGTGACACTGGACAGCCCAGATCAGTCTTGCTCCGTTCCTACCGGTTACTGGCCTGCTGACTTCTGCATCCACGCAGCCAGCCCTGGTCTTCTCGACTATGCGGACTTGGAAGCGGCCGCTGCGCCCACCGAACGCACTTTGAGCTGCACAACACCTCGGTCAAGCGAACTCTCTGACACGTATACGCACACAATACATGCCAATATAAGATCCTATCGTCCGCAGGAACAATACCTCATCCGGGCACTTTTATGCGGCAAGCCACTTCAGGAAATTCGATCGACACATATAAGGACATGGGGGAATATCGAGCCGCGTCAGCTTCGAGAGATGTCGAAAAGGTTACGGCATGAATATTGTATCATTGACTACATCCTTTCATCGATTCGTCCCCGATCGCCAACCGATTCGCAGGCGGGCCAAATATGTTCGGCATGCTTGTCAAATCCCACATCATGCCTACGGGGCGCAGGTCTGCTGCGACCCGGTGCCGGTACACGACCAAGGATCATATTATACACCAACATCGACCTGCCGGAGAGTTGAAATTATTGTTGATGTTATTGAGAAGATTGGAAGGCTTGGACACCTGTCTAAAGTCTACAAAATAAATACACTAATATCTATTAAAATTTAAGTTCTAAAATAGCATTAGCTATATTTGCTGTTCTTTTAAAGTGTCTATTAGACTGCTTGAGTAAAAGCCACGATGGAGTTGAATCGATTAAGTGCATTAAAGACTTCCATGTGTATATGTTTTGATGTCTTCTTCTAGAATTTCTAATACTATAACGTGTTTGATAAGCGAGTTGACCAGACACGCGAGTTGACCAAAAATCGCTCAACTTTCATTATTACCATTTGGTTAAATACTTCTCAACAACCTAATATGACACAGCCTTCAAAGGAAGCTAGAATCCTTCTTGCTCCTTCAAGCCCTTCAAAATAACCCAAAACTAAGCATCCGACGCGCGGCAAGTATATATAAGGTTAGATACGGTACCCTCCGTAACCAAAAGAATGGCATGCAATCGCGGTGCGATTCTATCCCAAACTCACGGAGACTATCTGATCTAGAAGAGAAGATAATAGTCCAATTCATTCTTGACCTAGATTCGCGAGGATTTCCCTCGCGACTGCTTTTTTGGAAGAAATGGCCAATTCTCTGCTTGCAGACCGCAACGCATCACCTGTCGGCAAGCGCTGGGCTCATAACTTCGTAAAGCGACAACCAGAGCTAAAGACGCGTTTATTTCGCAGATATGACTATCAGAGAGCTAAATGCGAAGATATGACTATTATTCGTGGCTGGTTTAGGCTTGTGCAGAATACAATCGCAAAGTACGGTATCCGATCAGATGATACCTGGAACTTTGATGAGACTGGCTTTATGATGGGCATTATTATGGCCGGAATGGTTGTCACCGGTTCAGAAAGGCAAGGAAGACCAAAATCAGTGCAGCCTGGAAACCGGGAATGGATTACTGTGATTCAGGCGATTAATGCGAAAGGTCAATCAATCGCGCCGTTCATCATTGGTGCAGGCCAGTATCACCTTGCGAATTGGTACCGAGAATGCAACCTCCCGGGCGATTGGGTTATTGCAGCAAGCCAAAATGGATGGACAAATAACGAGCTGGGTCTTGAGTGGTTAAAGCACTTTAATCGGTCTACAACTAACCGATCAACTGGTCCCTATCGTCTTCTGATCCTTGATGGTCACGAAAGCCACCACTCGGCCGATTTCGAGAGGTATTGTAAGGAGAACAAGATCATTACGCTCTGTATGCCTGCTCATGCATCTCACTTACTTCAACCCCTTGGTGTTGGGTGCTTTGGGCCGCTAAAACAGGCTTATGGTCGAGAAATAGAGCATCTGATCAGATGCCCTTTAACCCATATTTCTAAGACCGAGTTCTTTTCTGCCTTTTATACTGCATTTAAAGCTACTTTTACAGAAAGTAATATCCGGGGAGGTTTTAGAGGAGCTGGGCTTGCTCCTCTTAACCCGGAAAATGTAATTTCAAGGCTTGAAGTGCAGCTACGGACTCCAACGCCTCCCGGGGAGGCTAATAAACCTTCGACCCCATGGGTTTCAAAGACCCCAAAGACAGCAACTGAGGCTCAATCTCAATCGGAATACCTCGAAAGGCGAATCAGAAGTCATAAAAGCAGCTCCCTAGAGTCAATAATTGAAGCTTTAAAGTCTAGTACTAAAGCAACAAAGGCAGCTCTACATTGGCTAGCCTTAGTAGAGGCTAGGTTAAAGAATCTCGAAGAAGCAAATAGGGTATTAAGCCGACGCCGGAGGGCAAAAAGGACCAGACTACAGAAAGGAGGGGCGATGACAGTACAGGAAGCATCGCAAGTAATTGATCAGATGGATGTTGATGCGCAGGTAGTGGCCGAATCATCTAGAAATGGTGCTCGAGGAAGGTCGGAGCGACCGGGTGGTCGGCGTTGCGGTGTATGCAGCAAGGCCGGGCATAACGCAAGGACCTGTCGGGTAGTGATTGAGACCCCAGGAGAAGAGTGTAGCGAGTAGTTTTAATTGATTAGATGGTTTATGGTGGTTTTAAAGCGATTTAAAGTCAAGAGGTTGAGATTTTTGTGACACTCGCTTATCTGTGACACCCGCTTGTCAACCACGTTATGACTAAGATATCCCATACTTTTCGCCCTGTCTGACACTTTTGTGCCCAACTAAGCAAGCTTAGTTGGCACCCCCTCCCGGCTAGCCAACTAGTAAATTTTTAATGAAAACGCGGCAAGTTGTCTATGGAGGAGGGCAAGGCTGCTTAGCTTCATTTTGTTTCTTCTGATTGCGCCTCATTCCCGATTGACCTGGTTTATGGATGATCGCTACTTGGTTCCTCTGCTTTGGTAGCTTGCAAGGCTGAATGATTGCGCTCGTAAATGAGACTAAAGCCAGATCAAGTAAGTTATCTGTTGTGTAATAGATACTATGCTAGCACTTTCTAAATTGCCATCGAGAATTCTGTGCCGTTCTGGTTCATCCTCTTCCATGCTTCCTGTTTAGAACCATCGTAGTTGTAAACAGTTGCCCCGCGTTCAATAGCGCTGATCCTCGCAATGTCCTTGTCGAGAGTGGCAGGCCAAGTCTCAAGATTAGAGAAAACTGTCAAGAGGTATTGCGCTCCAATGCCGTAATTAAATCCAACAACAACCCACTCATTCTTTACGGTGCCCTTCCATCTTTTAATTACTTTAACCGCATCGTCTAACACCTTTTGTGCTTCAGTTTCATCGTACCATTTCTTGGCCTTGACGGTAAAGATAGCTCCTACACCCATGCTTGGCTAGAACAGCAGAATAGACAGCACAGTTGTGAGAATCTAGATCCTAATTGAACATATTCAGTTTTGTAATATTGAGCTGTGTTTTCTCGGTGGTTTTTACCTTCAGAATGCTGCTGTTGATACCTCAGGCAGTACAGGTGGTGACTCTTGGATTTAGTATAAATAAATATAAGCTAACCGTTCTATATTGCATGATATATGGAAGTGGTGCAAATGGATTGTTGCTGAGAAGGTTTTAGACCAGTTCCGTTTAAGACCGGGCGTTTTTAGTCTTTAAATACACAATGGCACTCCCTTTGTGGAAGCTCTATACTGTGCCCCATGGTGTGTGGTCTTGCAATGACGAAATCGAGCGCAGGTAGCTGAGTGGAGAAGCAGATTTGAACAAGTTACGGCTCAAGACTTGCCGATATATCTTGTAGCAAACACGTGGGACCTTTTACTGGTTTAATCAGATAGCCTAGCCAGTAAACGGCCAAGCCAACATATATAATTATGAATCAGTCCGAGAGTCGTGAAATAATTAGATCCTAAGTGATACGTCTTGGACGAGTCGATTCAAAGATGGCCATTTTAGGTCAGCCTCTTATATGGCTATATTGCCAGATTCGTCCCTTTTGTGCGTGCGACCGGCGTATCTAAAGAAGCAAGAAACCTCATCCTTCCTCAGCATTGTGCTAATAGGTGACACCGAGGTGGAGTATGTTGTTATACGACAGCCACATAATCATGAAAGGTGCTGTTGCCTAATTGGAAAGAAGCTCATACATACCCAAGCCCATCTCCCTCCGTTGTAGTGTTTGTTGAATAGTGGATAGTATTGCACGGAGGCTAGAAGAATGAGGGTTTAGCGAGCACGCGGTACTCGACGTAGTCCTCTCCGTCGATATTTATAATGGTTCCTTGAGACACTAGCTTCCCACTGAAATGGCCATTGGCCTTGCGCTCCTATTTGACTCCACCATAAATTCTCGCATCATCGGTGCTTGCCCTTGAGAACCGCATGCTTTCCTGGCTCGCCCACACCTTNTTTGACTCCACCATAAATTCTCGCATCATCGGTGCTTGCCCTTGAGAACCGCATGCTTTCCTGGCTCGCCCACACCTTATCCGGACGCTTCATGTCATGTCGTTCCTGGAACTGCGGTCGACTGTAAGGGGTCATGCCAGGTACCTTGGCGGCGGCAGCTTCTGCCTTCTCGCGGTTGACGGCCTGCAGGCGAGCACGCTCCTGAGTCCGCTCGGCGCGTAATATATCTTGTTCAGCCAGGGCTGGGGTTCGCGCTGGCGCTCTGCTGCGTCCTACCTGCGATCGCACGAGTCGCCGGGGCTGGTTGAGGGGCTTCGTTGTCAATGGATGCATGATGCGTCAAACGGCCTTCATCTCTGGCTGCCTCTACGCGGCGGTTTCGACGGAGTTCTTGGTGAGCATTTTCACCAGTCAAGCCTGACTTGTGGAGCTGTTCCCGGTCTTGCCCAAGACCGTTGGGAAGGCGAGGTGGAGTAGGTGGGGTTGATAATGAATGGTGAACCCAGTACAGAGTAGTCACCGGCATTCACAGCTCGGAGTTGTCCCTGCAATATAACCCTGGGTTCATTTTCCATTTGTCCCTCAGACGTTTCTCCACTGCCACTCCAGCAGTGGATTCCCTTGCAAATTTCCCTGATTTGGTCGCCCGTGAGATGTGCCAGATGTTCTTCGCGATCAATCTCCTTGAATGGAATCGCGTCACGGTTATTTCCCTTAGGAAACGCACCTTTGTACTCTTCTCCATTGCGTCTTTTGTATGCGAGCTTTGATCTTAACTTATGGTCTTTAGACACAAATCCGTATACGGCGATGCGATCCTCCCGATCAGGCTAAGTAGACTTGGCCCATGTGCCGAGGAGGATTCGAGTTGGCTCGGTGCCGGGTATCGATCTACTTTGTGCTAGTTGGATGGGAGTCTGCTCCAGTATACGGCCATTCCATGCAGCGGTGTTGGCAGGCATGAAATATCCGCTTGTCCTGCGTCTTTTTGCATCGCGATTGTTTTGTAGACCCTCGGGGAGTTCGACGCCATAAGCGATCTGGAGTGGCGCAAGGCTTTTGCTGGTGGTCTGATTCAACTTGGCGCGGCGCTTGGCTTCCTTCACCGCAGCCAACTCGGCATCAGTCTCGATAGCTTCAGTCTGTTCGTTCCCTAGGCTTTCGGTACGTATCTTGACATATTCCTTAATTTCGTGATTATTCAGGCCCACAAGATGCTTGAGAAAGATGACTGCTTCAAATTTCACCGAATATGCATTAGGCTCTGGGGCAGCGGATATTCCTCATCTACCGTTTCCCCCGATATTGTGAGAGACAATATATTCGTGCGGAGATGCCCATGAACGGATATAAAGCCAACGACAGCGTGTTTGAGCTCTAAAGTAGGAGCGCCCGAGTCTCTCCAATAGCCTACTATCAGTCTTCTTGCCTTTCCCAAATCTAGAGAAAAGGATTTGGTCTTTGTGGCAGCCGAGGAGATTTGAAGGTTGTCGACAATGCTTCTGCTTTCACTCGAGCCATGACAGGCAGAGGTGTATTTCTGTTTGGGATCATATGGTGTGACAGGCTCGTCGTCACCATCGATCATGTTCTCATCCTAGGCATCGGACGTTGGACACACAGGCGCTGGCTTGAGGGGACTGTCGGTGCGCGCCCTCACCATCTTTTCATTCTCGTGTTCAACGTAGTCGATCCTAGGCGGTGACTGTATAGTGCTTGGTGGATCACTGAGTTTGCTGTCACTATCCATAACTCCGATTGAGATTCCGCGGGCGTTCCGCTGTCTATAACGCTACGTTAGCTGATGCTGTTTGAAGATCGATGCACCAAAGCCTAGAAGTGACACCGGGAAATGACATCAGGAATATGCCAAAGAAAAATCAACCGCTGAAATGGAGTAGAAAGCAAAGCGTCTGGTCGGCCGCCGGTGTTAATCATGGCCAAAGATAATCAATCGAGCAGTCAAGAGCTGTTTTGGGCAGGGATGAACGGTATCTAGTATGAGTAGAATGAAGAAAGCTACTGCTCACAGTGCTTGAATGAAGAGGCAGATGAAGTGGCCGTTGTAGGAATTAATGCTGCCATTGCAGTCTTCGTGATCCAGTATGTTCGTGCTGGGCGACATTTGACTTGGCAGCCGTTTCCGTAGGAAGCTTGACATCTGGGTTCTTGATCCGCGGGTGCTGACTCTCCAGTCACCGTCTTGTATAATGTCATGTCGTGTCGCTCAAAGACTCAAGATAACAGAGATACGCGGATACAGCCAGGCCATATGTGGTCAGCAACGAAACCAACAGAATACGGCGGTGTTGGCAGTTCGAACAATGTGAGTCAACTTGAGGCCATAGATCATGCCGAGGCGACGCCGCTCATTCATATATCAGTCCTCACCATCACTTGGTCGATTGGGAACACGAATACATCTTGGCGAAGCGATAGACGAATACGGCAAGGTGCCGATGACAGCATAGCGATGAAATTTCAAACAGAAAATCGGAGTCTCAGAAATAGTATGATGGTTCAACTCACTTTGGAGACGAAGTTTTAGCCAGTACAGCACCTGCAATATAGCCTGCTCGCGGGTTTCCGTAAATGCTGCTTGTCGATGGCAAGGATGACGACGGCGTGCGGTCCTTGGCATCAGAGACTGAACTCGCCATTGATGGCAGTGGTGACTGCGACATGGTTGGCGACGTAAATAGCGATTTGAGAGTCAGTGGGGCAGTATCTGAAGGGGCAGCTGGAGAAGAAGTCGCAGTAAGACTATCAGGAGCCGAGCTGTTGCTTTCCACAGGGATAGAAAAGATAGAAGCAGAGTCTGCGAACACGCTTCTCGAAGTGGGAGTTTTGGAAGTAGCTATCGATGACAACATAGGTGATAAAGGTTCGGATGGCGCCACTGGTTTGTGCAAAGCAGGATGTACCATCCACAACCCCTCTTTCGGCAAGCAAAATAAAAAAAGCTTCACCAAAACCTACCAACTTCACTTACACAAATATTGGCCAAAATAAATAGCTACTTGGAGGACAATGCCTTTGCTGATTATAGAAATGATTGGAGTTAACGATTGTCGCCCTCTAAGGCTGTGCGGGGTACGCGATGTATGCATACCGTGCTATGGAAATAGTGTTAATTCGATCATTAAGTTCTTCACCGCTCTTTTCTCTGTTTTTTGGCCTTTATCTACGACAACATATGAAAATGCCTAGGTCAAGACTCCGATGGAAATACACAGAGGAAGATATGGCAGAGGCCATATTGGATGTTACTGATAATGGTCTTTCACCTCAAGCCGCTCAGAGACGGGGAGTGCCTCGGAGCACTCTAATCGACAGACTTAACGGCCGCGGGGCCGTGAAAGAGCAGGTCCACCCTTATCGACGCTTGTCCAAGAGCCAAGAGGATAGGCTCGCTTTCCGGATACTCCGTCAGGAGTCTTTGGGCTATGCTCCGTCCCATAGTCAAATCCGCGCTTGCGTCATGGGCCTGCTGAGACAGCAGGGCGAACATCCCGACTTGGGACGTAACTGGGTGACCAAGTTTATCAATCGCCGCGCAGACCTAAAGACCAAGATAGGTATACGTCAAGAAGCCAAGAGATTTGACTCTTTCACACCTAGAGCGGTTCATTGGTACTTTGATATCAGGGAGGGCCAATATGGTTGGATCAAGCCTGAAAACACCGTCAACGTTGATGAGGGGGTATCATGACTGGTTTCGGCAAGAATTCACCTCTATTCCCTGTCAATGCTTGAGTTTTGGCCGACTAACCCTCTGGGTTCAGGTCTAGATAGCCTGGTCGTTGGAAGCGCGGACCCGAAGCGTAAGGCGTTTCTCAAGGGACCACAAACTCGGAATTGGACTTCATTCATCGAAGCCATCACTGCTGACGGCCGCGCTTTAGTTCCTGGCATAATATTCAAGGGGAAGCAGCTCCAGAAACAGTGGTTTCTTGATGAGTTCAAGCAGATAGCAGACTGGTATTATATAACACCGCCCAACGGGTGGACTGATGACCACATAGGCATTGAATGGCTTGAAAGAGTTTATCTGCCCCAGACTACGCCTGCCGACGACTCTGATGCGAGACTGATCATTTTAGATGGTCATGGAAGCCATGCAACAGTATGTTCACTATTTTCCCCACCTCAAGATCAGTGCTGAGTGATGGAAGGATGAATGGATGGCCATGTGCTTTTTGAACAACGTTTATTGCTGCTATCTACCAGCACACTGCTCTCATGGACTCCAGCCACTGGACAATGGAGTATTCAATGCCTCGAAGGCTGCATATCGACGAGAGTTGGAAAAGTTCGCCTCGTTGACTGATTCCGCTCCGATGGACAAGGTCAATTTCATCAGGGCCTACGCCAAGGCTCGCCGAGTTGGAATGATTGAGAAGAACATACTGTCTGGCTGGAGAGTTACTGGAAATTGGCCGATCTCACGTGCCAAAGCGCTGCGGCACCCAGAAATCCAGGAAGATAGGCCGAATGGCAGCCCAAGGGCGACTCCCGAGCCCAGGCCGTATTTTGACTCGGACGATACACCACAGACGAGCCGTCAAATTCGTGATCTTGGGCTGAACAAAACACCAAAGACACGGAGACGGTACAGTGTGATAGCTAAGGGCTTTGAGGCTCAACAGCAGACGGTAGCGGCGCATACGCTGAGGATTGCTAGCCTAGAGGAAGAATTGGCTCGCCTGAAGAGAGGGAAGAAGAGGAAGGCGGTGCCGAATCCTAACAAACGTTTTATGGCTTTTGGAGAGACTCTAGCTGGTAAAGAGTCCATACCAGAAGGGGCGACTCAAAATATGCCTGTTGTGGTGGAATCTGTCTGTTCAAGCGAGCAAGAGTCAGAATCGGAGGCTGGTTCTGTCATCGAAGTCAGAGAGGAAAACATACCCCACCAACCACCCAGGCGGTCGCGGCGGGTGGCGAAAAAAACCAGAGTACAATAGATAAACCCTATTTATGATTTATGAAACGAAAAGTTTCACGGATTTCTATTAATTCGGTCAAGTTCTGTGTAAGTGAAGTTGTTGATTTTTGGTGGTGGCTTTTTTATTTTGCTTGCTGAAAGAGGGGTTATGCCGAAAGAGGGGTTGTGGATGGTAGCGGTAGCATTTGTTCTTGTTGGAAGCATCGCCGAACGAGCTTCGGTCGCGTACAGGGTGCGAGGAGTTCGTTCGTGCGTCGAAGACGTGTCCTGAAACCGCTTTCTATCTGTACTTGATATTTTCATTTGATGAGATTGTGGTAAGTGGGCTGAGGGGGCGGTAGCGTCCGCCTCACGAGGGGATTGGTGTCATCTAGCGACTTGAGTCGTGCGGAGAACCTGAGTCGCCGTGCTTCGAGGAGCTGGTCGACTGACGGTATCCCGCTTTCTCGGTGGAGGATAGTGATGGGTGTTGTCTTCCAGACGGGGAGTATAGCTCTCATGGCTTGGTTCATGGCTTTGGCCATTCTCTGCATAAGATGCTGGTTGCTTGATGGTATGTCTTTCGTAGGCTGG
This sequence comes from Fusarium cf. aywerte, assembly GCA_011034095.1. NCBI lineage: Eukaryota > Fungi > Ascomycota > Sordariomycetes > Hypocreales > Nectriaceae > Fusarium > Fusarium cf. aywerte. The sequence continues at coordinate 18,598 of WETZ01000086.1, forward strand.
TTCCACCGTGGCCTGGATGTGCCCGGGTACCACGCCTCGGAGCCGTGGAGCAGCACCGGCTCGACACATGCTCTGACGGCACTCCGCACGGCGCTCGGCAGAGGGCCGTGTATCGTACTGGTTAGTCCTNTGAATCCGGAACGATAGCCTGCTGTCAAGCCAGATGCCGAGCCAGCGTAGAGCCGGCTCGGGATGTTTCTCGTTAGCACCATGTCTTACTGTCGGTGCGGTCCTGAGTTTACCGCGGGAGAAGTGCATGACTTCGGTTTTCTTTGGGTCGAAAGAGACACCATTCAACGCACCCCAGCGTACCATCTCGTCGACAGAGCTGGATGCCATTGTAGCAGTTTCGTCCACTGTGTCGCCTATGGACAGGATGGCCGTGTCGTCTGCATAGCCGAAGCGACCCTGAGGGTTGCCCAGTCGGTAGACTGGCTCAGTATAGAGTAGAAAGAGGATTGGCGATACCGGTGAACCTTGAGGAAGGCCGCACTGGAGAGGAGAAAATGGGGTGGTGGTGTCTTGATACCTGACGCGAGCCGATCGGTCCCCCATGAAGGACTGGGCCCATCTAGCTACATGGTCGGGCCATCCTTGTTCGCGGAGTCGAAGGACGAGCCTGTTGCGCATGACGGTGTCGAAAGCGCCTTGGATATCCATTGTGACCAGGGTGGCCACCTTCTTGCGTGCAAACGCTTCTTCGATGTCGTGGATCAGGACGGCTACCAAGTCTGTTGCCGACCTCTTAGGGAGCGCTCCGGCCTGCTGCGGGTGGAGAATGCTGTAGTGTACAGCTGCCCACGCTAGACGGCGCGCGATCAGCCGTTCTAGTCCCTTACCGAGGCAAGATAGCAGAGAGACCGGTCGCCAGGCTCGTGGCGACGTGAGATCACGGCGTCCGGGCTNCGGCTACCAAGTCTGTTGCCGACCTCTTAGGGAGCGCTCCGGCCTGCTGCGGGTGGAGAATGCTGTAGTGTACAGCTGCCCACGCTAGACGGCGCGCGATCAGCCGTTCTAGTCCCTTACCGAGGCAAGAAAGCAGAGAGACCGGTCGCCAGGCTCGTGGCGATGTGAGATCACGGCGTCCGGGCTTGGCGATCATGACCACTTCTGCCTCCTTGAACGGCTTCGGATGGTGGCCTATAGAGAGGCATCTTTCGAACAAGCGACGAATGTGTGTCCCGATGATGTGCCATACGGCTTTCAGAAGATTGACGGTGATGTTGTCTGGCCCTGGAGATGTACTGCCTGTGTGGATGGTCGCGTACTGCGCCTCGTCTAGAGAGATTTCGTGCGGAAATGGAATCGATCTGGAGGGAGAGATTGATGCCCAAGGGTTGTCGATGTCGTCGTCTGCAGTCCGTCGTTCTAACGTAGCCTGTCNAATCGATCTGGAGGGAGAGATTGATGCCCAAGGGTTGTCGATGTCGTCGTCTGCAGTCCGTCGTTCTAACGTAGCCTGTCGGAGTGCGTTGGCTTTGTCCATCTGGGTTTCGTACACGATATCGCCAACCTGTAAGGGTGGCGGCAGGAAGATTCCAGGAGATTTTAGCCAGCGAACAGCTTTGAAAACAGCGCTACTGTTGGAGAAACTATCGATGAGGTTCCGCCAGTACTGTCTCTTAGCACGACGGACCACACGGTGAAAGTCTTTCTTGGCGATTTGAACATCCTGGTTGAAGCCAAGCGGGTAGAGTCGTCTGATGGCACGGAAGGCAGCCGCGGCGCCGGCGCACTCCTCCGTCCACCAAGGGGCTGGGCGTCCACCCTTCCGCGTGGGTCGGCCGGCTGCCTTCGCTGCCGATGTCAGGAGATTCACGATTGCAGTGGCAAGCTCGTCCAGCTCGGGTGCAGTTGAGTCGGCCGTGGGAAGCCCAGCGGCTCCTAGCTCAACAAGCTCAGCAAACCGTTTAAGCTCATCCTCTGTCGTCACCCGGATCCGGCCCGGTTGATTTGGAGCTGGCTTGACGTCGGGTAGGGTCAAGCTGAGTGTGAAATGGTCAGAGCTAGTGGCGAGATGGTCCTCGACGGTGGCTTCGGCAAGTGGCATATTGGTAAAGGCAAGATCGATCGTGTTGCCGTATGGGTTTGTTGGAATATCTGGGGTGTTGAGTAGGTTGAGATCATTGTCTGATGCCCAGTCTGCGATGTCTCGGCCGCGGTTGGTGGCATGGCCAATCTGCCAGCTACGATGTCTGGCATTAAAGTCGCCGGCAACAAGACAACGTTCCGGGACAGGCCATCGTAGCAGTATGTTCAGAGCATCTCTCTCGTCATTCTGGCGATAGAAGTTGACTACCGTTATGCCGTTTACTGTCAACCAGAGAACGTCCCGGGTCTGGAAAGGCCGGATCTGATCAGCCAAGAGCCTTGGGTCTCGTCGGACGTACGTCATGACTCGAGGCCGGGTGTCGTTGCTGTTCCACACCTCGACAGGCGTGAATGCATCGTATGCAGGGTGTGTTTTGGTCAGGGAGCGAGTGCCTGCGCGGGCAGTCCACGGCTCCTGTAGAAGGACGATGTCATATCGTTCCGAGTCGGCCAGCGCCAGAGCGCAGTCGTGGGCCGGGGGGATCTTGCCGACGTTAGCCTGAAAGATCCTGAGCGGCTTCCTGTCGTTCTTTCGTGTTTGCGTGTATCTNGGGGGATCTTGCCGACGTTAGCCTGAAAGATCCTGAGCGGCTTCCTGTCGTTCTTTCGTGTTTGCGTGTATCTATTCCTGGTCATGAGGGCGAGTGATAAGAACTATACGCCGTTTTCGCGGTGAGCCTGGTCGGGGATGCTCGGGCTCCTCCTCCGCTTCGTAGCCCGCCTGAGGGCTTGTGGCCACCATGATGCACGAGGGTGCTCCTGATGCCGCTGGACTTGGAGCACGAATACTCGGCTGTTCGTGTGATGCGCTATCGTCGCTTTGTTGGGCTTCCAGATGCGATTCCGGTTGTGATTCTCGCTGTCGTTGTCGGTATGCCTCCGCACCCACGGTCCGGACATGTCCTCGCTGCTCTTTAGTGAGTCGACGGAGCACGCCGCGCACTTTCTTCGGCCGAGCTGGGCACTTGTGAAAGTTGGCCTGGTGAGGGCCTAAGCAGTTGATGCACTGTTCTGGTGCAGTGCAGTTGTCTATGATGTGGCCAGTCTTACCACAACGTAGGCAGACTGGCTGTCTATGACAGTTGCGGGCAAAGTGGTAACCCCAGCACTTCTCACATTGTCTGGGTCGATCAGTTTTGTCAATCAGTCTCGCCGCGCTGCTGCCAAAGAGCGACCAGAATCTCTTTGTGGGCTTCAGAAAGGACACAAGTAGAGTCTTGGTCAAGGGGTTGTCCGAGAACTGTCGCGAAGGACGTATATCAACAGGCTTGAGCCCGGTCTGAATTTCTATCTCGTCGCTGACGATGCTGTCACTATCCACCTCTTTACCGTGAAAGTCGGTCAGTCTTGTGGGGAAGTCTGAGACCACATAGGTGAACCATTCCTTATTCGTTTCTACTGTCGTAGCTCCCAGTTCAGCCGCCCACTCGGCCTGCTTCTCTACAAGAAAGTCGCGTGTTGCAGAGTCGNACCTCTTTACCGTGAAAGTCGGTCAGTCTTGTGGGGAAGTCTGAGACCACATAGGTGAACCATTCCTTATTCGTTTCTACTGTCGTAGCTCCCAGTTCAGCCGCCCACTCGGCCTGCTTCTCTACAAGAAAGTCGCGTGTTGCAGAGTCGGCGGTCAGGACGGCCCATCCCGATCTGACCTGGAACACCTGTCGAATCTTGTTTGAGACAGCGCCGTGTTTTCCCTGGATCAGGGTTCGGATTGCATAGCTACTATGGGCTCTGGCCGGAGCCCCGGCTTCTAGTCGGATAAAGACGCGGAGGTCTTGTCGGGGTGGGGCGATGGTCGTTTGTTGCCCTTGGCGATGAGGTGGATCTGTTTGGCGGCGTCCATGTTGTTGTTGACTGTGGGTTAGACGGTCACGGTCAGTGGGTGGCGAGGCAGCGGCGACGCTGCTGTAGGTAGGCTTGGGGGTAGTAGGTCCGGCACTGGAGAGCTCCCGTTTCCAGGAGTCGAGGAAGCTGTCGGCAAACTGTTGAGCGAAACGTCGTTGCGGTCCGGTGGTGAATTGTTGTGCGGCTTCTTCGAACTTGGCGCAGAAGGCCTGGAATACCATAAGTTTGGCGTTGTACTCCTTTACGCGTTCACGGCCGCAGGGCTGTTCTGCAAGAGGGCTGCACGGGCTCCTCGGTTCAGATTGGCGGGAGTGTGGATCCCCAGGTCGAAGGGGTCCGGGGCAGCAGGCGGGATCGTCATAGACGAAGCCATCGCCGCGGCTTGCGACTGCGCAGAGCGCAAATTCAGGCGTTTGTTGTGCGCTTGTTAAGAATTTAGGTGTAGACAGAGCCACTTTCTTAACACTTGTATGCCAAGAAAGTGTGATGACAAAGGAAGGTGTGTCACAATTTCTACTGTCATCGGTTTCGGGCTATAGGGTAGGTCGTTCAGTATAGTAGTTATTCACTTGCCTACATCTCATGCGCAGTTGTCTGAGTTTCTGTCCCGTTGGTAGCGCCCTACCTGTCATCTAACCCTCCAACCTTTATCTTGCCCGACTACTCTCGGCGACGGGACGGCCGGGAGAAGAGAGAATAGCCTTATTTCAGATACAATTAGGCAGGGGCCACTGCCCCTCTTGTCACATATGGTAAGACCTAGAGACTTTGAGGCGCCTCAGACTTGTCCCTCTTTACCCCCAGATAAGAAACAGAGCGACCAACCCCCAACGCCAGTTATCGTATGAGAGCATAGACCTGTTGATCCTTGAATGCGGCGTAGTGGTTGCGCTAGGGCTCATATTGACCGCGACAGCCGGACGTACGGTAAGAGGAGCCGGTCTGCAAGGAGAATCTGGACAGAGCCAAGTACCTACACAGGGACTATTGCACGGAAAAGCCATCAGCCCTTACTGCCCGCCCACCCTGCCTAATAGGAGAACACAACAGATTGATCCAAGCTTCCTGACACGTAACAAATGCGCGAATATGACAGCTTATCTCCAAGGAGGGAAGGTCAAGGGGGTGCATGTAAGAAATGGAAAAGGGGAGGAGATAATCGCCGAAATTCTGTATGTTTTCATTTTCTTTTGTCTTCCCTTCAACTGTCCGTTCCAGGACGCCTACGGTATCAGTAAATCGAGCAGCGATGTCCCATGTTCCTGAGATTGCCCCTTTTTTCTCAGCCTGCCCATTATCCGCTTCCTTTCGCTACTTATGTCGGCCTGATGGGCTGCCAATGACGAGGCTGAAACTTTTCATAGTGGCTGCAGAGCGGGCAACCGCCGATCATGCAACAACAGGTTATCAACCTTATTCGTCCCCACCCAACACCATGAACAGATAACACTAGAGATGATTGACATCATCAGCACCTCCCTTTCACTTGAGCCCTGGGCTCGGGCTGCGCTAGAGCAAACGCTGCTGCGCTGTGGCTTGCTTCGTGTTATGCAAGTGGTTGCCTTGTCGCGTAAGCCTTAACCGACCCCTGATCTATCTGCCTCATGGCGAACCATGGCATACCACCCATGCTCTCCTTTTAAGCCGCCCTGATTCCACATTGACACCCATTCCCAGGCGATAGATATTTCTATTTCTGACATACTTGGATACCATCGCATTGGTGAGTGACTCTCTGTTTCTTGAAGAATTCCTGATTGCGTACCAACCAGATATTGGATCATCTGGCAGTAGTAGACTATTCTCTCCTTGCCCTGTTTTGCCTGCTCCTCCTTCCACTTTGGTGGCGGTGGTGCTTCAGGCAGACAAGGCAAGCGCCTTCCTGGCTTGCTCCCTTCCCGCCACCACTTTTCACATTTTTGTTTTTTTCTTCTTCTTCGCTTGCTTTGCTTGTACTCACATTCGCGCGCTCTTGTTGCGAAATATCAGAGTAACAATGGCTGACTGAGTTTTTTCTCTTACTGCAGATTTAATTCTCTTGTGTGATTTTCGTCTCATACACACCCCTTCACCTTTGCCGACCGGTGTTGGTACTGCCTTGTGTTTTGTCATAGCCAAATAATATGGCAGATATCACCAAGAAGTGGGTTCACCACCTCAGAACGCAGGATCGTCAGGATAAGGGCAAAGAAAGAGAAAGAGGGGACTCTCAACCCTTTGTCTGCGATATCTGCGGCAACGAGTCCCAGACTATAGAAGCATGGCGCGAACACACTCAGATTGACTCTGAGCATTGTAGTAAGTGGCCAACCGCGCAAGCAGCGGAAGAATACGTCAAAGGGTGAGCCTCTCTCCTATCCAAATGGTACGCTATATTTTCATACTCATTCTTTTGCTCTTTGCAGCAGTACCAATAGGCCCAATAGCCAGGACTCCAATAGTAGGAAACGCCGGGCAGACACACATATTGGAACTGCAGGGGATCAAGGCCCTTCCGGGACGGCGGCTGATGAGGACCGAGATGCCGACAGTCACAGGGATAAGCGCTGTTCACCTCCGCCTGCAAGTCCGGCGACTGGTAGTCCGCAAGTCACTGCTAGCCGCAGCCGCGCGCGCAACGACACCCGGAGAGAATATGAGCGGCGGCCCCACAAGAATACTTCAGGTCGGCAGCTTTGGACCGAGGACAACGCTCAGTCAAAGTCACACAGTCAAGGCCGCTCTGTTCCTCTTAGTTCAGCCAGGCAAGGACCATCACCCAAGGCTAATAATAGACCTACCCAGCCTGCCACACAACAACCCCCTCAACCTCCAATCAGCGATGATGACACCCCCTCCAAGATGTTGCGCCAACCAGAGACTAGACCAATCTCCCAAGATCAACTTGTCGCAGAGGTCAAGGGTATATATGCTGGGCTGGTTATGGTCGAGACTAAATGCATTGAAGTCGATAATGCACAATCATCCAATACCGATGCCAACTCAAGGCTCAACAACGAACAATGGCAGGCGCTAATAGCTTTGCATCGAACGGCCCTTCACGAGCATCACGACTTCTTCCTCGCCAGCCAACACCCTTCTGCCAGCCCAGCCTTGCGCAGGTTGGCGTCCAAGTATGCTATGCCCGCTCGCATGTGGAGACATGGTATCCACTCGTTTCTTGAACTTCTACGACGTCGACTGCCAGCTTCTCTCGAACACATGCTCACTTTCTTGTACATGGCCTATAGCATGATGGCTTTGTTGTATGAAACTGTGCCTGCTTTCGAAGATACATGGATTGAGTGTCTTGGTGACCTGGGTCGATATCGCATGGCCATTGAAGATGACGATATCTACGATCGCGAAGTTTGGACCAGTGTGAGTCGTCATTGGTACAGTCAGGCGTCCGATAAGTCCCCCACAACAGGTCGGCTTTATCACCATCTGGCGATCTTGGCGCGTCCCAACGCCCTTCAGCAACTATACTATTACGCAAAGAGTCTTTGTGTACCCATTCCGTTTTCGAGCGCCCGGGAAAGTATCATGACATTGTTTGATCCTATATTAAGCGGTAGTCCTACCCGTCTTACTCCAATCGATTCTGCCTTTGTTCGTGCGCATGGGATACTGTTCTCTGGGAAGTCCTGGGATCAGCTTCCAGAGTCTATGAACGGTTTCAATGATCAGCTGGATAGCCATATCGCTCGGTCCACTAAGAGATGGCTGGAAGCAGGGTCAGTCGGAGTTGCGAATAACATTTGGGCTGTACTAACTTATACAGGTATTATATTGCAATCTCTCTTGCTTGCTCTCTTCTTGGTTACGGTGCTGAATCTAACGTTCTCATGCGGGCTATTTCCAAGAAACCCGAGGAGACAGATGTTGCTATGGATGGGAGTGCAATTTCCGAGACCATGCCTGATGAGAAATTCAAGCTTGCTCTTGAGTTTGCGGTGACGACGATCAAGATCGTAATTAATCGCTGGGGAGATACAAATACGTTGCCGTTCGTGCATACCATTTTGGTCTTCATGAACTACATGAGCCGATACCCTCCGGCTATGAACCATTTGGAGGATAAATTCCCTTGGAAGCTCACCTCTCTGATGCTCAACGGTTTGCTAGGATCTTGCGAGCCTGGATATAAAGTGCAAAGTCGTTTCCCGCTACCGGATAAAGATCAGCCTCCGCGCCCTTTGCCAGAAGACTTTGCCCTGCGAGGGTTGCTGTACTCGGAGGACCATTTTCCCAACGAGTGGTTCAGCAATGACAAAATCGACGAGGATGAGAAATATTTTGAATTGGCCTCCATGACGGAAGAGCGCAGGGACCGGATCCTTTCCCTAGGATGCAGTATTGCCTCTTCAGGGAGCTGGCTGATTTGGGATGAGGCGCGCAGTCAATTCTTACCCGCAGCCAAGTACGACATAGACTTACAAGCTGCCTCGCAATGATCTTGATTCCTAGTTGGCCTTTCTGGACCCTTTCCAAGCCTTGGTAGCTGGAGCCGCGGGCATCGAGGTTTTATGAGGGCGTTGTGCATTGTTATACTGCACGACACATCAACCAAGTGCTATTACCCCAGGACAGTCCGCATACATGCAAATAAACGGAGGCAATTCTAGAGTCTTACATTCATGCCGACCGCAGCTGCCCTCGTTATGGTATTATTTCTGTTTCGTTGTTCTCTGTTACACTATCCTATTTGGTTTCTTGAGTACATCTTTATTCTTTTCAAGTTGTTAACTGTACTGGAGAACATGTAGATACAATCTTTCTTGCTATTATCCTCCCCTGCCTTATTTATGGTACATGGAGAGTGGCTGGCTACTTGTTAACTTTTGAGATTATGGAAATAACAAGTGCAACCCGAAGTGCGATTGCCACGACGAGCTTGACGTTATGTACGATCAGGTATTCCCATTAGCGCATGCGATATGTAGCTGACGATAAGAGTCAGCGCAGTTAACTGATCAAATCCACACACGCTGCATAGAGTCGACTCAGGAGCACCGTGGAGTCGACTCCGGAAGATGGAACATTTATATGTGACCTACAAAGTCAATCAACCATGGACCCAGTACCTCGGTCCGATGAATGTTACCCACAATAACGTTATCCGCTTACATTTTATAATTCCAATTTTATAACCTTTCAGATCTTACCCCTTTATGTTCTACAGTAACACTTTATTTTATTAGTAGCATCTCCCGGTAAGAAGGTTATGACGCTAATGGAATTTGTACGGGACGTCAATTAATCAAGCTCGGAGCGCTATCGGGGAACGATGTTCTACCGTCCGGGCTAGAGCATGGGGGCTCGTTTGGGCTTAAAGGAGGCTGACAGCATCCTCGAATTTACCCAACACATCAAGATCTTTCAAATAACGAGTCGCTGCATGTTGGAATCTATGGCTCAAATTGAAAGTGAGGAAGAACGGCAGCTTCAAGTCATTGGAGATAATATAGGGCAGAATGTCCAATAAAAGCATATATTGACAAGTAAATGCCTTCGTGAATCTTGATTCATCCCTAACAGAGGCGAAGTGGAGGGTCATGCTCGCAGATAGTGAGAACGGTTTCCAAGTGGAGTGGTCAGTTCCACATGCGCATGCTCGCGTCACAAATATAGCGTCCTGCCCACAGCCTGAACCAGTCATACCACGTTATACGAGGCCAATGGTCAATATCCTTCAGTCTTGGAACGAACCATAAGGCGAATCTTTTACCTTCGAGGTTCCGACCGATTGAAGGTATATAACTGTAGTCCATGTTTGGCACCTGGCTGGGCTGCTTTGTAGACATGACGGAATCGGGCGTGCAGGAAGGTCCAGTCTTCCATTTTGATCATGTACTTGGGACGTAGAACAGGGAGGTTCATTCGGCCTCCATTCTAGGTTGCTATGTAAAGTTGGTAGGAGGCTGCTATTTCGAGAAGCGATAATTTAGCACACGTTTATGTGAGCTTGGCCTAGCTAATATAGAACTACGATGGGGGAGCCTAAAGATTAATGTTGGAGAAGTATAAGATACCCCTATGGAACCCAAAAGGCGTCAATGAACTGCCTTATCATTCCAGAGAAGTAGTTGTTGACGATGCATGGAAATGGGTCTAAAACCGGCAGAGGCCACGTAAAATCACAGCAACAAAATTGGGATGATAGTGACGGTGAATTTTTGGACGGTAGCACGGATGAAGAAGGGGAGGTTGACATCCTCACAACAGCCATGGTCGTCTCTCCAAGCCGTGACGTTGCCCCCAACCGGCCCTTATCAAAGCGTGTTGACTCATTCGGAAGCGTAATAAGATCAATCGAAGACCCCGAAAATATTACCACCGAGCGTGGTAGACGATACAGGGGAAGTAAAACACCACAACCGGCCAACCCACCAGGAAAAGGGAAAGCTAATGAAGCGCCCAAGGGGAAACGAGCAAAAGGAGGATGGTCGCAAACGCCTAGCGAAAACTCGAACCATTATGTGATGGCAAAGAAAGGCCGGGCGCGCATAGACGGCTTGATGCGTAAGCAGTTCAGAGTATCTGTACAAGGGGCTGAGACTGGGACGGAAAAGGCATACCTTATAAGTAGCCGGGAATTTCCAGACAAAAAGACATATTTCCCTAAAGAGCTTCCCCGAGGGGATAAAGCATCTCTAACATCAATCAAACCAAGCAAGTTCAACATTAAGAACATTGCGGTTCGAAGTGATGGGTCAGTCAGTATACTGGGGTCGACCCCTGATGACCCCGTACTAAGAGTTTGGTCAAGGACGTCCTTTTATCAAGCATGGGATAAGGAAATACATATCCCTGTGATCTCACTTCACGTGTGCTCCCAATATGTTCAGTCATAAGGACGGGTAAGTAGACTTAACTCCACAAGTTACTCAGTCAACCAAGACTTCCTCCCTCTCAACAAGATGTAAGTATGAATATCAGTATTTATTAAATCTCCGCTCTAGCTCATGATCAAAGGACGGGGACTCGGTCCCCTCCTCTAGACAAACTTTCGACGACGTGTTGCATAAGTTTAATACAGCTAACTTGAGCGACTGGTATGTTACGGAATAGTTCTCCTTCTTAAGCACATCGAAGCTCAGTATTTGTAGTGTTCCTATCATTCCAACCTCGAGCCTTCACAGCCAGAACATTCTTAAGACTCCTTAAGAACTATCGTGAATTAATGAACTATCTACTAAGCCGTCTGGAGAAATCACGCTACTATGCGAAGAACCGTTAATGAGTCTGCTGGGATAAAGGCAGGGGCATCACATGGCGGAGTCTTAATACTCGCTCATCTGGCTAATGTTTTAGAGAATAGAGCTGAAAGGCAAAGATCATCTCAATCTAGGGATCGCGAGTGTCGAAGAATGAGTGTAAAGAGTTTAGTCAAATATCAACATATATTTGCTGTAATAAGGGACCGGGTGTCTCTGAACGTTACTATAAGTGATTTGATAGCGCCCAGTTTACAGATTAAGTCATGTACCGTACCCGACCATGTTCGCGGCCTTTTATGTAAGCAATCACGCTAGTTAAGGTAACTTCTATAGTTAGCTGTGACAGCTTGATTTTAAGTTCCATTCAGTATGGTTGTCCATAGGTGTAAACTATCGCAGGCCGAGCGTAAGATAAACGGTAGCCTCGTCAGGTGGTGGGTTCCAGATTACCCCACACTCAAGCTTTTCATTTTATCGACAGAAACATCGGGGTGCTGCTGATACCTATTGTTCTTGTCTCTACCTAACAAATATGCCTTTCTGCTGTGAAAGTATGGCAGAAGGCTATTCCGCATTGCTCACTAGAGTAGTAATAGAGTATGATCCTAGTTATAATTTTCCATGTTGGTTTGTGAACTTACAGCTCTGTAAAACAGCTCCACAGATGATCATGACACTTTTGTGCATTAGTGCAAGAACTCGGTTAAGTGGATTGCACCTGCAACTGAGCCGTCACATCAGGATCCCTGCCGTGAGATTAGGCAGCGAAGAGCTTTGACAATTCAACAGGACTTCGACGGGAACGAGGTCCACAGACCCAGCCACAATTTTTTGCACTAGAATTTGCCAGGAGATAATCTTACTTTTCTTGATTTTAGCCTTCCTATTAAGGTTAAAGACCAATCCGAACGTAAACGATCAACAGCAGTTTCAATATTTGGGTGACTTCATGTGAGGTTCACTGTGTAAAGGCTGCGTTGACGTCACATCTATAATGGTGGTGTAAATCATGTCTATTACTGATGTGGCTGGGCTTATAGTTGGTAGCCAACCAGGAGAAAGCAACAGTTCAGAATACTGGTGCATCCACAAAAAACAACTCCAGCGCATTGCACATGCTCATGGTGGTTACAACAGCCGGACGGGCGAATAGAAAAGGTGCATAAAATTAACATCATGTGACTTACGTAGCCTGCGAGGTAAAATGGGAACGTAATATTCGTGCCTAAATTGCTCCGTTGGTCCAGACCCGACAGTTTGGGACCTAGTTTATTAGCTTGGAAAAAAACAGGCGATTTTACTATGCAATATACATTATAAGCCCTAAGGGAAACATGATGTGTATGGGTGTAGACTCATTGATCCCAGCTTGATATACTAGGAAGAAACCTGTGACGTATTGCTGATACAGAGCAAGCTGTTGAGACAGTGTGGCTAAGGTGGTCCGATCTGCTGGTGGCTAGGATGTGGATACTATGTAAGGAGCTGTGCTCCTCTCAGACACATGNGTGTGGCTAAGGTGGTCCGATCTGCTGGTGGCTAGGATGTGGATACTATGTAAGGAGCTGTGCTCCTCTCAGACACATGTAACTTAGAAATAACAATAATCAACCCGTTTTTGCTTTAACACAAGCAATGGTGTATCCGTTACAATCCAGCTCGTGTCCCTCCACGCAAGATGGTCGACCCTGTTAGATTGGTTCCTTTGGGATCAGCGTGTGTGATTATATTCCAGCACAGCCTTGACAGAATCCGAACTATATCCTCGTGACCGTAGAATATGGCAAGCTGAAGGGCTGTGGCGTGTCCTCCTCCTTGCAGGTCGACGTCAGCGTCCCAGCCAAGAAGCAACCGGACAACGTTGAGGTGTCCTTTCGCTGATGCTATCTGTAGCGATGTTCCAAACAGGTCACTTCTGGCATCCACATCGGCTCCTCCTGCCAGGAGAAGCTCCGCTACTCTCAAATGGCCTTTTGATGACGCTATCTGAAGAGCTGTTGCAGACCACTTGAGCATTCACGAGAGCACCGTGTTTGAGAAGCAGATCGACAACGGAGTCATGGCCCCGAAGCGACGCCAGCTGCAGAGCTGTGTGGTATCCTGTGTTTTTGACGTTGGCGTCAGCGCCCTTTTCCAGCAACATACGTACGACGTTGTCATGTCCGCCGGCCGAGGCTGCTTGTAGGGCTGTCGCGAACTTGCCTCCTTGCGCGTCGACTTCGGCGTTGTGGCTTAGAAGTAGTCGAACGGTTCTGTCGTGTCCATTCGCCGAGGCTGCTTGCAGTGCTGTTGCGAACCACACACTCTGTATATTTACATCGGCGCCTTCACGAAGTAGCAGTTTGACCACCTTGTCATGGCCGTATGTGGAGGCCGCCTGTAAGGCTGATGTGAAATACTCACCCTCGACATTGACGGAAGCGTTGTGGTCGATCAGTAGCTGCACGCCTCTCTCACACCCTACTTCTGATGCTACGTGCAATGCCGGCGAGAGTCTTCCGCCGTGGGCGTCGGGATTGGCGTTTGCTTCTAGGCAAATCTTCATAGGCATTGGCACAAGCAGCTTTTGGTGGACTGGCTGGCTCATTCCGACGTAACGCGGAAAGAGGCTGACTTGAAAGAGTATGTTGGCAATTATGTCTGGAGCAACGTCACAGTCAACATCTTCCAGTGTGAAGAAATGGAACGCCTAGCTCTCACTATCAACAACCATCAAGACTCAATGTGTAATCTGGAATTTTATGCAAAAGACACCTATAGCTTCACGCCCCGGACGAGGGACGAGTGGCTGTACAAGGGCATGATGGACTGGAATCATTACTTCGTAGGAAACATACACTTTGGACGAGATACGAATGGCGTCGTTAACGAACTGAAGTGGAAGTGTGAGCCTGACGAAGAACCAGCCTTGTTCCAGAGAAAGCCAGGCAAGGAGGAGTGCTCGCAGAGATTTTCGACAGGCACAACATACAGCATGCCTTGACATCGTTTTTAGCCAGAGCCGGAAAGGATTCTACACTGCAAGCCTCACCGTCAATCCTGGGCAGACATTACACTCGACATTGCTGCACTGCCAATCATGAATCTAGCTGGCACAGATATAACAAGCAGGGACTCTTGGATCTGTCGGCACGAACAGTTACATGCAATAGATCCTGTCAACAGGACGTCTGGCAATCGCGACGGGTAAAACGGGCAAGATGATAACGGCGATTTGTGGTAGGGCAAAGGTCTCAAAGCTGGAATCACCGTAGGCGAAAGAGAATAACAGAATGGGATACGCAACGTGGACTGCAATAAGGTGCAATTAGGACACGAATGAAAGAAGCGACTGAGCGGGAAATCCAGCATGACAAAACAGCATGGTAGAGGCCAGCAAGTCTAGAACAAATGGGACAAAGGTTTATTGCTGGACCATGAGAGCTGGGAGTTGCGGCAAGTCGATGTACTCATCACCGCACGATCCAATTTAGCCACTGCAGACACGACACCAGATTATGTGGAGGCGGGCCTTTCAAACCGGCATCTTCCTACTCGAAACGCTCGATCCGCACAAGCCTGGGCTTGGTTGATATCTTCCATCACTACTCTCAAAGCTACGGATCCAATAGTGCACGCCCTGCAAACAACAGTACTTCAGATGTCTGAGCATGGATGAGACATCAGTCGGGACTTCCATTGGCCGATTTGTCAGTCAGGGTTCAAGTGCAAGGTTCAAATGCCCTGTGCCATGCTAGATATAACATCCTCCGGCGCTGCAACCACACCGACAAGGGAATGCAGAATAACTTCCGAAAACCGTGCTTACAACACTCATGAGTCTGTTTAGACACATATACCACTCTCAATGGGGGGTGGTGGGCCGGCCTCTGGATCAGAGATAAGTATAAAGAGGAACAGCAAGTCTCCAGTAGCCGGCAACTCACCACCCGAGCTGTATATCAGTATGTACTCGCTTGTCCATGGATATCGATAGCCTGTAGGATTGTTGCTATCAGCTGAGACGCATGGTAGGACGACATTGGTAGAACCTTCAGAGAAGTGCACACTCCCAGACGTCTGTTTCAAGAACTGCTTATCCCTTCTCAACTCTTTCTGGGGCGGTTCGTTCATGGCAACCTATGCTACCAGTTAGTTTGGCTTGTGGTAGTCCATACAGAGACCTACCAGGTATTTGCAAATGTCATCAGCCATCCTCTCTCCATCTCATCAGTCCACTGATACCTCAGTAGCGGGGCAGTCGGGCAGTTTTTCTGTCTCTACAAGCTCCTTGGACATTCCTAGTGACCGTGCTGCCTCCCGCAAAGACACTGGAGCAGCAAGTACCCTACAGGTGACCTGTGAGCCTTCGAGGTCTGTAGCAGACTCGACCATACGGGGCATTGTTTGCCTTGTTCTATCGGCCAGCGACACCGGCCTAGACGGTGATCCTCTGACTAATAGATCCAGAGAGGAGGACGTGACCGGTCTCAGCATTAGCTCTACCGTCTTGTCCTTGATAATAAGGTGGTAAACATCATCCTTGCCGTCGATATGCCGAATAGCTTTCCCGGCCCTATGACCGAGAGCTAAGCTCTCACTGAACCCTCCTTCATGCCTGGCCGGCCCGCTTTCCAAGCTTTCTCGTAGTTGACGATGACCAAATTCTCTTCTCACGACCACATAGTCGCTTTCTATATCAATCACTTGTTCGCATTCCTCCGGCCTATCGCAATGTAATGAGCTGACAAAATGTAGGCGATATCGCAATATAGGAAGTTTGACCACCCACACGCTCAACTCATTTTTCACCAAACACTTTGTCTGGTTACCCCGGTATGGTGTTGACTTGAAGGGATGGAAATTTCGTAAGGCTAGGAAACCAAGGATAGGAAATGCTTCTTTCAGGCATAACAGATGCCCGTCTTCAAAGATGTATCCAAACCCCCCTTAGTAGTTGGCGCCCCATTCGAATTTCATACAGGAATCGGCAATAACCCTTTGCATAGCTTCTCAACACCATGATAGGCCAGGAAATGCTTTAGAATAACAGGAGCTCGATTGTAAGCTCCAGGACGTGACGCCTAGGGCCAGGAGTCTCGATTCATTAAGAGCAACGCTACCTGAAACGGTTATTGTACTGGCTATGCAGCTACTTTTGTGGAACCATATGAGATAACTGAGCGCGTGATGTCAAGATGCGGCGTTCTATGTACCGCGACAAGTCGTAGATCGAATGAAACGAAATAACAGCACCCTTTGCTCCCTGATGGAGAAACATCAGGTTGATCCAGAGTGAGGTCTGGAGAATAAATATTTCTGAAAACACGACACATCACGTGTCCTGTTCCTATGAATAATACTACAATGAGGACAATAGGGGTCTGAGGCTGGAGGCGCCGTCCTGAGCGTCCAGGGGTTATTACAGTGTTGGTTTTCAAGAGGTGCCTCGAAGCCGTGCTCGTTGCCTTGTATGTTAGATGAGTCATTCGATTAGTAGCCCCTCTAGCATTACAAGGAAGTCGTAGGCTTATTCGAGTTCAGGTGGTTCTTTCACGAGGCGAGCATGCGACGCTCTTCACCACAGATGCGGTCGTTAGCCCTGATGCTTCCGCCAAGATCTGATGAAGGCCTTTTCAACTACAAAGGAGACGAAAGCTCGGTTTAGGACGTACAGGTATCACTCTTATCAATGGCCGTCAGTGGCATGGATCTCCATGGACGTGCCAAGCGGGTACCTGAGATTTTCGCTTGGCCCTGTTGAAATTTCGCACCAGCCCTGAAGCACTTGCTCCGCAGACCCTTCTGGCTTTCTGGCTTTCTGGCTGTCTAGCGATGCTACAAGCACAGGTTACGATCCGGCCCGACACTGGCTTGTTTGAGCAATATTTCAAAGAAGTTCAACAAAGCCAATAGCACAGTGGTCGTTGCGGCGGTAGTGAGACAGGCCCTAGCCTTCGAGCGATTCTGGGAACTATGGGTTTAATTCCCACAGGTCTGAAACACTTGCAAAAAAGGATCGACCGTGGTGACCAGATCAAGATTACATTTTAAAAAATAAAAAAAACACTATATCATGTACCCTTTTAGCCCTCATGACCGACCCTCCAGCATAATAACTCTTTCTAGATAAACAAAAAGCTTACAAAACCAATTCTCAACAAACCTTAATCTTCCTTGGGGTGATAAAAGTGTGTCCTTGATCTCTTCCTTCTTGCCAGTCGCCAAGGCCTTCCACACCACAAAGCTTAGGTACTAAATCTCATGGACTGATACTGCGCGTGACGATATTTGCGCCAGGATCACAGTCAATGGAAGGGTTTGTAACTATTACCATATGCCAATCCCGCCATGCTACCACAAAAACAAAGATCTGATCAATGCCAGATACTCCAGCTGCGGAAATAATCAAAGAAAACCACAAGGAACAACACGATTTCATACATTTAGAATAGTTTACAAAACGCCTGGTTCAGGTACCAACATACAAATCCAAAAGACCCTCCCCTACCGGCATATGCAAATTCATCCGTCAAAAGACGGAATGCTCTCAAAGTTTTTCTTTTCGATCGCCCAATGCATCAGGCCCTCTAGTGCCTTGTGTAAAGCTATATTATACGAGGCCCTGTCTTGTTCGATGTGACTGTCTTGCCGTTCAAGCCAAGCGGCGGTGAATTGTTGACCATCGAAATTCCAGAAGTCCCACACCATAGAGATGTTGAGTCCGTCGCTCTGATTCAAGTATGGAGATTCAGGCTGCTCCCGGTCTGGGAAGACTGTGGACCAGATACGGCGCCAACGACTCGTTTCGCCTAGATCACACCGGTCTCTTCTGATCAATTTCGCTTTCTGGCCCTCCGTGAGACCCTCCAAGGGCTTTTGATTATTTCTCTTGCATGTATTCTTCAAGATGTGGCTGTCTCGGGCCATCAGCGTCTCGAAAGTGTCCCGACAAATACCACAGTACAGGCTCATGTTGTGATTTCGGAAAAGATGCTCAATTACCGTCTTGATAGAGTATAGGTCGTCTGTGAGAAGGCATTGCTGATGTTTCTCTGGCGAGTGGATATAATATGGGCAAGCGAGGTGAAAGAATCGCCTTTTAGATGCTGCGTGAGAGACCACGACCAGATCACCATCGGTTACGTCTTCATACTGGACTGTTGAGAGACCTGAGAGACCTGATTCCCACGGCGACGTTACAAGGCGCTTCCTGGGAGGTAGTCTATCCTCCGGCGGTACAGTGTACTCTACTCCATCTCTCCAACGGCTGAACCTCTCTTTCAAAAGTTGCTGCAAGTGCGTTTGCTGCGCTTGGGATATTCGGATATCAGGCGCGTTTTCTTTCTCAGGCTGTCCCTCTTCACTTGTGGTTTTGGAACCTTCACAGCTTGAGAGAGAGTCGCTGCTTGGCGACAAGGATAATGTCAGACAGCATTCGGGTCCACGGCATTGTCTGTCAGCAGCAGATAGCGGCTGGCTTATTCTGGTACCTTCTGTTCCAAGAAGGCTTGGTGGTTGAGCTGTGTGACTAGGAACCGGGCGCACCAGCACCATGCTGTCATACTGTGAACTCATCACGACTGCAGTGGATGGAGCAAATCACATAAAATAAATATAACGAAATAGACCGATGGTATGAACCTTTTCTGCAGGGACAGTATGAAAGTATGGTGGAAGTTCTTGAATGGAGAGAATGGTGATCTCCTGTGGATGTCAATGGGACAAAGAACACGACGATGTTGTTCTATATTATAGTCGCGCCACCTGCAGCCTGGTTTGGCTCCATGACAAAAGTTTTGTTACTTTCCCGTTAGCCAACCAGAGTCTTTGACTAGAGACCGTCCGAGGATGCTACCAAGCCAATCATTTTCCGTTACGACCCAATTGAAAGTCTAAAATTCTCATCACTACACAATCGTGGTGAAGCTTCTTGGCAAGGCCACAAAAAGCCTTCCTGCACTAAATTTGCAGGGTCTAGAGCAATTAACACTGGCGCCATTTCCGTTCTAGGATTAGCGATCTGATAGGCGGTACCTTATAGTACTTTTTTGGACAAGAGAAACGATTAGTTCAGCGCGATTTTAGGGCTAAAACTGGGCCTCAAGTCTGCCCAGGGAGTACCTTCCCGTATCTTAGAGTTTCTCTTAGTATTCAGCGAACAGGGTGAATAACTTACCTTATGCTAAGGTCAATTGGCAGAAGGATTTGTCACACCTACTTTGGAACACACTTTCACAAATCGGCGCGACACCTTTCACGTCATCATTGTCGAGGAAACAAATAGAGCGCATACCCCTACGAATCTTCTCATACCCGCGAAGCCCAAACAATTTTCATGCTCAAAGAATACCAAAATATAAGTAGTTCTGATACTGTTAGTAATTACAGGAGACGTACCATCCGTGAGTGCGGGACTGGATAGGGATTCGTAGTCGGTAAGGCGGACGGCGCTCTTTGTAGTGGCTGTCTCATAATCGGTTGACTCTTGTTTGTACGGGAGCGTTCACCAGCCGCCTCTCCATATTTGTACCTTTGACGGGCTAAAGCAAAGATGTGCAATAATTCTGCTTGCATAAGAGAGAAGGCCACATCTGTCATCATAGTCATACGTGCGAATTGCGTACGCTCTTGTACATGAACTGCTAGCCCTGTCCCTCCATCGGCGATATCAGGAGAAACTTCGAGATCGTGCCGTACCTCTGAAGTCAGCTGTAGGCCAGTCTTGATGCAAACCAAACGGATGGTGAGACTAAAGCGATTTCCAGGGCAAGAAGCTTGAATCAATCAAACACAACTTCGAATATTGCGCGTCGGACAAAGGAAGCTTCCAGTTATGGCTTTATTACTCCGAGTCGGGTAAAGCTCGAAGCTTTTTTTATTTTGCTTGCCGAAAGAGGGGTTGTGGATGGTAGACTCACCACAACAACTTCCACAAGAAGACCCTCAAGGGGCTCACGGCGAGATTTGCCCAGATTCTCAACTCGGGCGAAGAAGTGCCTGAAGTCGACCGCGAGCTTTTTGAGTACTTTGCCACGCACTATAAGAACAGCAACAAGGGCATNAGTGCCTGAAGTCGACCGCGAGCTTTTTGAGTACTTTGCCACGCACTATAAGAACAGCAACAAGGGCATCAAAGGTCGAGGAAAGGCTCGTACGGTGGCCGAGAAGAAGCCCAAGCCTCATCCCGACTGCTCCATGGCAACTACTCCCCAATACCTTCTTCCTCAAACCCCCGCGGCCCAACAAGTACCATTTACTCGTGGCCTTCCACTTCCTGACAGGGACTAGCGGTCTCACGACTTACAATATCAGCCGTGAAAGGCCAAAAGCTACTAGCCACATGCCTCGCCAGTCTCACACGGGTGGACATGAGGTATGGCAAGCAAGGACGTCGGCACCACTAGTATGGAGCCTCAAAATAACAATATGCTATGTGAGAAACAGTTGGCAAAATGAATTACAGCGACCGTGGCATTGAGGATTCGACTGCCTCAATATGAACTACAGCAGCACGTAAGCTCGATATAGCGCTGTGTATGGTTTCGTGGCATCACAGCTCATGCAGTAGATTTGATGTAGTTAGTCATAAAAATGAAGCGCAGTTTGTGGTATGATGAGCTGGTATTGATTGCGTGCCACGATCCGTTTCCTGCCGGGGTTTTAAATGTACACGTTGGTTAGATGTTGTGTTATCATCAACATTTAGTGCATAATCAGTTCCCGAACCTGCCGAGCCATTGTCCCTTCTCGCGAATCAAGGTTCCGGAATAAACTCGTTGCCAGACCTAACGAATGCGAGCTACGAACCGAGGCTTCGAAGTCGGTCTTTTGTGATAGAAACCTCTGAGGAACTAACTTGACTTGTATATTAGGAATGTGTCTCCAGTAAGAAGCCATTTCTCAGTCGGAATACAATACAGGGCAGACGTCTTATGACTTGTGGGCATCCCTATTCTATGGAACGATCAACAAGCGCCACAGCACTTGAACCCCTTCTACCCCTTGGCGTACCACCAAACGTGTATAGAGCGACTTCCCGAGGACTAAAGCGTTGATGACCATCTATTCCACTGTTCACCAGAGGCGGTGGGTCTTCGAGCTTTTTGAAGTGTTTGACGAAGATTCTAAAAGTTGGTGGTGAACTATAGATGATGGCGAAGTTGGCCTCAACGATCAAACAGAGCACCGCTGGAACCGACGCTAATGTCGTGTCAGGGCCTTTGCGTGTGTTGACCAACATGACAATCCGAGCTAGAGCAGCACACAGCGGGAATATGCCGCTGCTAAAAAATGCAAAGGCATTCAATTTCTTCTTCAGCGACATTTGGAGTCCAGGGAGGCTAGCCGAGGTGGCAACCATGAATATAAGATCTACCACCATCATTGCAGTCGCTTGTGATATGTGAACCAGAGAGAGATCAATACATTGGGCGCCTGAGATGAGTCGGAGATTCCATACCGCGTCGACTGGCTTGCAGGCAAATAAGAGGGCGAACCATACAGAGGCGGAGGCGAGAACCAACAAACCGCCTGCAACACGGATGGAATTTCGATACCATGTTGCAGGCGACACTAGGCAGTAGTCAATATAGACAACCAGCCTTGCGAAAGCGGTACTGGGAACGGCGAGTAGCGTGGCAGCAAGAATGAGCTTTTTACAAAGAATTAGCTAACATATCCATCATAATCCATTGGACAATTACAGTGTTCGCCCAGGTAGCATCGTCCATGGACATCTCCCAGATATGCACGCCAAGGACAGAGTAATGTAGGCAAGCAAGAACAAGGCATTGGGCAGCTGTTGTGAGTATGCCTGCTAGAATGGATATAACTTCTATCAGAGTCAGCAGCAATCTCCTTAGGTAAGACTTCGCCAATGCACTTGCCTCACTTACAATTCTGGAAGCGCCATTCTCGACGGATACAACATATTGTATAGATACAAGGTCCAAGGACGAAGACCGGAACAAGAAACCCGAAGACACAGACACAGTAGCTCGTGTTGATGATTGTTGTGTCCTTCTGCGGTTTGGACAAATCGACAGAATCACCCATGGGCTCTTTCCTCAATACCCCTGTATCGTTGACCACGGGAAAATACGTTGTGCTCCCGGTGTAGGATGGAGGCATATTGAGGCAATAAATGATAACTTGGGAGAAGAAGCTTTGGGAGTGTTCCGTGGTTAAAATCTCCTAAGGGTTGAGCTAATGAGGTGCAGTCTACCTGGCGACAACGCTGGGTCTATATGCCATGAAGCCCGACCCCTGTCGTCAAGTTTCATTCCCTAAAGGCATACATTCGTAATTCAAACCACCCGGTTAGTTCTCATTCGCAGCATTGCTTTCCATTCTCTCAACTCAGAACGGTAGGGTAATTACGCACTAGCGAAGACTCTTTCCTCTTTTCTCCGCAACAACTTTGACGAAATAAAGTTATAGTGGAATTGCGATCGCGAGACTGGGTCCGCTAACCTAAAACGTCC
>WETZ01000132.1:0-11990 GCA_011034095.1 Fusarium cf. aywerte
GGTGGGTAGCTGAGTGTTGGTGTACACGAGGGGATGACTTCGGGTAGGGGTCTCCACTCACGGAATTGAAAAGGGTATCAATCAAATCAATCAAATCAACTTTGGCCCCGAAGTTGATTTGATTGACATATGATGAGCGCTGAGGATATGTACGAGCCGCTGAGAGTACCGTATGCTCTGTTGTGGTACAACACGTCGATGATTGAGGGACTACAGAATAGGAAAAGATGTTCAAGGAGATGATACATCTCTGTCGTCCATCTATTGTGAGCTGAAGATGCCCCTTGATTGACAGACTTGAAACCTGTCATGGACCTCGTCGAGTCTTTCCGGGGCTTAAGCTGGGATCTGTTAGGCAAATATCGTTGTTGCTGACACTACTGCTCGGTATCGGTCGTTGATCAGAACCGTCATGACCTTCATCAGGATTTGTTAGCCTAAGGTACAGGGAAAACGAGATAGTATGATCCATCTGTCACACGTGTCAGAAGATTTGGCTCCTGTCCGGGAAGTCTCTCGGAGCTTGAGCTTGTGAGCCTGGGCGTGTCTGGCCTATGCGATGAGCTTTTGGAAGTGGTATAGGCGATCTAATGTGTGTTGGATTGACTGGGAGAGAATGGGGTAGCTTGTGTTTGTATGTTAAATTATCAAGACCCTAATGATGATGTTTGCCGCCAGTGTAAAACTCTGGGTCGCCCAAAGAATACTTCAAGACTGATCAAACTCAGCAAAAAGAAGAGAAAAGTGCCGAACATTCCTTCGACCATCAACCGGTATGCTACTGGTAAACACGAACTTCTAAGAACGTACCTTGATGGACGGGATTCGAACAATAAATACGGAATCCGAGTTCGTTTTCTGTTTCTGTTAGATATGTCAGGAGTGTACGACGAATTCAGGCTTGGGAAAGGCTGTATTGACAATGAGCGCCACGCCACTGGGCGCTGAAATGTCACTACATCATATGCGTGGTCTTGTATACTCTGACCGACGATTTCAGATGCGATTAATCGAAGGGTGACGCACAAATCGCTTTGGCGAAGTGATGTCTATTCGCTCAGCAGTGGTGGTCATGACTTGCGATAGGAGTCCCTGTCGGCGAATTACGGGGTCTGTAAGGAACGTTTATATCATAGACGCTATTGTTATTGGGGAACATATGGAGGCTTAATTGGGTATGGGGCCCCGTGGACATTCACTCAATAGTCCTTGTAGTTTTTACGAAAGAACCATGACAAAGCTCTCTGTAAGACGTCAGTTTTGGCACTGTAGATTCCGGTATCTGACAACCAGACGTGCTCAGCTGGACGAATTCGTGTATATCTCTCCTCCGCAGAGGTTGTCGTAGACGCCGGCGTGCCTGAAGTGTTGATAGTATAAACTTCTTGCCCAATGTTCGATGCAGAGGCCAGAGGCTTTCGTCTCACCTGATTATCTGTATGTGACTCTTGGCAGGTCGATTTCGAGCTGACGTCTTGGATGTCGATAGCAGAGCCTATAAGAAGTAAGTGGCACTCCTTATATCTTGGATATGAGTCATCCTGACCCGGGTAAGATAGTGCATTTGCTGATGTCGTTGTATAGGCGCTTGGAATGTTTATGTCTTGTGGAGAACAGAATTCCAAGCATTCTTCAATGGAAGGAAAACCGGAATACGGGACTTCAGTTTCATCCGTATTGGTTGATGGAATAAACTTCTATTCGATGCGAAAGCGTTTGTGGCCAGCAACCAAGGATTGTGATGGGGGACTGTCAATACATGTAGCATTTGATGGGACGAGTTCTAAGCGTTCTACCGACCGCTTCCGCCATCTCAGCTCCGCTCGCTGCCGCTGGCGCAAAGGATTATAGGGCTTGAACATGAGGGACATCTTGATAAATGATGGGAATTTTTTGAGCAAACAAAAAAGGGACTCGAAAGTCGCAAGACAAGGAGATTGTAATGAGACTAAGACGTTGAAAGGTGAGGTTAGAAGAAGACCCTTTATTTATATCCCAGCCACAACGTTCTGCCTCGTCACGCTATTGGCAAACTGGAAGGGGGATGAGCTGACAGGTGTGGCTTGGGAAAAACGATTTGCGGGATTGAACCGTGGGATTGGTCCTCGCCTTCCTTGTCGCTAGTCTGTTGATCAGACGCCATCCCAGGAAGGGATCCTGCAAACGGCTGTGCCTTGTGAGCGTGCATAATATGAGGTCAAAGATGATCAAGGGACTATTTCAACCAGCCCTTAATCAAGGAATTTTAAGAGGTCTAGACCATCCCCTAAGTTGCGACTTCACTGCATCACACCACTTGGATTCTCTTCGACGCGGACTCAAGTTACGGAGTCAAGTAAAAGATCGTGAGGACTCAATGTCTCCCGCCACGCATTAACGTGTCCAGTCGATCTTTATGACCCTTTGAGGTAAATATCGGGAGACCTAAATCGTCTCATGTCTTGCAAACCGACCACGGCACGTCATCTTAACCATCATATCCGAAACAAATCAGATGGCGGGGCATAAGATTTCTGATTTAAGCAAGTGACAAGAAAAGGGGTGCAGGATGACGATTTCCTGATATAGACAAGTCGTAGCATAGTATACTAGATAATATATTAATTAAGATATTAAAGTAATTTAACACTATTATATTTAATAACCTTAAGTGGTATACTATTCACCTATACAGATAAAAAAGAATCAACAAGGATAGGATCTATAGCA
This sequence comes from Fusarium cf. aywerte, assembly GCA_011034095.1. NCBI lineage: Eukaryota > Fungi > Ascomycota > Sordariomycetes > Hypocreales > Nectriaceae > Fusarium > Fusarium cf. aywerte. Next base: position 2,710 of record WETZ01000132.1, read on the forward strand.
GCACATCAAGCTTCGAGACGACATGTTCAGGGTCAAAGGGAGCAAGCCCGGCCCCTCTGAAACCTCCTCGTATATTGCTTTCGGTAAAAGTAGCTTTAAAAGCGGCATGGAGGGCATCAAAGAACTCAGTCTTGGAAATGTGGGTTGTAGAGCATCTGATCAGATGCTCTATCTGTGGACCATATGCCTTCTTAAGCACTGCAAAGCACCCAACATCAAGAGGTTGAAGCAAATGAGAGGCATGAGCAGGCTTATAAAGGGTTATAATTTTGTTTTCCTCACAAAATCTCTCGAATTTGACGACGTGGTAACTTTTGTGGCCATCAAGGATCAAAGGGCGATAAAGACCAACTGATCGCTTAGCTGTAGATCGGTCAAAGTGCTTTAGCCAATCAAGACCAAGCTTGTTGATAGTCCGTCCCTTCTGTTTCAATACAATAACCCAATGGCCGTGGAGATTGCATTCTCGACACTAACTGGCAAGGTGATATTGGCCTGCACTGTCACAGCGCGAGACCAGACCAGGTTACCCTGGACAGACAGGGAGGTGGATCTCAGTCACGTGGCGATACGTTGTCGCAGAAGATCCTAACCGACCTCCAGATAGTTCCTGAACGTAGCTCCTTGAGCTACGTCTTGTCAATAGAGAGCCTGACCTGCCTGCAGTGCCTATCCGTAGCAATAGAGAGTATCCCGTCTGACGCGTTCTCTGTCTACCTATATCCCCGATCCCGACCCGTTACACCCGGTCGCATTGGTTCTTTCGCTCTACGTTAAATCTTTCCTATTCTTTTTCGATTACCCTTTAGCTTACCCCACGAAATAGAACATATGCTGACACGCTCAACACTGGTAGAAAGCCGACTTGGGAGCCCAGGTTATATGTTACCATGCCACTAGAGAATAATCGTGAGGTGCCCAAATGGTCAGACTGGTTGAGAAACTTACCAGGATCTCTAGCGTTGATTTACAGACAATACGCATGAGGATAAGACCAACTTTGGGTTTTTATCACAGCCATTTCAAGATATGGCATACAGGGCCCGTGCGGCTAATTGATGTCGATAATAAATGGCTTGTTTCATGGAACGTTATGAGAAACTATATGGCTCTTAGTTACATTTATAGAGATATATTCCCATAAAAATAAACGATTGTAGGTCAACCGACGTGTTCTAAACTATATACGACAAAGTAGTTTATGTATTACAAAACGGTCCTCATCCCAACAGTCCTTGTTTAGCAATTAGGCAAGATCACCGGTATTATCAAGGTCAGGACAATCGCGGGTATTCCTCCACTGACGTTTCAAAACCTCGTTTACCTGTTTGCATCTGGATTTTGGCCAAAGCTTACCAGCCTGACCCTCCTGACCGGGAAAATTGCCCGCGAGCCAGAGAGATCCCTTGCCATCATCACTGTAATTGCCTTTTAAGACGGGCATAGTGAAGAAGCAAGGGATCTCATACGGGCTTGGCATTTTCAGAGTACCAATATCAGTCTTAGGTTTGCCAATGTGTCCACCATTCTTCTCCCAACAGTTGACAGCATTACGCAGAGTAGCGAGTTTGTCCATTCCCCAATGGTCCCAGGCGTAATAAATGTCTTTGTTACCTCCGAATGTAACACCCTCGTTCTTGGGGTACCAGGCAAGGATATCAAGACAGCGACCACCCATATCATCGTCCCAGGCATTATTAGGGTTGATACACTTGGGCTTGGGCAAGTCGTCTCGTACAACAGCGTAAAGGCCTCCTCCAGTTTCTGGCCATCTGCCACAGTAATGCTTTATCCTACAGAACAGGTTATATTAGCTTGGGCTTGGGGCCGGCACGAACAGAAGCGGACTTACCATGTTACTTCTCATGTGCGAAATAGTGTCATCAAGACCAGTGAGAGCATCATCTTTGAGCCAAGCTCCCCATCCGAACACTCGAACGGCAGGGTTCTTGTATTTGGCATCTCCAAAACGCATAGGCTCAGGAATCCCACTCTGTGCGAAGCCTTGCTTGCCAAACGTCGCACCTAGGATGTCATCGATAGCTTTCATACCTTCATCACTAACGCGTGAAACAAGACCTTGGAACTCAGCTGTTGCTTCAACAGCATCGTCAGTCGAGGCATCACTGGATGATACACCAGAGACCAAGTACATGATACCACTGAGGCCTGCTGTGGGGCCTGCGAGAGGAGTACCGCCAGCACTCACAATACTGAGAGCTGCACCCAAGATGCTATAGATGTCGAGGGGTGCTTTTGGGGTGCCGCTCTTGATGCTGAGGTTCTTACGCATGACGCCAACATTATCCGCGATGTTTCCCATCTGCTCGCCAAAGCGGCGGTGGAATTCATTCATGAAGGTGAACATATTCTGCATGGACTGGAACATATAATACAGTCCACCAAGACCAATTTCGTTGAAATCCTCTGCATAACTTGTTAGTACAGCATCCACATTGGAGACGTTTTAGTAGGTTCATACCGCATTCTTTGCCGTGGTGACATTGTGCTCCAGGTTCGGTACACGCAAAAACAGTACGATCCGCCTTAGGAAAAAGATCTTTGTAAAGGTTCTGGGCCCACTGCGAGTGGTCTTTCTGTGCATTGATGTATTCCTCAACCCACTGCTCGGCACCAGATTCAGACCAGAATTTGCCCTTGTCCTTCATGGTGTCGTATGATAAGTCCGCGCTGCAGTCTGGCAGCTTCTTGTTCCAAAGCTTCTCGGGGATCGATGGCCCGTGCTTAGTTACAACGCCCTTGTTAGGTCCGATGTCAATGTCGGTGTCGCCATCATCACCATCTCCTCTAGTTATAGTCATTAGTCTAGTCTCCAAATTGAAGGCACAATGATGAAGTCACTTACGAGGAGCTGCTACTGGCTTGGAAGTCAATGCTCCACACCATGGTACCTCCGAAGCAGTAACCGTCAGCCCAAGCCTTCTTATCGGCAAAAGTCTCTTCATCTGGAGTGATGGTCAGTAGGGAAGCATTAGTAAGTAGACAAACTTGGAGATTTACCATCGTATCCGATCCACTGGTCGTCCCAAGTAACTTGCTTCATCATGGATTCTTTCAAATAGACCGACTTGACACCCTTGTTCTTAATAAGATTCTTAATCTCACCAAGTGACATGACACCGTCAGAATCGGTGCACTTTCCCTTCTTGCTTGGGCCAGAAAAGTTACACCCAAGAGCATTGCAGTTCTTATCAGCGACAGTATAACCACGACCGTACATGGCAAGACCGAAGTTAATCTTCTTAGGGTCAAGCCCATCAAACCACAGGGGGATAGTGTTATTACCGATCTCACGGATGTCAGCTTGGCCACGGATGATCTTCCCGAGTGTCCTAACATCCGAGTCCCAAGATCCATGGAGATCTGTTGATCGCATTAGTATTAGCCGTACAGGAAGGACAAACTACCCAGGATGATATCTTGGACTGGGGGGCAGAAACATACCATAAGCCATAAAGCCGAAAAAGTCTACATAGGGCTCCATAGCCTTGGCGTCAAACCAACGGAGATACCAGTAGTCGGGAGCTAAAGTCAAGCTGATGCCGTACTTGGTACCATATGCGGCTCGCATCTCCTTGAGAAGCATAGAGAAGTTGCGAGTATCAGCCAGTTTCCGGCCACCACGTTTAGGCTCACCAGGGTACTCCCAATCGAGGTCAACGCCTGTGAAACCGTACTCGTCCATATAATCATGGACAGACTCAATGAAGGCAGCTCGGTTAGCCTTGGTGGAGACCATATCACTCCATGTAGTGTGAGTAGGAGCCTCTTCATTGCTCATGTCGAAGCCACCAACGGCAATCCAAGTCTTAACGTCACCACTCTTAGATAAATCGGTGAACTCACGCATCTGCTTAACATCGTCGTTATGAGCAGGGGTGATCTTGAAAGACTTGGGGTCGATAAAAGCAAAAGAGTAGAAAAGATGGGTGAACCCAGTTATGTCAAGCTGCTTGGGGGTCTTGGTGTCACACTTTCGAGTGCGAACGTTCCAAGACTGGTAGTAACCAATCGTTCGTCCATTAGTGCTGCCGCCTCCCTTGGCGCATGAGGGAGAGGAGGCGATGTTGCAAGACCCATACCCAGCTTGGCAGGGCAGAGTCTTGTGAAGGGGGTCGGCATTATCACAGAAGACTTCGGTGGTCTGGAAGATCAAGTCAGTATAGTCAGTGGGACGTAAGCGATGGATAAATTACTTACACCACACCACCCCGAGGCAGAGCAGCAGAGGTTCATGCCGCAAGGCATCTCACCCTCTTCACTGTACTCACCGCACATGGTAGTGGCATCGCAGTTTGAAGTGCATCCCTTGCCACAGAAGTCAGGTCCATAGCCACAAACACCCTCGGGGCCACAGCAGCTATTGATAGTTAGACTAAGAAGATGTAGGAAAAGTCAACAAATGTTAGCTTACCTGTCGTCAGCGCAGGGAGCACCTTTGCAGTACAAGGGACCACTACCACGCCTCTCGAGCGAGCGTCGTGAGTTGTGAGACTTGTTGGGCGTGACACCAGCAAGGGTTTCAGTAGCATTGTCGGCATCCTTGTAGTACTGATCAAGGCTCTTGGCTGAGTCCCAGGAGAGCTCAAGATTCTTCGTGGGGTTTGGGGGAGCCTTGACAGGGTTCTGGTGACCCGGGCTTAAGGCAATCTTCTTTGTCCATTCAGGAGCCTTGGCTATTGGTAGTGGTTAGTACTTGTATGGCGTCGAGGTCTCAGAAGATATGAAAATTCTTGTGTAATGGAGAAAGGTCTGTCTTACTAATGACGGAACGACGGTGAATCTCAACATGTCTGGAATGAGGGTGGTGAGGCGTATCAGCACTGCTCAAGGTTACAAAACACAATAAGCAAAGAGCAAACGCCCAAAGGGCGGTGTTCGAAAGTCGTGACACCATATTGCCCAGTTACGTATATTGTGGCAAATAGTAACTGTCGCTGCGTCTGTCCAGGCGTTGCTCTGGTTCAGCACAATAACCTATATATGTGCAGGCCCAGACATACTGCCCCTTCTGTATCTGTCATTTCAACGAAGATTTGTACAGTGGATACTGTCCAGTCAGGGTAAAGCATCCATGTCAGTGCAGATACTTTTTCTGGGCAATAAATTGGCACGGCAGTGTCCATCCATGTTACGTTACAACGGCAGCAATGCCCTCTTTCCTTTTGTTTCTGCCGGCGTGATAACTCTGACAATTACAAATTGTACAGAGCCTCAGCCTCGGTAGTGGATTCGCATGCCACTCCTATATTTCTGAGCATGGGTCGTTCCACAGAAGGATCGGCCCATATTTCTGGATGGACCTTTTCGAACGGTCTTTGTCACCGCCAAGGCCAGCTTTGCGCTTGGCCGGGAAGACAAAACGCTCCGAAGCCAACCGTTTGAGGCAAAGTTTTAATCCTAATAGGTATTAGACTCGGTAAACATGAATCCTTCCGGTTTGTGTATGGGCAAGAAAAAAAAAAGAGAACCACTATAGCTCCAGTTTAAGATTGCGGTGCCGAATCCTGTAAATTATACGAGATTCAGCTCTATGGTTTCCGGATGAATAAGGTTACATACGTAAGGCAACCAATCAGAAAAAGGCCCGCCCGAGCGTTCAGCCTTGGCAAATCCGGGAGGTGCCTGACTTAAGCCAGGACGTGAGCGGTTGTGGCGTAGCTTAGTCTAGTTTATTTAGTCGTGCCACCGGGACGTTCATACAAGGAACAGCGTTACCTTTCTACAAAAACATTACTCGTTGGCTAGAAATACGGTGCAAATGGTGCATAGCTAGTTGGCTTACACATGCGGGGATGGGCAACTGTTAATTGACTTTGACAAAGAATTGTAAATTGGTGAGGTAGATATCTTATTAATATGATATGTACGGAGAAAACCTCGAGACCGCATCGATAGGCTGGACCAAGCCGGAATTCATTTATCGTAACTAGCAGGGTTTCTTTCCGGGGAGCACTATTGGCTTTCATTGATCTGAATAACGATGATAGTTAACGTAATAAACATCCTTTTAGTCAACAGGGTCGGGCGGCCGACTCAAGGCTGAAAAACTCTAAACGCGTAGTTCATGTAACGCTACACTGTGGGTCGTCGGATTTCTCTGTGCGAAGATGGTCTGGTCGGTCAGTGCTACGCGAATTGAAACTCTGGACTTGATTCCTGTCTGCCTAACGGAAGCCCTCCTAGCTTGAAAAAGATGGAGCATTGGCGATAGGGTCATGCCGTATGTTACGATACCAGACAAGGCTTTCGGAAAACATCTTCCTCCGCGTTTCGTCCCCAAGTGCTCAAGGACTTTTTCGAAGGACAGGGTTGAGGTAGGACCGACCACCCTATTAGGAGGATCCTCCCGAGCTTGCCGAGAAGAAGTAGCGACAAATGAGATTGGTGTGTTAGTGAAAAAATAAACCGAAATGGCATATGACATATATATATGAGTTTGTGCCATGAAGAATACAGAGAATCACACGGCCACTACCGACATTTTCTTTTCACTTTCTTTTATACTACCTTTTCAGAAATGAAGATTGTCGGGCTTTTCTGGTTCCTGCCAGTTTTTGCTGCTGCCCAGTCCCCTACTACCGCAACTTTGTCGCCATGGCAGACAGGAGAGGTGACTCCTGACGGTACATGCGGAGGTTCCACTGGTTTCGTTTGCAGCCCTGTTTGGGGTGCCTGCTGCTCCAAAGATGGCAAATGTGGTCGATCTAGTAAGTTCTGTGGCGAAGGTTGGTAAGTAGAACTCGTGCATATTATTCCATTGACTACAGCTGATACAGATATAGCCAATCCATTGCTGGCAACTGCAACGCTGCTGCACCTGCTCCTGAAGTTCCTCTAGGCCCTGGAAGCGTCTCCCCTGACGGCTCTTGCGGCGGCACAAACAAGTTCGTTTGTGGTGGAAGTGCCTTTGGTGATTGCTGTTCCACTCAGGGTTGGTGTGGTAACTCTACTGCCCACTGCGGTAACAACTGTACTCCTGATTTTGGAAAGTGCGGCCCCCCCAGCAACATCACCTTTGACGGCCAGTGTGGTTCTGTTAATGGTAAGGTCTGCCCAGGCTCTGGCTTCGGCGATTGCTGCTCCAGCACAGGCTGGTGTGGTGACAAGGACGATTTCTGCGGCGCTGGCTGCCAGAGTGGATTTGGCAACTGTACTCTTGCCAATTCTGGTGACATCTCCACTGACGGCTTCTGTGGAAAGAACGGCAAGACCTGCAAGGGAAGCAAGTGGGGAGACTGCTGTTCTGCCGATGGCTACTGTGGCAAGACCGATGACTTCTGCGCAGCTGCTGGCTGCCAGTCCAAATTTGGGGACTGCAGCGCTGAGACTGACGTTTCCACTGATGGTTTCTGTGGCAAGAACGGTAAGACTTGTAAGGGAAGCACTTATGGAGACTGCTGCTCTGCTCAAGGTTACTGCGGCAAAGCGAATCACTGCGACGCGGGATGCCAACCTGCTTTCGGCACTTGCAAGGCTGATTCAAACAAGGTCTCTACTGATGGTCGATGCGGAGGCTTCAACGGCAAGACTTGCAAGGGCAGCTCCTTCGGAGATTGCTGTTCTATTGGTGACTGGTGTGGCAGCAAGAAGGATCACTGCGATGCTGGTTGCCAGTCCAAGTTTGGCAACTGCAACAGCGAAGCAAGCAAAATATCTACTGATGGATTCTGTGGAAAGAACGGCAAGACTTGTAAGGGGAGCACCTACGGCGACTGCTGCTCTGCTGAAGGTTACTGTGGCAAAACGAATCACTGCGATGCAGGCTGTCAGCCTGCTTATGGCGCCTGCAAGACCGGTTCAAGTAATATCTCTATGGATGGAAGCTGTGGTAAGAACGGGAAGACTTGCAAGGGCAGCACATTTGGTGACTGCTGCTCTCAGCACGGATATTGTGGAAAGGGCGATGACTTTTGCCGCACCGGTTGTCAATTAGCGTATGGACTTTGCACTGGCATTTCTGATAATTCTGAGTGCGGTTCCAGGAATGGCAAGACTTGTGCTGGATCCGGTCTTGGAAACTGCTGCTCGTCGAATGGCTTCTGTGGAAGCACTGCATCTCATTGTGGCCAAGGCTGCCAAAAGGGCGCTTCTAGCGCCTGCCTCACCAAGGATATTCCTTCTCTTGACAGTACTTGTGGCAGCAAGGTTGGTCTCACATGTGCCGGTGGCCCATTCAACGGCCAATGTTGTGGCTCCTCCGGTTTTTGTGGAACAACCAGCGCCCATTGTGGTACTGGATGTCAAAAGGGCTTCGGTCGCTGCAATTAGTTGCAATGAAGTTTAGGTTTCCCAGCCAGTCTGTATATATTTTTTACTCTCCAGCAGGACGCCTGGTATTTCGTCATATAGCTAGTAATTCACCATATAAATATAATTTTATCAGAGGTTCTCAATACTCCTCCATAATTGTAGGTGAATGTTTCCGCATTTTTTACGTCTTCATGCTAGCTACAATCCTGTATCATCCGAAGGAAGTTGAAGCTTACATGCACTTTATCATTCGCACGAGAAGTCGAATAAGCCAGAGTGGATTCAGGAATAATAGCTAAAATTCTGGAGGGCTGTCGTGGGGATACCCTAGACCTAGGTGTAGGTGGGTCTGATGTACAAGAACGGAATGTTTAACAGCAGGCTTACAAAAGCCTTCAGGGTTATGATACAAGAGATTCCAACGTGGCATAACTTCTTGGTCTCACCCTACCGGATCGAGCGGGTTTTTTAACTGCAATAGAATCGCTACAAACATAACAACCGGTGAAACGGTTCATCGCGTTTCTCCATGCACATGATCACCAGCTTTCCAGGAATCTCCTAAGCAAGCGGGTGTCTGATGAGGAAGGTTTTAGCCCTAATATTAAGTAACCCGCTCGTGCATCGTTTGAATGTCATGCTCCATTTAAAAATAGTTCGATTCTAGATGGTAAGTTGCCAAAAATGTATAACGAGACGTCATCAATGGACTACCCTCCTCTTAATATAGTTGGTCTCGGACGAACCATGGTTCTTATGAATAGACATCTGGGGAATTAATAGACAGTTCAAGCATTTCTCTCAAAATTAAATTAAAAATTAAAAATTAAAAAAAAATTCATATCACTATGTTCTTCTTTCACTTCATTCCTATCAGTTTAAGAAAAAGAATAACGTATTTGATAAGCAAGTGTGCCAGACAAGCGGGTGTGCCACTATACTGTATAGTATAGAAACAGCCTACCCTATAGAGTTCTAACTTATAAATAAAATAGCTAAAAATCTTA
>WETZ01000133.1:0-11420 GCA_011034095.1 Fusarium cf. aywerte
ACAGGGTTAGAAGTTGAACACCAATCAGGCGGCTAAGCGCCCGCCGCGTCACCGAAAGTGGAGCCGCGGCAGTTTCACTACGTACCCTCTTTCAAGTGAAAGAGGAAAACAGGGGTAAAAGCCCAATCAAGACGCGTCAAAGTCCTTTTTCACTTGAATTTGGAGCTGGAATAATGATGTAGGCACTTCTGACAAACAAGAATCCGATATTGGGAAAGAAGCATAAACGGGCATATAGGGTTAGAAGGGCCGAACTCGGTCAAAGGCTTGAGTGTCATGGTCTGACGAATCAGTGCTGTAGGCAACCAACACTAATTGCTGGCTCGATATCACATTTGTCGCGACGGACGCTGATGAATCGGAGCCAGAACTTGACGCGCTGCTGTTAAATTGTTGCCTTACCTGAGCGTGTAAACAAGCACCAATCAAAAATCCAAGTCAACCCCTTGTTGAAGCCCACTCTATTCTAACGCTAGACCATTTTTTAAATTCAAGTCTACCCCTTGTCAAAATTCAAGTCTACCCCCTGTAAAGTGGGGTAAATTAAATCAATTGTACAACAATTGATTTTGGACTGTAGCACTAGGCATCCTCTTCGGTTTTGATGATTTCCTCCTGCAAACGTTAGAATGCTCCTTCGCTCTCGCCATTCCAATCTTCGCAATATTGGATAACATGCTACGACTACAATATTAATCGAAATTGAATAAAACTTGGCTTGGAATGTTAATCCGAGCCCTAAAGAAGAGATCGTAGTTTTATTTAGCATACAAATGTGCTAGTGGCCTTGAACACCAAGTCGAATCTGCCTACTGGAGTCCGGCCACTCCCCCTGCTTGAGCAAGCTCCGTGAGAGCCCCACTAGCCACCACTGCACTACAATGACGCCTTTCCACAAGCGGGAATACTAGCAGTGACATTCGCCTCCAATACATGCCATACCAACCAGAGGTATTAGACATCCCCGACATGTGAAATCCCCGCTCGATCTCCTGGCGCTGCCGAAACGAATCCTACTTTTTCCATGTCCGTACTCAGCGCCCAGAGCCGAACCTTGCACCGACTTGGACACTATGACGATGGACTTCTTCGCCTTTCCGGCCGAGATTAGGGTTAAGATTTACTCACAGCTCCTCGTTCACCCTGCACCCATCAACTTTGAGAAGCGGGAATACCCTTCGCCGGCACAGCTGTGGTTGGAAGAAAGTATTGACCTGTGTCCTGCCCTTCTTCGCATCAGCAAGCAAGTTTACGACGAAGCTGTCCCTCTTCTTTACTCCGACAATTGTTTCCACTTTCCGGAAGAGGAGAATGTGATGATAGGATACGCCACAGGAACTACTCTCGCCTTATTCCTTGGGAAGATCGGACACCTAGCAAAATTTATTCACCACGTCTGTATTACACTTCCTAACCGATCTACCTTGCTGGATACTCAGCTTGATGAGGACTATCTTAAGGACCTGGACCTCATACGAGATGCTTGTGTCAGCATAACCACGCTAGAGTTCTCTCTTCCATTCACCAGTGGCTTGCCCGTCTCAACAACTTCATTGGATTTGATCGACATGCGGCTTAAGGCTCTGCCGCTGCTGCAAAGCGTCATAGTCAACGTGAGATGGTACGGCGGGGAATCAGTACAGGGGAGCGATGACGAATCGGAGGACCTTAGCAGTGTCGACGACTGGAGCCATCCAGATGGATGTCTAACGGCGAAGCTGCGCGAGCATGGATGGACGGTCCAAATCACCAAGGTCCCGCCGGTGAAGGAAGTCTGGACCGATCCTGATGACATGATCGAGTTCGACAATGAAGACGACTACCATGATTATATGAGTAACGTATGGAGCCGGCGCGAACGGGAACGAGAGCAGGAGGAGGAAACTGAATATTACTAACAGAAGCAATTAGCAGGATATGATATGGGTTATGCAGACGATGGGGGCCCTCCGTGGTATGTAATAAGTCCACTACTCCCAATACAAGAGACTAACAATATACAGACGAGCGTTAGGCGTCGAAGGAGATAGAAGGGAGGCTATGGAAACTTTCGAGAGTCATGTATGGGCTGGCCTCGTGAGACCAGGTTGCTCGGAGCGCGCCACCGTCTCGTAATGGGCCTGTCAAGTAACTCCCGTCAGCCACTCGATCGTGGCGTAAGATGTACTTGACGATTACTTTTAGCTTAACGCGGTGTTCTTACTCTCAAGGCATGCGGCGCATTTTCTGAGGGGAAATTTGGGTAGAGTATGGAAATTCTAATTGGTGCAGAAGTGGAAATGCGGCGCACTTCTACTCTACATGCTTGAGTAGGGGCGGCGTTGAAAACCTAGGCTGCAATCGCCCACTGGAGTTTTGGCGACTACCCGCGTGAATTCTACTAATACTTCCTAAGACTCAAGCTTGGGGGAAGCCTGATTCCTATGTCCTATATATGGTACAGTAGGCATACCCTTAGTAAAGCTTCAAGCCTCTTCAAGCATCGCTGCGTCGCAACAATGGCACGGTGGGAGTGGATACAGCTTAAGAGTCTTTCTTCATTTACGAATAACAACTTGTCAAAATTTAAAGTTGCCAAAACGTAGGAGAAAGAGATTTGGATCCTCACGAGTAATATAGAGAGCAATTAAGCGGCTATAAGTAGAGTGTTGTACCCCATCTCAGACCACATTGTGTATTTATCTTCCGCTGGGGGCATAAACGCAAGATAAGAAAGTATCCATAACTACCTCTTCGTTGCTCCGAGGCCTTCTAACGTAACAGTTGACGCAGTTGCTATATTCTTGTTAGTACAGGATAGTTTGAAAGTTGATTCAACCCTTCTACCTGGATCCTGGTTGTGATATTGTCGCCACGTTTATAGTTGAGAAGACTTATCAAGTCTTGCTTTTTCTCCTGAATATGTAGAACATACTGTTGATATCTATTATTAGTTTAATAACAGAGCTAAGCAGGACGAGGCTTACCTGCTCAATGGAATCACGAATAATAAAGCGTATTGTTGTAACTTCTTGAGTCTGCCCATATCGGTGGATTCTGGCAAGAGCTTGTTCCTCTGTCGCCGGGTTCCACTGCGGCTCCAGCAGATACGCCCTTGATGCCGCAGTAAGATTTAATCAACGCCCGCGTTAGCCCATTGTATGAAATGGTCATATATCCATTCGACTTACCCAACTGCTCCGTAGCCTAAAGATAGAAGCAAAACTCGCAAATCGCTCGTATTCGTGAAACTTTCGATTATGAAGCTTCTCTTCGGACCTTTAAGGGTGCCATCTAACTGGACGCATTGAACACCAGCCTCTCTGAGCGCAGCGCCTGCCACGTTAAGAGTTGATGTGCGATACGAGAAAACAACGCTGAATCCTTGTCAGTCGTCTACCAGTCGTCTAACAATGCTTCTATTCTGGGGCACGATACCTCTTTGTGCAACTCGGGGAGTCAATTATGTCTTCGACTAGTGCTCTGACCTTCGTCGACCATGCACAAGATGTGGCGGATGGATCCTGTGCCGGTCCTGAGAAGTCTATATCGCCTCCTAGTGCTCTCGTGTCGGGTGAGGTAGTCCCGGGCGGATAACAGTTCTGTTCCCGAGTCATCTCCACTACTACTTACTCCAATTTCCTCGTCATCGATGTCGTCTGTTGTTGTGTCGGGTATTGGAGAACCAAGTCTTGAATCTGGGCTGAAGAATAAACCACGCTACAGGCGTCAAGCATTTTAGATCAGTATTGCGCATGTATTTGTACTTTCCTTCCCTTTCTCAGAGGTTTGCTAATCTAGGGGTGGATCAGCATTTAGAACTTCTTGACTACAACACGAAATCCTGGTCTCATGTAGCTCAATCAGGCACCTGTATGCCTGAGTAGCTTGGAAATATATTTTTTTCGTCTCGCATCTGCGTTGCGCTTGTATTACGAGGGTTGAAATGAACGACCTCAAGGGCCGACGGAGAGTAGAATGGTGTTGAGCGTTACAATTCCCTATTCTGGACTAGTGTATTCTACCAACAACCCTTTGCCAGGGGTCCGACCCAGGATAAAAAAATGCAGTGCATGCCTAAGGCATGCACTCTGCACGTGAGCTTACTCCTAAATATCATGCCCTGCTGCCCCACGGGGAGATCCACAGTTGTCCCGTGGAGAGGTAGCCCCTCTCAATCCTTTCCCACTTCTATCCAATATCCAACCGCTAGACGTCAGCACCATCAAGCGGTCATGTTCAACACATCTGTATACATACGATGCCGTAAGTCTGGAAAGAAATGTGAGATGACGATAGTTCCATCTTCTGGTTGTACGCAGACTCCAGGTGTTTAACTGGCCCACTGTTATTCCAGTATCAGCCGAAGCTCTATTTTGGCCAGTCAGATATCTATATCTGTTATAAACTTAGGAACAGGACACTTGCCATTCCTGCCGGATTTTGGTGTTGAGGCATTCTTCTTGTGTCTAACTATAAATGGCTTAGATCCTTACGACTAGACTGAAGTCCGCGCCCCACCAATCGATTTAGTGGTACATACTATTGCCGCTATTTATCCGAACGGCGATACGTAGAGCCGAGCTTGCTTGCGCGTCAACGTAATTCCCGAACACCCTAAACTTTGCAGACAAAGACCAACCACCATGACGGACAACGATGATGCGATCCAAAGACTCCGGCGTGAGCTGGAGGAGACGAAAGCACGAGAGGAACATCTTAGACGCGATCAACGAGACACTTCATACGACGAGTACCTGCAACTCTGCCACAAAGACCTCTTCACGACCCTCAAGGTGCAGGACAAGTCGAAGTCGTCCGGCGGCGGCACAACAGATGTGACGGGTAAACACTATCCTTTATGGTTGCGACCTTGGGATGGATTTCTCGACGAGCAGAAATCGTGCCACTCCATCATTAAGGCAATACTACAAGGCTTCCTCCTGCCCTCACGACTAGCTGTCCGCGCGATAGCGCAAGCTGCAAACAAAAGGCCCGTGGCCAGCGAGGACGACCTCAGGACTTTTGAGCATCTAGCTGTAGAAGATCCTGTGGAGAACGTTTTTGCCGCGCTTGGTTCTCGATCCCAAAACCACCCGATCGGACGCGAACTCGATTGCAAAGCGATCACGTTCGAGAACCACCCTCTCAGCTTGACGGAGACCGACGAGATCGATCGCAACGATGACGAGGTATTCTTCGAGACTGTACAAGGGCAATCCGGGTCAAAGAAAAGGGTGGCACGGCAACGCAGAGCCTCAAGAAGAAAAGGGCCTGATAGATGGTGTATTCGAGCCAGGAATTCGGGGGAAAAGAATACCGCATTTCCCAGCGAGTACAAAGCAGCACATAAAATCCCGGTCGAGAGTTTTCAGAAGGCCATGCATAGAGAGGACCTATTTATCCGCGTCATCTCAAGAATCTCCAGCGGGAAAGCTAGCACGGACGGGGAGAGTCATCTACAAGAACAGATAGAGGAAACGGTTGCCAAAGCATTGGCACAGACATTCCACTACATGATTCGACTCGGCAGTAGCTATGGATACCTTACCGCTGGAAAGTCGTTGATCTTCCTGCACATTGGAGACGATCCCACAGTGCTGTATTACCATATGACCCAGCCAGAGAAGGACGCCGACTGTGAGGACGGAACGGTCGATCCCTTCTACACCGCCGTTGCACAACTCGCCGCATTCTGCTTGCAGACCTGCCGGTGCTCTGGGAAGTCTAATCAGTGGAGGGAGGTGGCAATCTCATTGCTCAACGAATGGCCAGAGCCATATGCTGAGATGTGCGGTGGAACAACGGAGGAGGAAGCATCGCCAGAGTCAACCCGCTCTGTCTCGTCGTATGCTGGGTCTATAGTTGCTGCTCAGAAACTCACAGTAGAGCTGCGACGAACAACAAGGGCATCATGCAAGAACTCTGAACCCCTGCCGAAAATTGATGCCAGCGATACCAGTAGTGGCGATGACGAGCCTCTGGTTGACGAAGGTGGACGGACTCAAGGTGCGCGGCCATCACTACAAGTGTCAGCCCTTGGCTCGAAAAAGCGAAAAGACGTGACACCGGGAAATGACGGGTCTACAGGCAGCGAAGCGTCGGAACTCGAGGCTCGACCGTATTGCACGCAAAGTTGTCTGCTGGGCCTCAAAAGAGATGGGCTTCTCGATGAGAAATGTCCGAATGTGGCTCTACATCGCCGTGCCAAAAGCGGCCTGTCGCATCCCATCAGTGCCACTCGTCTCAGAGAACTATTATGCAAGAAACTAGCTCGTCCCGTCTACCGCCTTCGCTATTTGAAACCCCTAGACAGCGATGGCAAATATGGTGACACAGGGGCACTCTTCAAGCTGACGCTGTGTTGTTATGGGTATACATTTGTTGGGAAAGGAACATTCGCGGCGGCTATCACAAGGTTGCAACACGAAGCGAATGTCTACTCGCGTCTAGAACCACTGCAGGGCCACTTTGTCCCCGTTTGCTTGGGCAGCATCGATTTGGAGACGCCCTACCCGTTGGTATTGGCTGACATCGTTCACATGTTGCTGATGTCATGGGTAGGAGATACGATTGTGGCGAACGACAGTATCGTAGAAGAGGAGACGCGGCTACGGGAATTGCTTCGCAAGCAAGGCGTTGTACACAACGACATGCGGCAGGCGAACCTCCTCTGGAACGACGAGCATGACCGCGTCATGCTCATCGATTTCAACTTGGCGATCCTGATGCGCCCGGCGCGACATAAGCATGTATCGAATTTAACTGGTAAGAGCAAGAGGCATAAGCGCGACTCTGGGACCTATCCTTATGGTAGATCACGGCACATGGAGGGGTTTGAGGGCCAGGGTCGGCCTGACTGCACTGTTTCGTTGTAGATGTCGATTTGAACCCCAACTCCCCCCGGCTATTTAAGCGTACAGAGGTGCACCATATTTCTCCTAAATATCTGAGCGGGCTCTTTCGCCCGCTTCCGTGACCGACTTTGCGGCTCACAATCGGATCCGGACACTCAAGCGCTGAGGCCTGCTCAACGGTGCGAATACGCGTGACGAGCCAGCTACTCCTGGGTAATGGAAACATTGCTACCATCCACCAGCAT
This sequence comes from Fusarium cf. aywerte, assembly GCA_011034095.1. Taxonomy (NCBI): domain Eukaryota; kingdom Fungi; phylum Ascomycota; class Sordariomycetes; order Hypocreales; family Nectriaceae; genus Fusarium; species Fusarium cf. aywerte. The sequence continues at coordinate 7,082 of WETZ01000133.1, forward strand.
TAGAAGATTCGCGTGCTAATTTGAGCCACTTCCTCGGAAGCCAAAGTATGATTGCTAAGGAACTGTGCCCAACCAATCAATCTGGTCCTACGTAATCCGTATTCTATCCGGAAGATCACGCGGGCTGAACAGGAGATATCATGCAATCCAGTCAATCTGCATTAGCCGTCCGGGACTGTCGATCAACCATATAGATTGGGGTGACCTAACCAAGTACTCGATTCTGTCTCTATTGAGACCAAGAGCCCGGAACAATCCCACGATGTCGCTCTGTTTGCAGATGGCTACGTTTGGCACGCGTCGCAGTGGCGGAGTGTCGCAGGGTAGGCACGATTTTCACGGCCTCAGGAAACGGTGCCATCTAGGCGCACAAGTCCGTATAGTACAGGTCGTTGGTGAAGCAGCAATATTACAGTAGGTGCTGCTGACTAAGTGTACGGGTCTGTAACTGTACCGCCTAGATGGTGGCGAGACTGTGACTACTGCGGTCTTACTGAGGTCGTTTCCATTATTGAGAACAGAACTAGTTGTCTTTGAACCGTTATAGTATTTGTCATGAAACTCGGACTAGCTTGCAAATGATTTATCTCAGGCATATGTCATTTAATAACTTATATAGACGTGACTGTACAAGGTTAGGTTTGAAAAATAACAAGACTGCTTGACAGGCCATTTGGGAACGGCCCATGCATAGTAATCCGGAACTGGGTGAAAGCAAACGTCTTGGTCGACTCTGCAATGTAATCTCACATCTAATGTTATATCTCTTACTTTTCTTATTTTTCCTTACCTTTCGTTCTCCTATTTTCTTATAGACCTTATTTACTTATTTCCTTACTTTTCTATTCCTCTCCACTCAGTCCTTTATACTATAGCATAGCTAGATAGAAGCAACTGGGCAAAGATAGCTTAGATAGTGAATACCAATCTTATCCCAACCTTAAGAAAATGTAATGATATTAGACATGTTACGATCCTAGTCCCACGTCACGTGTACTCCCACATTTTTCACCAATTAGATGGAGTCACCATGCACTACCAGATCTGACCAGTGATCACCGAGACAAGATCACTGCTCGCGACTACACGATCACCAGTGACTCCCATAATCACTCGGTGATCCAGATACTATTCAGTGACCCCATCCAAGTATATATACATTCGCTTAACATTAGATAGAAACCTTCTAGCTCGGCAGCTATCAATAAAACAGTCTTTACCTGAATATGCCTAGCCCGCTCTATTCACTATTAAGCAGCGTGACACTTCACTTCGCTCAGCATTACGCCCTACAACTCTGCAAACATAAACCAGTACGGACTAGTTTACCTGTTTGGAACCCCAACCGTCACAAGACAGCGATAACATGTTTATTCACCTGCTCAACTTTGTACCCGCCTTTTACGTTACTTCTTTTAACCTAGGACTCTTACTACTCCAAGTGAAGACAAAAGTCTTCTAATCTTTCCCATCGTTGTCTTTGACTTGAATCAAGAGCTGGAATAATGACGTAAGCTTGTTCCAAAGCGCTGCTTCCAGTTAGTATGTGACGTCTCATGGCGTCCGTCCTCATGACCTTTTGTACACTACCCTATAGCTAATTTCATGCAAGGTCTCAACTCTATTTGTCATGGCACTCTCCGGCAGTATCTATCATAATCTAAAGACGTATAGAAATCTTTAACGCTGTATTTCTCCCGATGCCGAAAACGGTAGTGACTGAGCCCGGTTCGACGATAAATATTTGTGATATAGATCTAAAGCATGGAGCCTGCACCCGCAGCCGACGAACCGATTACGTCAGTCCCCAATCCAAATCTGATGTTTTTAGTCTGGGGGGTGAATGATGCTGTGATTAGGGCGTTGCTACAATCCTTTCAAGGTCATCGGTTCGAATCCGGCCACTCTCAAACCCCTCTGCTCGCATAGGGGGGCAGATTAGGGTTCCAATTGGCTCGGCTATGACCAGTATAGCCTAATGAGGTTACCGGTGATGACTGAGAGGGGGAGGGGTTTTTAGAGGCTGCCGAGAAGGAGGGTTATAAACTTCTTTCGGCCCGATTTTCTTGAAAGGGAGGATTAACCCAATGACCGATTCAAAAGAAAAGAAAGAATAAGAAGAAAAAAACAGCTTGGTTATTCGCTACCCACAGTCACCTTTCCCAAGGTTTGTGCTTACTTGACTAAACAGGCGGTACGCGAACGCATGCGACAGACGTGCCTTGACTGACATTTGCGGGTAAGCAGGTGGTTTTCAGCCATGTTGACGCCTAAGGTAGGAAGTGTGACATATACAAAGTCGTTTGTGCAAACCAATTGACTCGGAGCTATCGGAACTGATCAGCTCGACTGAGCACGATGATCGAAAAGTATCGATCGTGGCGGTGTATCACAGGACATATCACACGCAGTATGAGTAGTACGCACTGTCCACAACGTATATCGTTCGAAGGGATCATGAGTCAAGCATCAAGATTTGAGTTAAACCTAGCCATGAGCTCGTGAGATGCACCGGAACCATGTCCACGATGATGAAGGAGTAGCTCGGCTGAGAGAAAATGCTTATATATCTGGTGTGACATCATACGATTGTAGAGACGAGTTATAAGATCTGTCGCTTCAACTGTAGATCATGCTGTGGACAAAAGAACAACTACATCAACAATCGACCACGCGAAAGACTGCTAGGCACTATCAAACATGGGTAACACTCAAGACATCGAAAAGATACTAAATTACCATTTCAAGGACTCTTCCCTACTAGAAGAAGCCCTTCAATCAGCTGGCGCCGTATCTCGTGCAAACTATCCGAATGAGGGCAACAAGCCGCTAGCACAAGTCGGAGATGCTCTTATCCGGCTTATTACTCTTGATGATTGCTACCAAGAAGGAAAAACGATTGGTAAGCTGAAAGGACAATACTTATGAGATTTTGCTAACGCGAAGTATAGGACAAAGTGAGGGTGTATGCCGGCGAGAGCTTTCAAACTGCGCGTTGCAACAAGTTCAGCAGAACTGTCACTTGACACCTCACATACAGACTTGTCCGGCCCAGCAGGGAAAAGTATATCCTATAACTGGCGCCACTGCAGTCGAAGCATTGGTGGCGGCCGTGTGGTACGACTCGGGGCGAAGCTTTGTGCATATTCATCACCTTATGCACAGGCTTAATATCGGTAATGAACTTTTAAAGTGTGATGGACACTCTTTCCACTAGCGATTGCGCTCAGCTGCAAGTGAAGCTTCAAACTCCTCATTCTCGAGGGATGAATCTCTCGAGGGCTGTGGTGCTTCGTTCTCTGCCACCGAGTCAACTGCGTCTGGCAATGGTTCGTCCTGATGGTTTATCGCGGTAGTCTCCTCCTTTTGCCTTCTGGCGCTTCCGGTAGTTTCGTGTACGATTCGCTTGTAGGGCGCATCGACGTCGCGTAGCGCTATCCTGTTTTTTTGTGCCAACAAATCGAACCTTCATTGCTACTCTTATCTTATGACTCTCCTGAGCGGTCCTGATAAACGAGATAAGCGATATTTAGTGATTAAGACACTTTTATTTCAAGATGGTGTGAGTGTGAGAGGTCACTCATAAAAATCCCATACTTGGAAGCATACCGAGAGACGCGTTATTAAGCTGGCGCTAGCTATTTTGGGCGATGTAACGCGTCACTGATGACACATGAAAATAGGGTCTATTCATCCGGAATGCGCCTCGTTTTTGCTACCCTACACGATTCATTTTGGTACCAATCTGCCTTTATTGAGCGACTTGGCCGCCCGCATAGTATTGTCTTTATTCTTGAACTATAGGCAACCGGCTGATAGTTTAATTTGGGGCAGAATAAACGAAAGACAGGCTTTTCCGATGACAGTACAACTTTCACATTTTTAGTTATTTTAAGCATATCTCGACTTTATATAAGCTTTCAAAAACTTCCTTCTCAAGTGTAGCTTAAGCTAATCTGCTCGCTTATCGACTACAGTAAGTTTCTAAATTACTGTTAGATTGAGTAAGCATTGGCATGACTAAGCTGACTGGCGAAATGTACTACTCCATAATAGGAAATGTAACGCTTGATTGAGAGTCCAATCTTCGCAATATTACATGACATGCCACGACTGCAATGTTAATCAAAATTGAATAAACCTTGGCTTCGAATGCTACTTCAAACCCTAAGAAAGGGACTCTAATTTAAGTTGACCGAAAAATGTGCTGGTTGCTTCGAACCCTAAGTCGAATTTGCCTACTGGAGTTGAACTGCAAAGTGCTGAAGAATATCAAAGACTACTAGCCTATGATGAAGCTAGCTGCTTCCGGCAGATTGTAATAGAGACTGAGCCTCTC